>VYXD01001536.1:193455-226428 GCA_013397195.1 Hylia prasina
GCAGGGAGGCGGGATTGAATGGATAGGATCGTGGGTTATACACAGCGAGAGTTTATAAGGGAGCGTATCCTGCCCTTCCAGCCCGTCCTGGAGCGGCGCTGAGCTCCGGGGAGATGCGGGAGAGCAGCACCATGGAAAGGGATGCGTGGATCCGTGGGCACAGGATGTGAGCCAGCGGAGCCGGGGGCGACATCCCTGTCCTGGGGACAGCACGGCCAGACAGGGGCCAGACAGGGGAGTGTCCTGGAGACAGCAGGGACAGCCATGGGATTGTCCTGGGGACATCAGGGATAGCACGGCCAGCCAGAGGATTGTCCTGGGATCAGCACAGCCAGCCAGAGGATTGTCCTGGGGACATCAGGGACAACCAGGGGATTGTCCTGGGGACAGCAGGGCCTGCCAGGACAGCCAGGGGATTGTCCCACTGTGCCTTGGGCTGGGGTGGCCTCACCTCCAGTCCTGGGGCACCTCTGGGCACCACACTGTCACAAGGTTATCAAGCCATTAGGGTGGCCAAGGGAGGGCAACAAAGATGGGGAAGGGCCTGGAGAAGCTGTAGGAGGAGGGTTTGGTCTCTTCAGAGGGCCAAGAGGAGACCTCGGTGTTTAAGGAAACAAAGTCTTATAAGCTAAAGATGGGGTTTTTTTCACTAAATGCAAACTCTCAACCTTGTATTGCTCTTCGACTTGGCACTATTTGCTCTGTCAGGGGCAGAGCAACCAGTGATGGACACTTGATAAAAGAGAGAAAATAGGAAGGAGGAAAAATGAACAAAAGGAACAGAAGGTAGCAGAAGCTCCAGCTGAGCTAAGCATCATAAGCTACGTGCCAAGAAAAGTAAAGGTGCAATGAGTGCTTGACCTCTTTGTGGCAGAAAAAGCCAACACTCTCCTCCACCCCATACTTTAATGTGGATGTGTAATGAGAACACCTTTTTCTGCTACAGCTGTGATTTCAAACCCAGGAATATTCAGATTCTCTAAAGACACACAGAAGAACCACGTTTGAATTATTGATGATGCTTTTGCACAAACAACTGAACCC
Organism: Hylia prasina; assembly: GCA_013397195.1. Lineage (NCBI taxonomy): Eukaryota > Metazoa > Chordata > Aves > Passeriformes > Sylviidae > Hylia > Hylia prasina. The sequence continues at coordinate 194,500 of VYXD01001536.1, forward strand.
ATCATTATGGTGGGCTCTGTTCAGAGCTGCAGTAAGGAATGCCTGCCCTCAAGATCTGGTGAAACTACAACAGAACACATTCCTTATCCCTGTATTATGGTTATTTCCTCTTTGAGATCTAAAAGTCCATGCAGATCTCCCGGGTTGACCAGAAGGAAAACTAACATACATTCAGCTGAGTAAGTGCTGTTCTCTTGAGCTGCAGCAATCAATTCCATATAAGCCAGAAACAGCTGAACAAAATTTGTCCATGAATATTAAGTTCAACATTCAGATAAAAATTCAGTCTGCAAGCATCTGGAAAGTTTTAACATAATAATGCTTATTGTCTGCTGTGCCAAACTTCCCTTCACGTGTACATTGATTTAATATTCTTGATTAGCATCAATCCTGCAAAGTAAAAATTAGACAATGCACATGAGAAATATAAATTACCTTTGCTTAATTTTGCTTGTTTCAACAAACCTTTATTTAGATTTGCAGCCCTCCTCAAGGAATAATACAAATCACAATCTTCTGGAATTCAGGGGAAAAGAGGACAACCATTAGGATGCCATTTTGAAAATTAGATGGAGATGTTTGCTGTGTTTTCAGCAAGAAAGGAGGAGGTGGGAGGGCAAGGGAGGGGCAGGCTGCCTTGGAATGGTCACATTCCCATTAATCCTCAGAGAGGAAAAGCACACTGGCATCAGGGAGATCAGAGACTTTTCAATATTCAGGACTGATTTCTCCCCACAGCCCCTTTCCTGTTCTAAACCAAGACCAGCGCCCTTTCAGCGATTGTTTATAATTATTNATATATATATTTATAATATATATATATTATTTTACTTTGTAAGTGCTTCCCCTTTAGAGGCAATGGGGATGGAAAAGGGATAATCTCAGAAGTAGGTTTCATTTTTTTCTTCTCTTGCTCATAACTCTGAATTCCCTTTAGAGTTTGAATAAAACCTTTTAATTGACTTGAGCATTGAGCAGGAACTGGCATTCCCAAAGGGGAAGAAACAGGAAAATTATTAACCTATATAAACCAAAAGGTGAACAGTACTCTTGTAACAATAAATTGCTGTCGTAAATCAAGGAGTTACTACAAGGGCTTTTGTTGTATTTTCTCTCTCCTGTCCAAGTTGTTTATAGTTGGTGTTAATATATTTAACAATGAATTTATTAAATGGCTTATGTACACATTGCCATTTTGATAAATATTTTTGCTAGCAAAAGATACCTGAGGCCCCTTACCCTTATACCCACGTTCAGCTTCCTCAGGCAAGGACCTTGTCAAAATTATCCAAAGTAGAAAATAATGGTAAGTGTGAAGTTACACACACACAAAAACATCACCATCCAAAATTTTCCAGAAGACAGTCAAAAATCTGCAGTCATGGAACCCTAGGAATTTACAGGGCTGTGAAAAATAAATCTAAATNTGATTTCTCCCCACAGCCCCTTTCCTGTTCTAAACCAAGACCAGCCCTTTCATCCAAGTTGTTTATAGTTGGTGTTAATATATTTAACAATGAATTTATTAAATGGCTTATGTACACATTGCCATTTTGATAAATATTTTTGCTAGCAAAAGATACCTGAGGCCCCTTACCCTTATACCCACGTTCAGCTTCCTCAGGCAAGGACCTTGTCAAAATTATCCAAAGTAGAAAATAATGGTAAGTGTGAAGTTACACACACACAAAAACATCACCATCCAAAATTTTCCAGAAGACAGTCAAAAATCTGCAGTCATGGAACCCTAGGAATTTACAGGGCTGTGAAAAATAAATCTAAATTATCCAGTAATTTCAGATGGCAGTACCGAACTTTCTGAAGCAAAAGAAAAAAGCAGCTACGCAGTCTGTCTGAACTTGACAGCCAACCAGAAGCAGAGGTGTCTTAAAACAGCTTGTCTGTGGCCCCAAATTTGGATTTTAAGCCCTGGGAATGAACTGCTGCCCCCGTTTTGAAGCTTGGTCTGTTGAAATCCAAATATCCACACACCTGGAACATCACGACCTGGCATCTTCACACAGGTGCCACGCAACCATCAGAACACCAAACATAACACAGCAGCTCTGAACATCACAGCAGCACTTCCAGAGTGATTCTCCAAAAGACAAGATCAGTTTCTATCAACAACAAAGACAATGTTTTATTGAACAAATCTATGTACAGTACAAAAGGTTTTTAAAATGAAACACTACTGTAGATTTATTGCAGTTTGATGGCTCAGTTTTAATTTGTACTCTTATATAAAATGCAAAGTAAAATAATTTAACATTCAACAAGGAAGCACAAATTTCCTTTCTTGCTGAACCTGTAACAGCTTTTACAAATTAAGAGTCCCAAAATGCATACATTGCATTTAATCAGAAAGGTGTTATACAGTACCAAATAAATTAAGAAAATAGTAACACTACCACCCCCTTTGGGTCTTTTGTCCATAGCACTGGTGTTAAACAATAAAAGAAATGAGTACAGCTGAACCTTCCATGTGATATTAAAATCACAAAGTTTAATGTTATAAATTATCCAAACTATACAATTCATATAACTTTAATGAATATGGCTAAATAACCAAAGTACCAGTGACCTTGCCCCACAGATCTGACCACTTGTAACCTACTTGCAGTATTCCTTTTTTTGTGAAAGGTGCCTACACCAAGCGGCAGCTTTTTGAAATTAGAAATTACACGACCTTTACAGAGAAACATGATGGGATCAGAGGAGACACTCTTAAAAGGAAAGCTCAAATCCAGCTGGAGGAATGTTATTAAATACAATTAAGAGCACTGAATTGCACCAACTTGGATTCAACAAGGCTCCCAAGCTCACGTATAACTCGAGGCAGCTTTAGGGTAGCTGGAGGCTTACATTACACATGTACTTCAGGATTTATTGAATCCAAGTGATACATCTTCAAGGATTTTCAATTATATCACACAATGCTTAGTGCCTGGGGGGGGAAAATCAACCAAAAAACCTCCAACTTTCAAGACTTGTAAACTGGTTTCAGCCTTAAAAGTTGCAGGCTTTGTACTGGGTAATACTCAAGAGAAGAAAGAATCCTTAAAAAGCACGGAGAATTATTCCACACATGATCCAAGTCTCTTTTTGCCTCTGATTAAAGTTGCTTAATACTGCAACTATCTGAGAATACCAACAGGTATCAGAGAGTAGCTTAAAGAAAACACAGTGCCTTTTGAAGTGAAAATAATTATTTTAAAACGTTACCACCCACTTGCTACTTTCAGTCAATTTAGCAGATTCCTGATAATTGTTAGGTGATGCTCATCTTCACCCACATAAGAATTCATATTTCCTGTTCTCCAGAGTGTACACACTGAATACATGAGAGAAACAAATGGTGGTTGCAGGTACAAAAAATTATGGTCACAGTTTATGCATGTACACAGATGCATTTATCTATACACTCAAACCAAAGACAATACAAGTCTCAATCATGTTTTTAAAGCATCTTCAAACATATGGAGCTCCAGGGAAAAGGCAAAAAAGCACCAAAGATTAAAAGGTATATTAAAAAGATTTTACACAAACATCTTTGTTGTGTCTTTGTTGACTCAATTTTTAGATTTTCAGAACTGCAATACTTGAAAATGAACTGTTTTTGTTTTTTTTTCTTCCCAAATATATTTAAGCAACATCAAGCAAAGAAGGGGGAGCCTGGGAACATTCAACACAGTACCTGGGTCCTTAAAAATTAGTTGGCATATTGAAAGTAAAAAAATGTGAAAGTGCATTTGTCTGATAAGGACCCCACTAACTTTGTTTAAAACTTTTAATGTATTTATACATGTAAATCTATATATAGTGTGTATATATGCATATATAATGAGTGATGTAATTAAATTAGGCTTTTTGCAATTGCAAAAAAAAAATTTCTTTGGTGCCTCAAACATACAAATCTCTGGAAGTGAGCCATAACTGGGATTCATGTAATGCACACATACCTGTGATCATAATTTTATAACCTTTTATGTTAATCCAACTCAAAGTTAAGGCAAAACTCTTCTAGAACTCAAGAGCATGATTTTGCATTTGCATTCTTTTTACCTTGCAGGAAGGGGAAAGAAAGCAGAATTAATGCAAATACCTGTTACTGAACCACTGAGTTTGTGATCCAGAACTACTTCACAGCCCATTTTACAAAGAAACCCTCGGGTTTGCAAGTGTGAACCACTGCTACAATGAACAGGGGGGGTTTATGCACCCCCTGATATTTTACACATTAATTTTCACCCACCTGTTGATTTAAGCCCTGCACACACTGTGACCAACTCTTCAGTGACAGCTGAGCAGGATCAGCTGCTCTGTGCATTTCTGGAATGACTCTGAACATCAGTTTTCACCCCCGTGCTTCCCCTGCCTGCAATCCCACTACAATGTTCATAGAACAGGATCCCAAATAAAAGAAAATATTATGTGGCAAGACAGTGTGAGATAAATTAGAGGATAAATTAGCACAGGAATTGGACAATGTACGTGTTTGCCACATCTCTGCTTTAGGGTAGGAAGACCAACAATCACAACAGCATCTTTTTGGTTTCAAAATATTCTGTACTTCAGTTTTCTATACAGAATTGAAGGACTCCTATTTCCTGTCTTCACATTGTGGTTGTTTCTGAGAACAGTGAGTTGTGAATAAAGTGCTTAACATTTAAGAAACTCCTTCACCAGCCTCTGGGAAAGGCTCTCCTTTCCAGGGACGCTACTAGATAGAACTGCCATGTGTCTTCAGGACTGAGGATCCCTGCTTTCTCCTTCCTAGACACTGAGGAAGTGGTGACAGTACTGAGCTGTGGCCCACCACCATTAAGCAACATCACAGATGTGAAACAGGTTCTTCCTGACCTTTTTGTGCGCTCCAACCTGATGTGCTCTGCTTTTTTTTTTGCCTTCTCAAATTCTTGTCAGTCTTACCAACAGCTGAGGGACCTCTGTACCCGCAGAATATTAGTTAACTCTGCTCTGTAATGCAAGCTTAACTCTCCCAACATTCTGGATTTGCTTCCATCAGCTGCTGCTAATATCCACACAACCTCCCACTTGTGTTGGTCTTCCCACACCTACAGCAGATGTTTTACAGAACACTTTTACCTCAGCCTTGCAAAGGGTTTCTCTTGCATGCATGTGATTTCCACTGTGTGCAAGTCTCACACAGTATCACATCAACTCACTTTTTCCTGCTTGTTCAATTTGAAGTTTTTGGCTATTCCAGCATCCCATCTATCTCAAGATTTCCTTCCACATTCCTCTTTGGATTCTGAGTAGAAGTTTATGAAACAAGCTCCATGCTTTCGAGCAGATAATGGACTCACACATTCAAACTTTGAAAAAAAAACCCACCAATGTATGGATTCTTTATGCATTTATCCACAAGATAAGAATGTAACACCTCCTTGAATGATTCCTTCTCAGCTGTGTGGACAGATACCCATTAACCACACAAAGTAAAGCAGCTTTCAGAACTGGCTGGTTGGATTTCCACAAGGCAATGAACACCTCTGCTTCCTCTGCCTGCTCACCTCTGTGTCTCATTGTCCTTCAACTTTCATGCTAGAAAAGGTGTGCCATTAAGCTTCAATCATACATTTGGAATGAACATGGCTTTTTTGGATAACTGGTACTTTGGGGGTTTTGTAGCAACTTTTCTGGACTCAAGACCTGCAGAGCTCCTATTACTCCTCTGTGAGTTTTGTCTAGAAAATGTGCTTTGTCTTTAGCAAGGTCATGTTTTTCTATAGGAATTTGAGACTGCTTCATGATTAAGGCCAACTGGGAAACAAACTGATGCTGCTTCATGTAGTGTTTCCTTACACCACTCCTCATCTGATACTTTTCTCTACAACATTGAATCAGGCACCTGTAAAACACAAAAGATCAGAATGTAAATCATTCCTTAATCTAGAAAACTGAAGTCTATGTTTTTCACCATATTTAGTTTCCAACATGCAAGGAAAGACAGATTGATTGAATTACCCCACTCTGTTTTATCAGAAGTCTTCTCCATTAGTTTGCCTACAAATTCTCACCACCTCTTTGCTGTTCTGAACAGCATGCCCAATTTCAACTTCCAGTTTAGAAGAGTACTGTGATTAGTTAGTGTCTGCCTGATTTATTCCTGTTCTCAAAGCCCATTTTCTGCTTGCTATTGACTGCCAAAGAAACCAACAAGGAAGGACTGCAGGACTTACTTTCATCATCTGAATCGAATCCAAAGAGCGTCTGACACTTCTTTTGTGCAAGGTGAGCCTCAAGTGCTTCTGAATTACAGTAGATGGTCAAACAGTTGCCACATCTAAATCTTTCTGTTGATTTGCTACAAATTTTGTCTTGTTCAGAATAAGCATCTACTTCATCAGCCAAAATTTTTCTCCGTTTTGGCATGCTAATGTAACGTTCGTCAAGGTAACTCGGAGGCAATGGTCTGACGTAGGGTTTTGTTAGGATGACACCATATGAAGTAGTCTCTGTTGTCTGATTTGGTTTAGAAGGTACTTGTGAGGCCACAGGAGCATTATTTTGTGGTGCATCGTGACAATTCTGTAAAACTGGTAACACTGACCCATTTTCTGTCCTTGTTTCATCTGCTACTCTGTCCAAAGGTATCCGGGCTGCCTTGGATGATGTCTGATCTGGGTCACTGTGCCCATTGACCAGTTGGTCACTAACAACATTACAGTTTTCAGCATTTGGCTGTAACACAGGTGTCTTTTGGTCTACCAAACTTAAAACTGGAGCACTGCCCTCAGATGAGCTTTCGTTTCCATTGTGAATTACATTATTTGCTTTCTTCTCTACACTTTGAATATATGTCTTTGGTTCTGCAGAATCCTTCCTTGACTTCCAGGTTGGAATTGGTAAATCTACAGTTTCTTTTTCATTAATGGATTCATCATCGTCTTGGTAACTACAAAGCTCTGAAGGATCATCTGAAGAATCTTTTTCACTTGCATCTTCTGAACATTCTGAGGTTTTATTTAAATAATGCTGAGCCTCGTGTTCATACAGCAAAGGGAGCTCCTCAAATAGCTCACAGCAGTTTGAGAAATTACACTGAGCTTTAAACACACCGTGACTTTTTGTATGTTCTGCAAGCTCAGTCGACAGCTTAAATCTCTGATTACAATTAAAGTGTAAACAAAAGTAAACATTTGGATACACATGTCTCTTCAGGTGGTCTACAAAATGTTGGGAATCAGCAAATTTTCTCTGGCAGAAGCGGCATTTTCCTTTATTCCATTTCATTATATGCTGCTGCACCTTCAGATCAGTTGGGTGAGTTTTTCTGGCGTGTTTGTTGAGGAATCTTATTTTTTTAAACACTCTAGCACAGCCATTAGCAGGGCACTTAAAGGTTCCTTCCTCATCCAAAGCATCAATGTCTTTTTGAGGGCAAAACACTCCGTTCACTTTATGCAGAATGGGCGACTCTTTACTGGAGCTCTCATCATCCTCAGGCAAACTCTCTGTGCTTAAAGCATCAGGAACATTATTAAAACAGCTGTCACTACTGTTTTCAGTAGCATCATCCTGGTCACTTAGATGGTTTTCCACTGCATCTGAAACCTGTTCTGCATTCTCAACCTCCTCCTGGACCCGATCAGAACTCGGAGCTACTGTAGCCTCTGGTTCAGTATCTTTGGAACCCTCAGAATTCCCATTTTCAAGAGACACAGAAACACCAGAACATTGCACTTCATGAAGAGCAGGAGCCTCCTGACCAGCCTCAAGAGCTGCAGCAAGATGTTGCCTTTCTATCTTCCTGACGTGATTCCTTAAGTGCTTCAGCATGAGTCCTTTCTGCCTGAACTTCCTGGTGCAAAGCACACAGGAGAAGCTGCCCTTTTTTTGGTGAGCTTGTGCGTGTTTCACTATGTGATCCCCAAGGAACTCCTTGTTGCAGATCACACAGCGGTGCCTTGGCTCAGTCTGATCCAAGGTTTTGGACGCCTCCAGAGCTTGGTGGTTCTTTCTGGCATTCCCTTTGGAGCGGGCTCCGGAGCAGTTTCCAGGGTCAAGCTCCCCATTGCTGACATCCGTTAAACAGCCACGTTCCTCACCCAGAGCCCTGTACTCTGCTGTTTTCTCTGTGCTTGCAGGAGAGTTTTCCAGTGTACTTTCACTCAAGCCATCCAAGGCTTTATCCCCCAGTAAGGCTAAACAATTCTGCTTGATCATCAAGAAATTCCAGAACTCGGGGTCGAAAAACAATCCTTTCTTCAGGATGGGCAGCAGCTCAAACCGCACGCGGTTCTGAACGGAACTAGTGCACTCGTTGTACTCTTCATCTGCACATTTATACAAGTGTTCCACAGTGTAGTAAGATTCCAAGGTGCGCTCCAGGAAAAAGACAGAGAGAGCACAAATTCTGAGGATCTCCAAGTCGTTTGGCAGAAAGTGAGCGATTGCTTTATAAATCAGACTTTTCATGTTGGGATCGTCACGGAGGTCCAGCTGTAGGGCACACCCACATATCTCAACGCAGATCTGAAGGCCGTCTTCACCAACCTGCAGGAAGGAAATCACAGAGTACATAAACAATTCCCACACACCCCACATATTTATAGTCATCCATTGCAAAACAGGAGTTCCAAAAGCATCCTGCTACTGAACTTCACCCAGGGGCATGAGCATTTTAAAATATTGCTCAAACGAGGCTATAAATACAGAGACAAAAATGGTTTGCACTGAAAGCTGTACAGCTACAAAGCTTTGGTGCTGCCCCATGCAGTTCTGTAGTTAAAGACAATTATTTGGGGATATAAACCAAAACTGCAAGAGATAGTATCTCATCTCATCAGTATCTTCTGCCTGCCTCTTCATTGCCTAGCCTGTTTCACACTATAGTTGGACAGTTCCTCTATATTTTGGCCGTTCTAACTTCTTTAGCTTGAATTACATAAAAACCATGGTAATGTTGCTCACAGTTTTGAACAACCAGCAGGAAAACCATAACAACCCATGGCCAAGAATGCTAAAAGGCTTCATTTTCCAAAACTGTTGACCCATCCTTCCAAGGAGCAGAATTCCTATTCCACACTTCAAGCTGAGGGCCCTGTCGTGAACATGGAACTCAGAGGAATGATCAGAAATACAGTGCCCAACAGGCAGCAGATTAAAGTCAAAAGAGGTACAGGAAATTTATAAATAATTAATACCTCCTATATTTGGATTTTAACAAATACAGTCAATGCTCCATAAGTAGGGGGTTATTAAAAAAGATAAGACTACTCAGATGCAAACAGAATTATTAATATGACCACAAGCATTTTAGAATACTTACCCTTGAATAGCAGCAAATTATTGCATTTAGAGCTGACAAAATAATTTGGAATTCATTTAGGGCATAAAACACGAAGGAGTTCTGTTAAGTCAGGTCAATGATAAATAACATTTTTGGGAAACAACTCACAGGCCTGTGTGCAAAGCATGGCACGTGGCATCTTTTGCAGAGGAGGCAGAACAAGACTGAGATCTGAAGCCTGAAATACTGCACAATTTTCTGAAGCAAAATAATGTCTTCTCCTGTATTATTCTGCCTTTTTCTTTATGTTATATTAAGTAATTTTTTCCAGATTTGATTAGAATTAGTTAAAGGATTCAGAATTGAACAAGGATGAAGGGAACATACAATTACACAGCCCCTATTTCCTTAAGAGGTCAAGCTGAAAAAAATCCCAACCCAACCAATAAATCACTCACATTTATTCCACGGAACTACTCCTCAAACTTGCTGCAGAAACAGGAAAACTCAGAATTCAGTAAAAAAAAAATAGAATCTTAAAACCACACAAAAAATCATAATATTGAAGCCCATTCTGCAACCTGACAAAATTCTAAAGATAATACTGTGTCCTTCCCTAACCCCTCTTCTTCAACTTTCCATCAAAAGTAGTCACTACACAATATAAACATCACTTCTCTTTACTTTAACTGGTTACCAAAAGAATGGTGGACGAGGTAAAAAACAAACAGAACTTACTTCATCCTTAATGACTTTCATGAAAGGGAAAATTACTCTGACATTTGTAGCAATTCTTAGAAGCTGGTAGCACTGGTCCACAAATACTTGTTTTGATGGGTTAGATTTGAGCTGCAGTTTACTCCAAATGAAGATCAGGTCCCTATTAGGTAGAGAATAAAATATTCCAATCACATTGAGTTTTAGAACTCTCTCACTAAGCACAATGCATTACTAAAGACAACTATTTGCATATTCTGTGACTAAAATCATATTTGAGAGTGTAATACTGATCTAATTAACACCACAACTGTGCACAACGGAAAATGCAACTTAATTACTTTGTTAAAGCATTCAGGGTATCTTCTATCACCAGCCAATTAAATATTCAACACAACATTCATGTATTCAGCTCGGTTTCAGAGAAGTGCTCAATAAAATCAGATGGAACAGCACCTAGCCCTCAACACCACAGGCAATAAACATCTGTGTGCTCTTGGGATTGTCACTTCTAGTACAAGGATGAAGAGTCCTTCAGGAAAAGCAGCTTTTGAATGTGAAAAATGGAAGCAGCATAGGAACTTCCTGATGTGGCAGGAAATAGTGATGTCCCTCCAGTTATGACAGCACAATTTTCTGCCTGGAGCAGTTACACCAAAGTTTCAGGCTCTACAGCTATCCTACATCTCCAGGATCTGCAGCCTAACAACATTCCTGCCTGAGAAAAGGAAATGTAAGAACAGATTAGTGCTAACCTCTGCATAAGTGATGTGTTAGCCTATAAAATAGTGCTAATTGAAGTTTACCCCACAGAAGTTCTGTGCACTTTAATTCAGAGACTTAGGAAGGCAACCGGGCTAACTTCTAGTCACAAGAAGATTTGCCAGCCTGAAGATCTCCCACAGGGGTAGCTCTAATTAGGACTTAAGAGAAATCCCACCACAATGTTACAAGGAAAGCAGGACCCACTGACTTTAATTTTCTGAAGGAAGACACTTAGCTACTACAGCAGCCTCCTCCCTCAGAAAACAAACCTGGTTACTGACAAAATATTTGGCTGATTTCCAGAGTCAAACAAACCTTCTGAGATGAGGCTTCTCTTAGTGAGCTCAGAGCCTGAATGAAGGGAAGTGACAGAACTGCCTGTGACAAAACCAACTCCACTTTTAAGTTCAGGACAGCTCTAGAATTCTGCTTCACACTGAGACCTTGATGGTTTTCTTTCATTCAGAACCCAAGAGAACTAAAGTTGAAAGAAAGATCAAGCTTATGGGGGAAACTGAAAAGGGAGACCTATAAGCAGCTCTAAACAGAAAAAATTAGTCTTTCTGGCTGTCTGAAGATACAAACTGCTCACCTCTGCCTTTACCAGGCTGGAAACCTGAATTCTACATATTTGCAAACTTCATATGCAAGTCTGAAATTAGTGTCTTCATGCACTAAACCATTCTTAGCAACTCAGCAGGAGTCTCAACCTGAAGTACAGAAGTAAGAACTGAGTATTTTTGCTGTTATATGTTACAATCCAATAATCCATCTCCTTCTCTGCTTTGCCTCACACCATTTCAGAGCGAGCCATCTCAATACTAATCCCAGAGAATGTGAGAAAAATCAAATTATTCTTCTGAGAGATTAGTGGTTAAAGGGGCTTGCTGTGTGTTCAGACAAGTGCTAGACTGGCACAAGGAAAGAACTGGAAAAGGAGAGCAGAAAACTGGAAGTAGAAGGAAGAGCTGCGTGGGTGAAGAACAAGGTGTTACCCACCATTTACCTAGACCCTGACACGAAACAGTATTTTAGTCTTTTAGTTTTATTTTTTTATGTCAATACAAAACAAGGCTTCTCCTTTTCAAGTCCATTTCTGACTCTGTTGGGACAATTTAAATTGTTATTGGGAGATCACAGAACTTTTTACCAGAGGCAATCATGCATTCCAGCCTCTTAAGTACCTACAAAATATCAAAACCACAGTGTGCCTCCACCAGCAACATGAAGTGATGGTTAAACCCTCCCTAACTTAGCTGGATCTAAATCATTTGCTACTCTTAATAAGTGGGGAACATGCTTTGCCAAAAGAATTATCAAGCCTGTGGTAAAAATTCTCTGACTTATTGAATTTACTGCCTAGGAATCACCTGAAAACAGCCAAAATAGCATTTAAAAATCACGTCAGAGAAGGAAGGCCATCTATGCCTGCTCCATCAAAATACTGTGTGTCCTCCTGAGGAGACAACACTTTAAAGCAAAGTATTATGAATTGATTTCTTACCAGTACTTTGCACAAAAATATTTTCAGTATGATCAAGCACAGCTTGCTTGATGATTTCATTTCAGAAAAATAATTTTTGTTCATCTGAATCTACAATTTATTCCTACCATCAGAGAAAATTTGAGTTTTGTGACCAAGCTGCTTAAAGTTCATCTTCCTCCACGATGACAGCTAATGGTTTTATCTTGAAAATTTCATACAGGCTGTAGCAAATATCTGCCATTTACAGCTTTCTAATCTGTTTTGTTGTTTTATCCTTGCTTGTAGTGTTAGCTAGATCTCTGTTAAATCTGCAAGGTCCTCAGTTCCAGACAAGGCGAGATGATTTATACTGTGCTCTGAACATTAAAATCATCCCTGGGGAAAAACAGACTCTGTAGGTTAATTTAATTTGGCTCCTACTTCTTCAAAAAGTTGGATTACAGTATAGCCATGCCTTCACAAGCTTTGCTGCAGCTTCCATGATCTGTGAAGTATTACACAGAGTTTCTTGCTGGGAACACAATTGTTAAGGCTCAGCATCTGTGAAGAATGAAACATCTGTCTGAGCTGCACAGACCTAACTGCTCTGAACTCTTCTGAAGATCCTCATGTTCTATATTCTGGACAAATTAAAATACTGAGAGATGCCAGGATTATTTCCCCAAAAACCAGGTATTAAACAGTACTCGAGCCTCTACAGGAATTTCGTCTTTGACGTCTGCTTTGCCAGAACAGAGAGAACATAAAAAGAGATACATCTTGTTTTAAACAGCAATTTCAAAAATGGATGATGCAAAACTCAATGATCAGTTGGATAAGAATAAGGTCAACATGGTACTACAGCAAAAGGAGTTTTAATTACAGTCTTAAAAATGCATTTCTCCCAAGTCTGAATGCCCCAAACAGAAAGCATTAATCCATGGAGGTTACACCTGTAATTTCCTAGTGAGAAATAGGGAGATGCAGCTTTTGTGCAGGAATCAGCAAAGATGGATTCAATACCCACTGAGCTCACACAAACTCTAACTTTTTGGTTGAACTTCATCTTTCCTATGGGGACAGTCCTGTCCATCTTTTCCTGGACAGACTGGATGAAAAATGCCAGTAGCTATTGCCAACACATAAATGGATGTTATTATCATAATCCCAGTGGGTTTGATTGAGCAATTACTCATCCAACAGTCCAGTAGTTAAGGAAAAATATTAATATCAAACCAAACATTATATCTAACTTGCATTAGCTTCTGAAGACAACAAAGCTCTTTGATTTCCTGGAATCTGGGAACACAGAAATCCAAGGTAGCTTCTGAACTCAACATTAAAATTAGTTAGACAGATAATTTGATCTCTATTAAATCCTTGCTAGGATGTTTTGCTTTAACTACATAAACAAACACAGCATTTTTAGCAAGGGATGCAGATATTCCTTTAGGTACAGAAATTATGCAGGCTCAATGGGATTATATTCCTTAGCAATCTTTCAGTCCTCAGAGCGATGAAATTTGTTGACAACTTCTAGAAAACACTTCTTAGCCTTAAAAACAAGTCCAGGTATCAAGAAAATTGAACATGTGTGAAGACATCTCCATTGTTTTCTAGAGAACCCCATCTGGGTGATACCTCTGCTCCTGATATCCAAGTTTCCATAATTAACAGCACACTTCCAGCACCATACATTCTCTTTTTGGGCACATTGGTGACACACTACACTTACAGGGCATAATATCTACATGGCTAAAGCCTACAGACTGCATTTTGCTAGTAATAAATGCTACACTTCTAGGTAAGGAAGTTAAAGGTTCACTTTTCTGTTACTTTGAAACAGTAACTAAGAGTTATGAACTATTAGACTACCCTGTATATGACTGTGTGTAAAAGGGCAAACAGGCACAACAGAAGCACCAGGAACATTTAAAAATCATTTTTATCTGCTGTTTTTAAGTTAGGTGAGTTTCATTTTGGCAATAAGCATGTATTTTCTGCTCAGCTGCTTCCCCAGAAATAAAGTATTTACCATATACAATACATGTCCCCATTTTGGAGCTGTGGGACTAGGAAGGATTCACAAAGCTGTAAGGCTAAGGTAGTCTTCCCTTCTTTTTCAGTGTTGCAGATGATCTCAATTCCACTCTTGCAATCAGTCCTCAACAAGTGCTATACAATTAAAATAAAATTGATTTAGATCAATTTGCTGACATTGAAATCAAAACCGATCAGACCTTGCTCTAATAAAAACTTCAGGAATTGCTATTAACACAGGATGTCTTTGGAAGGGCTTTTGTGTACATCTATAAGTAAAGATTTTGGAGGTATTCTGAGCTCTTTCATATTTCTTAGAGTAATGACCATCAGAATAAATGCCTGAGAAATTAAAATACTACACACAAAAGCACTTTTGTTCCTTGTTCTTGCCACTTTTTGGTGGCTTGTTCTCAGATCAAGGTTAAGAAAAGCACTGTAACATACCAAGTGCTGTGAGTGATAAAACAGGGCCAACATTCAGCTCAACTGTCATTTTACACATTGGGCCATCATTAAAAAAACTTAACAAAACTATATCATGTATAAGTAACATCAATTAGGTTTAAGTACTTTTATTAAAATAGTCAACAGTAAAATAGCCAACACACTGAAGTTACAAAATATTTAGGGAATATATCTACAAGAATACTTGACCAAAAATCTGCATTTAGGTCAACAAGATTTGTAGGCACTTGACATTGAACTTTTCCAAGTTTAAGCCAGCACTAAGTTCAGCAGCACCAGCGTGGCTGCCTGATTTTATGACATTTGGTTCCACAAAATCAGGAGTTCCACATGCTCCTCTTGACAAGTTGTACACAGCAAGTATAAAGCACCACTTCATTTTAAAAAAAGAAATGTATACTGACAAACAGTACCTCCTGGAATAGCTGATCTTCTAGTGGTGACATATAAAGACAGGTGAAAAGAGCTTGATGGAAATACAGATCTTTACTGATATCTGGATGATTTATGCAAGATTTGATAAGAGCCATTGCCTCAGGGATGCGTTCACAGGCAATAAGGTATCTGGCACGGAGTTCAAAGAACAGTGGATTTTCAGAGCTTAAATATTTGTTAACTGCACAGAAAAGAAAGATTTAAAGGCAATTAGAATATGAAGTTCAAACAACAAATATATCTAAAAGTAATGTTGTTTTTTAATAACAAATAATATTAAGGAAAAATAAAGGCTCTACGAAAAAAGTCTATCAAATATTAAATTAAATACCGTAAGAAATCTGTCCTTCTGCTTGGAAACAAATTGTTATTTTTCTTAAACCAGTAATCTAATTCAGTATTTTGTTTCTAGCAAGTTAACACAAGGTGCTGCAAAGGATAGGTAAAATTTATATTATATAGAAGCAGATGTGAGCATTTTCAAGAAAGAAAATTCCCTCCTTTCTCAGCAGTGGAATCCATGTGACTGTCAGAAGTCTGACATCACTTCCAAAGCTGTAATTATAAATATTTGAAAAAAACCCCCTCATTATACTGGATACTCATTATCCATTAAAATGTAAGACCTCAAAGTGGTGAAAAAAATTAACTACAATTCACATGCTATTGCCTTACGAAGCTTTAAATGCCTTGATTTTGCTTGCTTGGAAAACACATCTTCCTCTGAAAATGCTACTGGGCACAATTCCTATCTAAATACCTTGAAATTCTGGCTCCTGTTGTTTTTTCAGCTCTAAAAGATAATCTTAACACTAATATTTTAATGAAACCATTTCAAGTGAGGTACTGAAAATACTCAACATTGAAGTAACTGGAAATTCAGAAATACATAGAAGACATGCTTTGCATCTTTATTATGAAAAATCATACAGGCTGTAGTATCTCTTTGGCTTAAGAGTTAAAATATCACCCAAGGCTACAACCACAGTATTTTAGTGTTTCATGTTTTAAAGAAAGGAAGAATGAGATTATCAATTTAAAGTCAGTGAAGGCTGGAAGTTCATCCCTTAGAAGGAATCTGTATTAATTACAAGCAACTAAAAGTGATACTTAAGAAATGTTTACTAAAAACCACAATCTGAGCAAAGATTATTTCCCTGAAAATGAAGAGATTACTAGTACAGTAAGCTTTCAGTTAAAGGGGTTTTTTTAAGGATTGAAATCATTCCTTACACTCAAACCCAAGATTTCTCTAGCATCTTTATTTTTATGCAAGCTAGCAGGGTTCCATGCTAATGAACATTTAAGTATTATTCAAGGTGTCAGGTTTCAATTTGATTTCTTAACAGATGCACTGTAAGAAAGAAACATTTCATTCCCACTATCCATTAGCACTTTCAGAAAACACCCAGAAAACGAGGGGACTAAAAGGAAAGCCAATGTCCAATGGGGGTGATGAACTGCAAGAAAAAGTGAGTCAAGGCCTCTCCTTTTCTGAATTACCACCCTTAGGATAATAAACCACACCCTCTGTTTTGTATGCAAGCATTACCCAACACATTACTGAAAAATAAGGCTGGAAATACTCAGCTTTGCCAAGTGCTAATGGTAAGGAAATGCTGCCCATGTAACAAGTGGCTGTAACATCCTTTTCCCTTAAAGGAGGGAGAACTGCACTCCACAGCACAGCTCACCCTGTTCTACCGTCCCCACTTGGTGTGGGGAACTCTGGGGTCCCTTCTGCTCCAGAAATGAGCCTCTGACAGCCTCCTCTCCCAGGGAAGGACATCTCCACATCCTACACCACTGCCAGCAGGAGCCTCCTCTGTTTCTAAACAGTTCCACTGGTGCTGCTGGCAGGGCAGTGCTCCCTCCCTGTCCTGCAATGTCCTATTTTCCCAGGGCAGCACACAGAGCTCTTCTAACTCCCCAAGCCAAAGACAACTGCCAGCTACAGCAGCGTTTGGCCAAGCCTGTGACCCCCTAAGAAACAACATTTCCTCTCACCCAGGCAGTGATGCTTGGCTTTAGAGCAACAGACACCAACCACCACCTCAGAAACTCAGCAACTGCTCCACCTGACTGCACCTCTGTCATGTTCTCTTCTAGATGCTCACCTTATTCTCCCTAGCCCATTACAAGCTGATTGTTCCTGTGTTTCAAACCCTACTATTTTGCTTTCAACTCGATGGCTGCTTTGTCTTCAGCCATCTCCAAACAGATTTGGGCATCTCAAAGTTTACCACAGCTCATGTAAGGACAGACAGAGGGGTTTGTCTTGGCCTAAGCCTCTCCATGGAGTTAATGAATCCAGGACAGGATTATGTAGTTCACACAAACTGATTTTTGCAAGGAATGGTTGGTGATTCAGCAATAATAGGCAGTTTTTCCTATTTAAAATAACTCCTGAGGGAGTTACATGGCCAAGTTTCAAAATACACACTAAACACTGCTAGCCTATAAAGCAGCACAGGATGTTTGCTTTGTGTAAGACTTGACAAGAATCCCATTTTAGAGGAAGTGAGAGGAAGAAAGAACGAGCTTTCAAAATATAATTGTCTAAAATAAAACGTTTGTCAGCACAGATGAGATGTGTCAAGGGTGTGTCAAGGGGATATCAGGAGATAAAAGGAGAGAAAAATCTCTCAGTGGAGGGGAAGGAGTTGCAGCCTGAAAGAAAAGGGAACAAGGTGCTCATCTAGTGACAACAGGTCTCATTCCTGCTCTGCCCCGTTAAAAACATCCTCAAACTGTTACCCATCACAGAGGGGATTCATGATGATCAAGAGAATCATTGTAGCAACGGACTAAACTAATTCTTTGCTGGAGAGATGGAGACTGAGACCTAATTCCACACCATAATCACCAAAATCATGCGATGCAGAACAAAACAAGGTTCATCTTGGTTTTCATTCTGTTTCTGTAGGTATTTGACCAGAACGTTATGAGCTATCTAATAAAAATCATGGGTAAATCTGTTGCTCAAGCAGTTGCTTCACAAAAGAGACAGAACAAAGGCATAATCATGTAAATTTGCTATCAAAACCCTCATTCTGGTTAAGGAGGCAGCTCACTGATCTGTCCTGACTTTAGTGCTCTCCCTTTCTCTGTGAACACACTGCCACAAACATAGTGATGAGTTTGTATCTTGCACTACACCACAACAAGTAGAGAAGAACTGGCATTTTCCATCACCATCAAATTAAAAAAACAACTTTTAAGAGCTCCCCTGTGAACACTGTTGCTTAACATGTTAGTAAAAACTTGACTGTAGCTTGGGTATTTTTCCTTTTAGGAACTTTCATTAACATTCCAGTGATTTTGTTCCCATGAAGTGCACCTTTCCCAGCTCCAGGAATTACAGATCCATAAACAGAAAGCAGCTGTCACATGTAGCCATGGGCATCGTTGGAAACAGAACCAAGCAAAGCCACAAGACCCAAGTATTTACAACTGAAGAGAAAAATTAAATGTGTCAGAGTGCCAGGAGACAAATACACATCAGCTCCTCCCCAGTCATGTTATTTCAGGAGTCTAACCAAAGTCAACTTGGTCTCCATACTACAAGTGTACACTTAGATTTGGGAAATCTATCCCATGAATTTTATGAACTACTCCATAGCTGCCTGTGTCTGACCAATCTGATCTCTACATTATGAAAGCAGACTTAAATTAGCAAAGAAATGCAGTTTTCTTCCAAACAAAAAAGGGAGCAGCACATTTTACTACAGAAAAATAGTTGAAACACTGTGCAATGCCAGCTGATAACACCTGACCTCATATATTTTAGAAAAGCATAACAGAACACATTTTTCAGTACTCTAGAAAATTATTGTGATAAATGAAGTACCTAATTCCTGTGACACAGGCTTTGCTTTAAGAATTGCTTGTAACACTGGATCCTCCCATGGTCCACCATCTCGAATGATTCGAGTCACTAGTTCCAGGTTCAGATTCCTGTATTTATTTAGAAGGTTCTGACATTCCTA
Organism: Hylia prasina; assembly: GCA_013397195.1. NCBI lineage: Eukaryota > Metazoa > Chordata > Aves > Passeriformes > Sylviidae > Hylia > Hylia prasina. The sequence goes on from VYXD01001536.1 coordinate 213,638, forward strand.
AGTGTAAAAAGAGAAACAATCAGAAAGAATAAAAAAGATGTTGTCTAAAAATAGCCTGGCTATCCCAAAGACACAAACCAAGAAACCCATGCATGACTGAGTATTTCCTCAGTTTTAATTTCAGCTACAAAGTCTTTCACTGACCATACAGAAAGCCCTAAAGCAACAACTGATGTTATCTAAAAACAGCAATACAGAAATGTTGAAGGTCAAGTTCATGGCTTCTGCAGCTCTCAGAGAGAGCCTTCCATTTGTGTAACAATGCAAAACAAACTTGGATTGGAGACATTACTGGCACATACAAGTCTTCGCCTCATGGCAGCCTGCAGATTTAGACATGAGCTGGATTTGTGATTTCTGAGGGAAAAACTGAATTAAGCCATGAGTCACCAGCCCTCAAGCAACCATTTTCCTCCAGATTTCCACGTAACAGGAATTGTGTTTGCCTGTAATATCATGGAATGGTTTAGCCAGCCATGATTTTCACATCAAATTCCCTCTCATCCCTGCACCTTATTTGCTGTAGAAGTGTCAAAAACACCATTAATCAACAGAAAATTTTAGTAATGAGAAAGTTATCTAATATTGAAACAAAAAAATGCAGCAGAAGAATGGCTTCCATCCACATACAATTACCTGCTTTTCACTGCCAGTTTGACTACACAACTGATGCAGAAACAGTGCTGGCACATTGATTTGTAGAAGCAGTAATAAACAGGTATCAACATAAAAACAGCAAAGGAAGAGCTTATTCTCAAACTGCAGTTCCATGAGCAGTATTAACAGAGACACAACCCTGGTTTTCATCCTTTCTTTCCCTACAAAGTTTCCTCTCATGGTGGCACAACCCTAAAAATCTGTTCAGGGATTGAAAAACCCCAAACAGACCAAATCCCACACTCACCTGGCAAAACAAGTTTTTAATCCAGGGTCATTTATCTTATGCAGTTGTACATAGACATAGAAAACTCTGTCCCAGCCTATCCAAGAATAGAACAATTTAAACTCTCCACCTTTATGCTGACTTGAAGACTTCATTGAGATGAAGCTTCGATTTGAAATGTACTGCTTAAAACCAGAGGGGAAACACGAGATTTCATGTCATGAACTGAATAACGTTAAGCTCTAAATAGACATAAACAAGCAGAGTTTCTTTCACTGTAATGGCATGTTTCCTTCAGGTCATGTAGTCACAAAAACTGTCTTTACATCTACTAAAATAATATTAAAAGTTTACATGAAAGGCAACACTACCTGGATTGAACCTAAAATATCTTTCAAAGGATCTTCATAGAACTCATCCTTTCCAAAGAACAGCAGCAATTCAAAAAAACTCCTAAAAAAGAGAAGCAGCGACACGTCAAACTAAAAACATTGATTCAAAAAATGAAACTACTTTGAGTCTCTTATTTTTTGCAGCACTCAAACCAAAATTAGGAGTTCTGTGAATTCTAGACTTGTGCCCATGTGGAGTCACTCAAGGGTTTATGGTGGCCAACAACTCATGTTTTCAGGCAGCACTTTCTACAACCAACCTTTTTTCCACGTCAGCTGTCTTGCCATAACTGAAGTCTCCCTATGAAGATGTTGGTTTAAAGGTATTAATTATTTTATCTTTTCAAAAAAAGCTTTTGAAGCTTATTTAGAAAGGGACAGTTTTGCAAACATGCAAACATTTAGTCAGATCAGGTCTCTGTCCAGGAGGATGAATTCACAAATGGTACCTCCAGAAATGGGTGAAGAAAGGACTAATACTTTCAACAGTTGCTTAGATTCAAACTGATTTGTGGCCTCCATGGTTTTTATCATCTTAAAATACTGACTTAGAATTTTATTTCTTTTAAGTCCTGTTACAGAATCAGAGAGGTTGGTAAAAAGCAGCTCTGCAGCTCTCCTTTCAATTGAGGTTTTCATTTATAAATGAAAGCCTCCTTCCAGATAATGCAGTTGAGTCAACTCAATCAAAAACTTGGCAGTGGAAACTCCTGGATCTGCAGTGCAACTGTTACTGCTCTGCCTGAAGATTCTGAGAAATTTCATTTCTACTTGGAAAAAGCACCAGGCAGGCACTGCACTAATGAGTTGCAATTGCTGATTGAGAAAGTCAAGAGCAGCAGACAAGAACTGAGCAACTCTCAGAGGGACAGGCAGGACTTCAAAAACTATTGTGCAAATTAAAGGCATTTTTTTTTCTCCTCAGGAACACTGTCCATTAAAAAAGTCTGAATGCTTACAGACAAAATTAAGTTTTCTATAGGAATAATGGAAAAGTACCATAAAATTAGATTTCCAATAGATTATGCTGAAGTATTTTTTTTTCCTAAACATTGATTAGCTATGCCAAAAACAGGCTTAGAGAAATAGATACAAACTTATTACGTTGAGTGACAGAATTCCTCTCAAGGCTAGGTCTCTGAATCTCAATTCAAATATGCAATGAAAAAGCAATCCCAACCCAAATAAGTACTTGTTTCTGAAAAAACATTATCTCATTTCATGTTAAACAAAATTTTGCAGCATGCTTGACTCTCAGGAAAGGTCAGCCATGAGTCATGTCATGATCTGGCAAGCAACCAAACTGGAACTTAAATAAGAAGACAAAACTAGTTAGAGCAAGTGATGCTTGCCTTGCATTTAAATTTGCTTTGACTGATATAAAAAGAGGAGGATCCTGCAAAAAATAAGTCTGGAAATCAATAGTGACTAAGTGTAAACTATGATCTTCTGCTTTATCAATGCACCTGCTCATGGTCTAATAAACGAAGTCATCAAAATATTTTTATTCCCTTGTCACCAGTCTCCAGCTAAAATTACTACAGTCAGTTCCAACTTTTTTTATCTCAAAACTGTCTGCAGCACTGCATATCCACATTTATATCCATCCAGATTGATCACATCACTGCTTTGGCATCAGAAGATTGCCTACAATCACCATTATAAAACCCCCTGATATTAATGGAGATGCTGCTTCATTTGCTAGGAACAGCGTGGTTATTAAGTATAGGAAATGAAGCAGTTGCTCCTGTTAACAGTTTATTGTCTGGTTACCAGGGAAATATTACTCAAGGATGACAATACAGTCAGGCAGAGTTCTGCTCTCCAAGAACTAAGACCTAATATGCACTGAATTATCAAAAGAGATTGGAGCCAGGTTGCCCAGGTAACTGCAGCTCCTAAGCCCTGGGATCCCTTTATATCACATCACATGCAGAACTGTGCCAGCCAGGCAGAAGAATAAATAACCTGTCATCCTAGAATGGAAGCAAATCTCATGGAGTAAACCAAGTCTCAAAAATCAAAACAGATGAGGGTGACAGGAACTCAGTGACCAATTTGCTTCTTAATTATCAGAATGTATCCCTCAAAAAACCCCCCTGAATTTACACCTTTTTACCTTCCAAGGTTTGCTATTTAAAAGTACATATGGTACTTTGAACTGGTTTGAACTTAGAGGCTTTTTTCTTAGAACTAGTTAAAAACCCCACAGCAACAGATGTTACCATGTTTTCATGTAACTTTGAAAGTTGTGGTCTTATGATGCCTAATATAGTCATCTGTTAAACAGTTTCACACACACAAAAAAGGAAATGTCCACAGTGAAGTTTCACCAACATTTAAGGACAGCATTTATTTTTCCTTGTGTACCTATTACCCTGACACTCCCAGTCTTCATGTGGGAAAATGACCATGCATCAAGAAAATTGAAATCAGAGCAAAATTTACGACACAAATTCCTGCAATTCTTGAGCTGAATGTGACTTTGGGTCAGTTAACTGCATGACAAGTATTGTGTAAGTAAGTACTTTGATGACTCAAACATAAAAATCCACACAATTTCAAAGTAATTGACTTCTTTCTTAAGGAATTTATGTTAAGAAGTACTTAGCTTATTACATCACTAGAAGTACAGAAGTAAAAATTTGAGATAAACGATTTTATATTATCTACTGGCAAAGGTTGGTCTTCAAATGCTCCAGAATAAGGTTATGATGCTCACTTATTTTTTCAGATTATTCATTTTGCCACATATCCCTTTTGACAAACCACTGTCACAGCCAACTTGAACATTTAACAAGGACACAAAAAGGACGAAACTAAATTGTAGCGAGCATTTCTTGGTTCTGCGTAGCTACACCACCTGTAAAAGGCCTCTTGGGAGCTCTGAGGATCTGAGAGCCCCTTGCTGTGCTCTTGCAAAGGAAGGAATAATAAAAATGAAGAAGTACTCACAAAGCAAGGCTACTCAGTACGTACTGTACGTGCTCGCATTCGGCCGGGAAGGACACGCAGGCGGACGTGAAGCAGCACAGCGCCGTCTGCAGCACCTGCAGCTGAGGCAAAGGGACCTGCCACCTCCCAGCATAGTCTTCAACAACCTGGGCAAAAACATGGAAACGCAGGGAATTATCCAAGACATTCTCCTTGGTCACAAGCAGTTAACACTGTATCTGCTTTAGCTCCCTTCCTTCTCCCTCAGGAGCAGAGTTTGTAGCCTAAAAAATTGGACTGTTTTCTGGTTTATATCTGGATCTGTATCATGAAAGGAACATCACAAGGGAGCTTCAGCTACTCTTTTCAGAGGATAAGACAGGAAATACCTTCTTATGCTGTACCACAGAAGATATTGCACTCTGCATTTAAACACAAGTTTTTATTTTACAAGGGGATGCAAATTAGAGAGTCTGTAACAACATCCAGACGTCCTAGTCTAAAACTTTTCCAGGAGAGGAAAGAGTAACCTGCACTCTCCCAGCCTTTATGTCAGCAGTCACAAACATTCCACTCTTCCTTATCTGATCTAATGAGTAAATTTGGCTTTATTTAGGCATAGGCTGGATCTAAAGCAACAGCAGCTGAGAATCTACATACAAAGTATGAATCCATCTAAGTTTTCCAAATTTATTTTAACAATTTGCTTGAAAAACTGTTCGCTTAATGCAGCAAATATCTAGGTCAACTGAGGATTGTGCAGACTTGTTGATAAATACTCTTCCTCCTAAGAAGACTAAACATTTTGTAAGATAGTCCTCCCTCACAGATCTATTAAGAGTTCCCTGAAATAGTTTTAGCCAAGTCCCTTTTAAAGAAAACCACAAAAGCCTTAGAAAAACAAAGCAGACAGAGAGAGACAACATCCTTTAGAGGTGTGAGCCTCCAAAAGGTCAAACAAAGGTGGAGATAAAGCATCACCTCCCACCAGGATGTTTCACAGTACAGATCTGCTCATAAATGATTTCAAGCAATGAAACAACATTTTGTGTCACACTGTACAGCCCTCACTGCAACTCCAGCACTCACCTGAACCCAGTGTAAGCTCGATTAGGAATTAATGAGCAGGGAACATCCCCTCCCCAAAAAAAGCCATCAGTGCCAGTCTGCACCAGCTCCTCTGCCACCCAAATACCAGAGCCAGCAGAGAAAGGAACACAACAGCCACACCACCCTGGCCTGGCACTTGGTCTGCAACTCAAATGTACCGAAACATTCACAGCAACAGTCCCCCCCATCCCAAACAGCTCAGGAAAATATGGGAGTAGCAAACTTTGTCCTGAATATAGATAACCTGAAACCCTGAATTCATCAGTCGCAGGAAAAGAGAAGTCTAACTGGTCAATTCTCAGGAGACTTGCAACAATCAGGAAAAGATGGGGGTGTGGAGAGTGTGTGGACAAAAAGCTAAACTAAGCATAAAATAAATTCCAAACCACGCTTCACACACATTCTGTAGAGAAGGAGGGGAGGGAATAATGTATACTTCGATGTCTGTTTTTAAGTAACCTCATGGAAGAACTTGTTCTGTAATAGAAACCAAGCTCTTCTTTTTGTACAAAATACTTAAGATGCCATGATTTGAAACAGGACTGCAAAGCAGAACATAAGTTTATCAGCACATTTTGAACAGGCACACTAATTTCAATATAATGAAGTCAACCAAAAAAAAGAGAGCATAACATTGCCAAAGCACAGTGGCCTGTTCTCTGTCCAGTTCACAGGAGAGAAAACCAGAAGGGAAGTCACCTTTTTTATGCGACTTTCTGCAACAGTTCTTTTCAAAGTCTCTGTTAGGGTGCAAGTTTTAGTATCCTTAAAGCATCACCCCCCAGTCTGTCTGTACCTGCCACTGAAGGGACTGGATCTTCTTGTCTTCCCTCTCATTCAGAGCAATAAAGGTGCTGAAAGGAGGCTGAAGCACCTTCCTGACACCAAACTCCCATTCAGCTCCACCTTTCTCCCACACCAATACACTACTTCCACTCCTCTAATAGGTTTTAATAACTCACAGGAAAATCCAAGACTCAGATGTGTCCCATTAAAACCAAATCAAGACCAGACTTACCAAAAATTTCTGAGCACACAGCTAAGGCAGCTAAGCCCCCAAAACAACAAGGTAGTAATTAAAAACCTGGACTAGTGAAACAAGAGCTTTTCTTGGAATATTATAATTTAACTGATTAATTTTACACAAATATTTTAAGTGATTAAATATGCACATGTAAGTTATTTGGATATATTTCAAAGACTTAAGAGAAACAGCATTGCAAACAATTAAGATTTGCAAATATACAGGACACAAACCCCAAATGTTTTATGCAGTGCTAGGCCAGAGGTTGCTACAGCTTTTCCTGTTCCTCCACACGAGAAAAAAAAACCCTACAAATCCCACCAATTTGAAAAGTTTATCATCACTAGGATTTCAAACAAAGTTACTCCCAGAGCTTCCTGTGAGATTTAACAGTAAAGTCACCACAGGATTAAAGCCACAACAACACTGAGTTTTTCTCTTTCTAGTTTTCAGACACATTCTGCTTCTTGGCAAATATAATGGTGGTCATTCATTATAATAAACATAAACAAGGGTTGTCACGTGACAGGACAAACCCAAAAAGGGCAAGCTTAGAAAAACCAAGGTTTCCTGAAAATTAAAATCCATAATTAACAGCAACACCTACCCCAGTTGCTTAATCAGCAGAAATACCAGAGCAGCTCAGACACCAAAGTTCAGCTCTAGAACTTGAGTAATACTACATTTACTCTTCCCAGAAACACCACAAAAAAATAATCACAGCTTTTTAACTATCACAGCTTTTTAAGGATTTTACTATCCAAATAGAGAGCAGAAAAAGGCTCACGACTTTAGGGTAATACAAAATATCACTTAATATGTCAAAGTTTCAAATGGCTTTATACTAAACAACGTAAGCAATGGCTTCACTGCAATTCGCATGTGAATATTACATAAGGAGTAACCAAACATAATCACACTTCTGGCAAAAGAAAACACATCACCCAGCAACAGCATGATGCATCTCTACCCTCAAAGCTAAATGCTTTCCCCCTACTCTTAATCACCAAAATCTCACCATCTCCTCAGCCTGCTTGAGGCAAGAACAATTCCCAAGACTGGGTACCATGTGCCCATCACATTTAGCAAGCCAAAGTCATGTGTGTTAATAGTCTGTCACTTGCACAACAGTGAAAACTATATATTAATTCTGGAAAAGTAGTTGGGGCTGACTGGAGCACTGTGGTAAGTGTTCCTGTGGATGATTTATGGCTGAGAGATAAATATATATATACTGAAAATTAGAAATATTCCTCCTCATCTTTTGATTAGCACCTCGCCCCCCAAACGAAAGTCAGCTAATGAAAGGAATTGTTTTGCTCACATATAAAAGTGAGAACTGCCAACTTTGTGAACACACAAATGCTCACATCCACATCACTGGTAACCAGCAAAACACAATTTTTTAGGTGTATCAGTGAAGAAGGACAATTACTGCTTATCCTCATCTAAGCAAAAGGACATAACTCTTAGATTTTTGCATTACCTTCTGCACTAAGTGTGCCTTCTCTAACTTGACAAAGCCCATGCAGCAAAGCTATCAGACAGAAGCATCACTCAGTGGAGATCCTGCCTTTAGATATAAAAACCTGCAAGTCCTTTCTAAGTTATAATCCTGATATATTTTTCCAAGGAAAAATCACGGGCTTATTTTCATACAAAAGCTACCCTTAATAAAAAAGCATTAAAACGTGCAGAAGAAGCAACACCGAGAAGTTTGAAAGTGTCAAAGAGTAAAGTTTCCGAGCAGTAAAAAGGTGTTACTTTCAATATCAAGAGAAGTCTACAATGTGTTGCACAAATGTACAAATGTTTCTTTTGGAAAAGAGTCACTCGTTAATCTCACTTGTAAAACAGGGAGATCACGTCCCAGGGTAAAGCTGAAAGGACAGCAGGCACAAGAGCTGAGGAGAACCACCCCGAGGACGTGAATAAGAAAAGATTTTATGATGCTAATGACAAGAGCACTGAAGGCTGGAAGCCTGGAGCAGTCAATCTTCAGATGAAGAGGTTGCAAATCGACACCTATTGTGAGTTCTCCTGAACTGCCAGACCAGCCAAGCCACTTCACCCGTGGCAGCCCAGTTTTGCATGATAGACCCTTATCAGTTTTCCCATCAGGGGTCAGAGGAAGGAGTGACAACACCTCACCGAGGTCAAGGACACCCTTCTCCACACAGGTAAATCCTCACACCTGGAAGCTCACCTTGGCACCAAACACCACCTGCTTTTGCAGCGCCTATTTCATAAGGATTTCCTTTTAAACATGAATTCACTTCAATCTCAAGCAGCACAATGCTAAACTACCAATAGGTAAACCGAGCACACTGGTATCCACCTGTCCTCCAAGTAAAAAAAACCCACCACGACAAGTTAATTTTTAAATTTAAATCGTTTCAAGTAGCTGTGGTACTCTGAAATTTAGTTACTGGAATGTGTGATTGGCCCTTTGCAAGCTTTCATGTAACAAGCAGTAACAATATTCAAAAACGTGAAAAAGTCAAATACAACTCACAATGGTGCTCTTAAAATTTGAGCCATTAACAAGGATAAAGCATATTTGTCCACGAAGGTACAAAAACCCCAAAACATCAACACCACAAATTATTACATGAGCAAATAAGTGGTGAAAAATTACAGACCCTGCCTTTTCACAGAAATAAGCTTCAAGGATGTTGAAGAAATCACTTTTCACTACTAGTATTCATGTGACCAAGACTTGTGTAGCTGAGCCTTAAAATGGTGTAAGCAAATCAAATATGGATCCCAAAATTTGATAAAATAAAAAGTCTGGCATAACCTAAAGCTTTGGGGAGGTTTTCTTTGGAGTTGTTTTGGTTTTGTTCGCTTTTTCTTAATATAAAAACAACCACTATTAATTTGAAGTCCAGAGTAAGAAACAAAAGCAAATACTTTCAAATTTAGGCACAAAAGATGTGAAATTATATTAGCCCCAAACTCAGAAGAACCAACATCTAAAGTTGTATATTTTCTTACTTCCATCACCACAAAGCAAGACAAACAACAGTTGAGTCACACACCCCTCCCTGCCTTTTTTTGCCTGCTAAAATAAATCCAGGAAACACTATCCTCTCTAGCGTGTTACTATATTTTACTACTTCACTTTTTTTATAAGCCCAAGAATTGTTTTTCCACCAATCCATGTAAGCAAAGGAGGTAATCTTTCTTTCAGAAGTGGGATCATCCTGGAAGGCTGTAAGCTGATGCCACAGGAAGAACAGATCAAGGAGTGTTTACCCCTCACAGCATCACCCTGTTACTTGAGATGAACTCACCTGGTGTTTATTCCAGTCGGTACCAACAACATAAAACAACATCTAGTACAGTTATGCCCTGAGGACAAGTACAGAAATGCTGGAAGCAACTTGTACTATTTTCATAGTATTTAATGTTATGAGAAAATATCCCCAAAAAGAAATTAATTTCTTTTTCTAGTTAATAAAAATGTACCCACTTCCAGTGCAATGAAGGAGGATACATTCATTTTCCAGCTTGCCACTGAAGCTTGTTTTTAAGCCAAGTAAAACTGGAAATCCATCCTTCCCATTACAAAAGTATTCCCCTTATCCCTCATACCAAAAAAGTCACCATCTATGCTGTTTTCACTGCCCTTAACCATTCAGTATGACAGGAACCTCTCAATGGCTACAGTTCCTGAAAAAAACCTCATGAAAGAATTTCAAATTCTGCGTACCAACACAAGCTGAAACTCTTGCAAATGTTTAGGCTGAGGGAGCTGCTTCTAGGTACCACCTTTCAACAGTCTTTAACTTACAAAGCAGTTACAGATGCATTGCTCTTTTGCCTGCCAAAGCTGGGAACAGCAGATTTGCTTTTCCCAACATCCAAGTGGGTTTGGAACTCCACAAATAAGAAGAAAAGCCACATCAGCAAATTGTAGAAAGTCACACAGAAACAGCTGGTGAGATGCATAAGCTGGGCACTTGACTCATCTTCCAACTGCCTTTTTTTTTCCTTTTTGCCACAGAAAGCTTGATTTTTGCTTTGCCCATGTCATCCATCTCAAAAAACATTCCCAGAAAGCATTTTATCCCATTTTGCCTTGAAAGATTCAGGCTGTAATGACTCTCTTTGACCACGAACACCTACAAGATACAGATCCCAAAACTACAAATGGGCTTCAAGATGCCACTGCATCTTGTGTCACTAAACTGTGATTACCCACAAACTCATGGAAAAAGCTCTCATAATCCTGACATCTCATCTTTTTTAACTGCTACTTAATCGATCCAAAAGCCAAGCTGAGCTACAATGCTCCAGGCCTCAGGAGAACTGAATCTGGCTGTTTACAGCAGGATTTTTTACCTTTCTAACATCATTCAAGGATGAAAGATGTGCACAGCAATGCATCTCAAAGCCACTCTCCTCAAGATCAGTAGGATTTTCTGTGCACAGAAAACTCATCTACAGACTGGAAAAGGCTTTATTTACACCTTGCTTCATTCCTCCTCTAGTTCTTACTGCAAGATGCTCAAAGACTTCATCACCTTAACTACAAGCAATCTAAACAACATTATTTTCAGGTGACAGCAAGCTTCAGCAGCAGGTCTGAAGCACAGCCACGTGTTTTGATAGGTTGTTATTCTGAAAATAACAGTGTTTCTTCTGGGAAGACCAAACTCACTGCACCATCACTAAGCAACTATTTCTACAACTGCTCTTCCCCTTCCAACACAAAACCAGGAGCGCAGGAGGCAAACCAGGACATTCAGAAGGGCCAAATGAGGATTAAGACAAGCAAAACTGTGTTATCAGTGCAAAGTGGAGTGAGGTGGAAAGGCTCAGTCTGCACAGCAGCCAAATACGTCCTTCAGAAGATCTGGATAAGAAAAGTACAAATATGTATTACATGTATAATTACACAGTGTCAATCTCATGAGGGAAAACCAACGCATGTGGAGCACATACAACTTCATTTGTTGTCAATCCATAAACATCCCACAGCTACAGGCTTTTCACACCAGCACACCCCTAGGATCTTGTGCTTGCATAGTTAAATCAGTAGAAAAAAAACCATTACTAAAAAACGTGCTTAAGCAAAACACTGATTACCTGGAGTGAGCATATGACTGCTGTTCACACCAGGCCAAATTTACACAAAACAAGCAAAAAAAAAGAAGAAACCCTGGGGACAAACTGTTAGTATATTAACTCACTCCCACCAGGATTACTTAAACTGTGCATTGTTAAAAAGAAAGTTTAAGAGGAAAGTTTAAGAGGAAAGGAGCAGAGCCCTTTACATACTCAGAAGGCATTGGCTGCTTTTCTGGAGAGTTCATCAACTCGAAGTAGGGGAGAGGGTTTGGCAACCTCCCAACACAAAAAAACCCCAAACCTGCAGCAGAAGTCAACACTAGATAATATAACACATAAAATACTTGTGGTACAACTATTTCACAGGAAATTTTTTCCCCTGCTCTTCTGTTTCCTGCTAATTCATACCTTTCCCTGAGATTGGCATTAGTACATGAAGCTATCCCCTTGTCGGCACTTCCTCAGCACAATAAATTCAACATACAATAAGCACAGAGAGAAAGAATTAAGATAAAACCCTCAGGGCTGAACAACAGTAAATGTCTTTCCAACTAGCCAATATAATCAAATATGGTTGTCATTCCTCGGAGTTGTAGAAAATGTCAGACTTGCAAAAAGAGTTGCTTCTCCTTTTACTGGGCCCACAATTTGCCAGAAATCATGAAACAGAAGAACATATGAAAGGATCACAAGAGCCCCAAAAAAGCAACCTACGGGCTCAGTGACCAAAATGCCCCCCCGTAGAACAGTAAATAATGTTTCAAACAGGACGTTTCACTGAACGATAAAACAGGAACAAAGTGACAACATGGCAGCACATTTCTTTAGATGGCAGAAGACAATTGTAGCGGTGAGGTAAGCCAAAAAAAGTTGATAAAATAAAGCAATCCTATATAAAATGACCTCTGGGCTGTGTCTGGTGAAGCAGCAATGGCTGGAATACACCAAAGCAACTAATGTTCCATCCACACCTGCTGGTGAAAGCGACCAGGAGGAGCAACCTGTTGGTGCCTGTTACTTTGCAAGGCACACCTAAAGGGCTTGTGACGAGCACGAGAATTCCGGGCCCGCATCAAGAAAACGCTGCTTTTCAAAGGACAAAACCCTAAAAATCATAAAACACCCTGGTCTAATTCGGCCAGCCAGACGAGAGCTGTTCCCGAGGCCCTTCTTGCCTCCCTGCCTCCCTCAGCCACGCAGGCGAGGCCACCCGGGATGGTTCTGCCCGCAGCACCGGCAGCACCACGCGTGTCCCCGCAGCCGCCCCCGGCTCTCCCTGCCCGCTCCCGCTCCGGGAGCCGCCTTCCCTTCCCTTTCCCTCCCCGCTGGGAGCCTCCCTGCCCGCCCGGCCCGGCCCGGCCCGGGCTCCCCC
>VYXD01001536.1:226825-241009 GCA_013397195.1 Hylia prasina
GGGCGGCGCCGGCGCTGCGGGTAATGGTGCCCGGCACGGGGCCTGCGGATCGGTCCTCGGTGGGGGGGAGGCTGCGGGGCTTCCCGGGGAAACACCCGCGCTGCGGGGAAGGGCCGCAGTCGCGGGGCCTGGGGCGCGGCCTGGGAATCTGCCCGGTGCTTGGAGATCCAGGCTCGTGGTGCTCCTCACCCGAGCGGCTTCGGGGCTGGCAGCGGGTCGGGTGCGGTGACAGCGGGCACAGCCGAGGCCCCCGCGGCCGCCGCCTCGCCGGGAGTGTCCCGGAGAGCGGATCCGTGTGCGCCGGGCACCCCGAGGTGGGGGCAGCAGCTCTCTGCAAGGAAATCACACCAAAACTTGACATCCCTCCCAAAAAAATAGGCGTACCAAAAATCCTGTGTTCTGCTGCTCTCAGAATCCCGAGAGAATTTGCTGCAGTAAGGACTGCAAACAACTGGTTTGGTGGGGGGAATTATTTTTGGCCTTTCAGAAGCCAAAGCAACAAGTTTATGTTGGGTTAGGACTTGTTTTCTGCTTGATTTCGGGAAATGGTTAGGGTTAGGAAACTCATGTATAAAGCAACAAAAAAACGAAAACGTTTACAGTGATGATGGATGAAGATTGTTTATCTTTGTATCAGTCTAAGACTTAAGAGTTCTGCAAAGCCGCAGTAAAAACAAAATTTCACTAGGAAAGTAGCTAACACCAAGATCTTTGTTTCCTTTTTCTGCAGAAGCTTGTAATCTCTTCACGTAGCAGTGGCTTAAGAAAAAAAGACCATGTTGAAGACAGAGTTCTCTCTTCCTTTAGTTCCAGGGTGGGCAAAAACCATTCTGTACAGCTGAAACTGTATGCAAATTTTTTTAAAATGTTGCAACAGCTAACTGGCTAACGAGAGAAAACAAGTACGGAGAAGTGCATCCCGAGGTATCTGGATGCTTAGAAGAAATATTGTTGCCTTTGGGGGTGTTTTGTTTGGGTTGGTTTTTTTTTAACGAAATGGGTAGTTAATGGGAAACCATTAATTTTGCTCAGAAAACCTCAAACCTGAATAGAGCTATGACTTGACTTCGACTTTACTTTAAAAAAACGTTAAATTATCTTTAGTTGAGATTTGCAGTAGCTACTCCATACCTCAAGAACAGAAGGACATGGGCCCTGTTTGATTTCAGAGCACTTCACTGGGTTTTTGCCTGCTTTGGTCTAGTTTAGTGTGATGTTAAACCTCTTTGAAAATACAGTTTCTTATTCTCCATTGCAGTTTATGCAATTCTATGTTCCCATTAGGCTGTTCCAGCAATAATTGCAGCGACAAAATTACTTGCTCTAAGCTCCAAGTTCAGGTTCAATCTAACAGCTGTGGTTTAAAAACCAGGGCTGTTTCCAAACAAGTGCTGGCAAAGCTTTGGTTTGGTTTTGGTTTGGGCTTGTTTTTTTCTTGGGGGTTACTGGCTTTTAAAAGCAACAGTAAGGGTTTTCTTGCTTGCTATGGACAAAATAGACAGAAAAATACTTAGCATAATTAAGAAGCTGTCAGAAAATGGTGAGAAAGTACCCTTTGTACTTTAAAGGATAATAAGGGGTCTTCAGTAAAAGCAAAAAGTGTTTTGAAGCGATTAGCAGATTGGCTTTTGAGGGCTCTGTTGAGAACCTAAGAAGCGTTTTACCCTGACCCACAAGGAGCTTCACTCTCCCGGTGTCTTCGCCCTTGCAGCTGAAGAACCTTTCCCTGAGAGCGTCACGAGCGTGACTTGGGCGCAGCTAATGCCGTGCCAGGTGCCAGCAGGCGCCGGGCCGGCACTGACCTCCCCCTGCTTGTGTTCCCCAGCTCGGCCGGCCGGAGGCAGCCATGGAGCGCTTCGGGGTGAAGTCGGCGCCGTCGCGGAACCGCTCCAAGACCGCGCTCTACGTGACGCCCCAGGACCGCGTCAGCGAGTTCGGCAGCGAGCTGCACGAGGACGGCGGGAAGCTCTTCTGCACCTCCTGCAACGTGGTGCTCAACCACGTGCGCAAGTCCGCCATCAACGACCACCTCAAGTCCAAAACGCACACCAAGAGGAAGGCCGAGTTCGAGGAGCAGAACGTCAGGAAGAAGCAGAGGACTCTGACTGCCTCCCTGCAGTGCAACAGCGCTGCGCAGACGGAGAAAAGCAGCGTGATCCAGGACTTTGTGAAAATGTGCCTGGAAGCCAACATCCCCCTGGAGAAGGCCGATCACCCCTCGGTGCGAGCCTTCCTGTCCCGCCACGTTAAGAACGGCAGCTCCATACCCAAGTCGGAGCAGCTGAGGAAAGCGTACCTGCCCGACGGCCATGACAACGAGAACCAGCTCATCAACACCGAGGACCGTTGAGAAGAGAACTGTTTGCATCCTTGTTGTGAAGTTTTACATATTGATGGTGTGGTTTATTTTTATATTCATGCATATATACAGTGTTACATATTGATTTTACGAGCTATTTTGTATTCTTGTAGAAATGACAATCTGCTCCTGAACTTAGTGGTGTGCCACCGATTGTTGCTAACCCTGCTGTGGACTTCAGAGCTACATTGATGTAGAGCTCGTGAGGAAGGTGGGGAGCATCCCTGGCATACACACCTGATCTCTGTTCAGTCCAGCTGTAACTGAGGCTGAGAAAAAGGCACTTGATTGGAGGACGGCACTCCAAGTGCATCTAAGAAGATGGTGTGGTAGGGATTGCTGCTCGTGGCAGTGGATTGCTTTGTCCTGTATCCTGTCCCTGAGTGACCAAGAAGAGGTGCTGCACCTTTGAAATGCAAGAACCTCTAGGATGGTTAGTTAAAATATCACTGCCCTGTTGGGGGAGGACTATTGCAACTTTCTATTCAAGCTTGGTTTACCTTTTGAAACAGGAAACGTTTTTCTTCTAGAACTCTCTCTTACGCTGTTTGGTGCAACTGTGGATGTATTCATTATCCAGCTTAACCAGCCAGTCTCTTATACTGACCTCTGAACTCCACTATTCTCATAAGGCTGGGAGTTCTGCAGGTTTGCCATATCTGCTTTTCTAAAATTACTGTTCCTTTGTCTTGGTTTCACATGCCCCTTCCATTGCAGTGCCAATATCTGAAAGCTGAGTTGACAAACCAGTAACTGAGTGTGGTTTGCAGTGCAGCTGCTGTCAAGTGAAACTTGTGCTGGACCAAGTTCTTAGCAGAGATTAATGCCTTTTTCCTGCTAGCAGACTAAGCTAAATCCAAATTGGCGATGGCTGAGGCACTAAATTGAGGAGCTGGGAAGGTTTTTTCATTGTGCACAGGAGAAGCAGCTGCTCCATATTTCCCTGAAGGTCCTTTACACCTCTGGCCTTGTCATGAGCCTTTCAGTCAAGGGAGGTGAAGTGATGAAAATAGTTTTTAAAGCAGGTGCTGCAAAGGCTCTTCAGTACTTGTAAACACAAGTAGGAAGGCACATACACTCTGAACTTATACTGGAATTACAGACCTGGGCTGTATTTCTTACCCTGTGCCATGGCCACATCTACTGGACTGGCAAAAAGCAAAATGGGAAATTTAAGAATTTCAAAATTGTTGCTCTCTCCAAAATCTAATCTGTTACTAAGCTATTCCAAAGGATGATGCCAAATAGTTCACCTGGCACGAGTATTCTATAAAGGTTTTAAATGAAATGGGGGAGTGCTGTGCAAACTGACCTCTGCCTGCTCTAGATCTCCTGGAGATGCTCGGGGTTCAGAGAGGTGCCAAGTATCTCCTGGGAGCACAGGATTCCTCCCTCTCCATGGGTACAATGGCATAAGGATGCTTTAACTCCTGAGGGTGGAGCCAGTTGTCCAGCTTCCTTTCCCCAGCAGAGCCGTGCAGCAGTTTGTTTACAGCAATACCAAGGAATTGCTGAAAAGAGACAAAATAACCAGATTATGTTGGGGTTGGAGCTATTTCCCCAGCTGTACCTAGAGCAGTCCCCTTTGCTGGGCTGGGAGAGACTTACATACTTAGTAACAACTGCTTTTTTTGTGCAATTAGTCTGCAGAAGTGCACTTGTGTTCCGTGTCACGCCATAAAACCTGCTGGAATAAACGGACAAAGCTAAAAAGCAGAAGGTTTCTTACCCATGTGCATCAGTCCAGGGGTGCTCAGCCCACTGCTGGTCTAGGACTTCAGGCAGAAATAACAGTAGCAACTTTTTAATCTAATCCTAGAGATCAAGAAATGCCTTCCTAAATACCATTTTTTTATTGCACAAGCTTGGGTTTTGCTTAAAATCCTTAACTGCCTTGGGCTAGAACTGTTAAATAAATCTTCTGAAGCCAAGTGAAAGGTAAACTGCCAATAGCCTTTTCTGTCCTGACAAGAATTGAAAGTATTTTCTCATAGCTGCTGTTTCCTTACAGTGAAACAACATCCTTGCTTTAATTTTTTAATCTTTTCTGAAACTTCAGCAATGCTGTGTTAGGACTGAAGCAAATGGAGAATAATGGGCTACAGAGAAAACAAAAGCAGCCAGAGAAATGGGATAGTCAAAAGGGAGGAAGTTGGGCTAGTTCACTCACTTTTTGCTAAAATGGGATTTCCCAGGCTGCACCCCATAACCATTTTATTTAGGATTAGATGCTGTGTGTTCTTCCCTTGACTGAGAGACTGCCAGACATTTTGAAATTTCATGGGAACATTAAATAGGCTCTTGCATAACTGAAAAAAAGAAATCAAGTTGCTTTCAAAGTTACAGTTTTACATTAAAAAACTGGAAAGTGTAATGAATTTAATTTGCAGGACACTGCTGTCTTAATGATAGGGCACTTTCATTTTAAAGTAAAGCCACAATACTTTTCAAGCTTTTTTAAAAATCAAGACGTTGATCCATTGCAACAAACATTAACAGTGGGGTAAAACTATGAAAAACGAAGCACTTCCAGGTAATCTAGAAAGAATTAGTGAGTTTAGAATCATGAACATAACCCAAATCATGAAGACATTTTTAGAGAAAGTATGAGTAAGTGGTTGCATTCTGTCATGAAACAGAGTCCTGCAAACACTCAAAATCTGAATGTACTTCTGTCAGTATGGCTGCAGTTGGATAAACATAACTTTCATTTAATTGCTGTTGATCTCAGGGCAGATTCACAGCAGAAGTTTTCCAATCTGTGTAAACCTAAGGACTAACTAAATCCTAGTTTTGAGGCTGTGATGGAGTTGTTTGAACAGACACCACGGGGGTTAATTTCTTGTGCAAGAATGTATTTACTGTAAAGAACAACACTCTCAGAAGGGAGGATAGTAACAATGTCACATTTTCAGTTTACATCCAAATGTAGGGACAAGCTCTAAAGGATACTTTCTTCCCGGTGGTTTTAGGAATGTATCCAAACCCTAAATGTGATGGAAAAAAAAATTAAGAAATATTTTCTTTTCTGACCAATACTTAAACTAATTTAGCCAAATCAGCTAAAATTACTCCCAAGTGTTTTTCTTGAAACAACACTTGCAAAAAGTACAAACAGGAGCATTCTCTGTTGAGTGACTCCTGACATGGACACACCATGATAGTTCCAGCTTGCATGTTCTTGAAAAAAAAAACCATGAACAAGCTTCAAAACTTCTAATCATTTTGAAGCCTGTAATTTGGCAGGTCCCATGGGAAGGCAAAGCGTTCAGCATAATGAAAGGGAAATGTGTTTTTCAACAGAGAGAGAAACTTGTTCTGCAAAGTATGGGATATTCTCATGATAAAGGCTGGTTTCAGCCAGAGCTCCTTTTAGCAATTCTGTTGAACTAAAGAGTGAGATGCTCCCTGTTTGCAGCATGATGAGCTGGTTTTCAGGAAAAGAAAAAAAAAAAAAAAAAGCTGGAAGTTTGGCAAGGATTATCTCTATTTATATTTACATATAAAGAGAAGCAAGGCTCACTGTTGTTGCATTCACATTGTACTCACTGCTACTTTGTGTAATTTGAGTGCTTGGTGTCTTTGTACAATTTTAAAGTCGTGTCTAACTTTCAAACTGTTTTTATTTTAACAAAGCTTCTCACTGTAATAGTGCTGTTAGAGTTTAGTCTCTTTTGGTCTAATGAAGATGCTTTATTTTTGTTTTGGTGGTAGGGATGTTTTGTTGATGGTGAGTGGCCACAGAAATGGTTTTATTTAAAAAAAAAGAAGTCATGAACTTATGATTAGATACTAGAGTGAGGCTGAAGATACCTGGGTCCTGCAGTGCCACAAGACTTCCTGTAGGAACAGTAAGACCAGAGTAAGTGATTTAAGTTTTTATATTAAAACAATACTGAAGAGAAATACTTTACGTTGTAAAGTTTTCACTTGGTAATGAAAAAAAACCGTCTCTTTAAAAAGAAAAATAAAGGTATTCCTTTTTTATAGAATTTATGCATGATCTCTTATTTTACCAATCAAGTGGATTAAGAACATGTGGTAGTTCTCATGGAGTGGTGTAATATAAGACAGAAGAAATGGACAGGAAAAATTAAGGAGCTGCTGCTGCAGCTGAAGGTAGCATCAGATATTGAAGCAGTTGGTTTATTTATCTGTGCAGTGACACTGAAGTCTGTTACAGGACTGGTTATAAAAACCCCTCTGCTTCCTGTCAGTTCCTGATCTTCTTGATGGTGACAGAAATTCCCTAATGGTGCCTTCTGCTCCAAGTGAATACCAGGTGCAATGACTGTTGTGCATTTTGACAGTGCAGGAAATGATTTGTAGTTACAGGATCTTGCAGCTATCCAAGGCCTCAGATCCCAAAAGGTCACAGTTTGATCCCTCACCTTTGAGGACTTAATCAAAATTGAGCAGGTAACATCAAACCATCAGAAATTACCATCAAGTGTGGGTTTGATTGTTTACACATTTCTTTTCCTGAATTCTGACCTGTCTTGACATCTCAGGATGGATCAATGAGAAATTCAGGCAACCTCTTGACTGATGAATTTATGAACCATTATTTTCTCATTTTCAGTCATTTCCAGGTCACAGCACATTAAGATCAAGTGCTTTTTGTTGTGAAATGGAAAAGCAGAATAGAAATAAACATACCCTTTGTAAAATTTTTTGTGTGGACAATTCGTGTATGAAACAGCACGTGCACACTTCCAAAATCAATGTATCAGTCAGGATTTGTGTGGAAGCTGATGCAGAACCAGGTGAGGGCTAATATTTAAAAGTTTAGCAATTAGGCCATGCAGAATTCTGAAGGTGACATTTCACCTTTTTAGCTGAATCAAGGCAGCTCAATCCATATCCAGGATGCAGCAGGATCAAGTGCACACAACTTTGAGGCCACGGTGATATTAATTAGGTTTGACATTTGTTATTTACATAGGCTGGAGGAGAGACAACCTGTGGCAGTTGTGCTTTTTATTTTTCTCATCCCACCAACTCTTTTTACGAGGGGTTTGGAATTTGTGGCTCCTGTCATGGTAGAAGCCACCTCTTCCATATCCAAAAGCACATCTCAGGTAGAAGCAGGAAGTGCAGGATGAGAGTTGGAATACAGAGAGCTACTGCAGCTCAGTTGAAGATATTGTTCAGTAGTCCTGTTCAGAGATGGAAGGAAAGTATTTAGGGACTTGAGAGGTTCTCAGGAAGGGTTTGTGTATTGGTTTGCCTCAAGTGGTTTTTTAATCTGTCCTCCAGTGTACAAAATAGCTCAAATTCAGCACTGGATTCACTGCAGTAATTGACACCTTCTCACCTTAATTCTTCTATAATTAGCTTTAAATTGCTTCCTCCCTTGCCTCTTATTTCTGAAGCCTCTCATTACCTCAAGACAAATCCAACAATACCCACAGTTGCACTTAGGGAAGTGTTTTACAGACAGCAAACCCCCGAGTGGAGCTTTAACCAGCTCTGCACTGAAGGAACTGAGCCCCCTTGTGAGGCACCTCAGCCTACAAATTCAGAACCTGGCTCAAGATGTGTGCTTTGGTGTAACAATGCTGCAATTCCTGAGGGAAAAAGTGGGGAGATGCAAAGAATCTCATGCTGTCAAGGGCTTGCATCAAAATGAAGGAGCTGATCCCTCCTTTAACAGGAGTGAAGCCCCAGGGGCCCCTTGGCTGGTGCAGCAGCAAATGCTGAGCTCTGTGAGCACCAGTGACAGGCAAGGAGCTGCTGGGACACTGGAACATTGCTGTTCCTTTAAGGCACAAACACCTCCTTCAGGCAGTGTTAAAAGGTGATTTTCAGCAGACTTCCTGGAGCCCACCCTCAGAGCGCCGCGTCTCACTCTGTGGTTTCCTGCAAACTGCAGAAATGCAGCCCCGAAATAGAACGTTGGTCTTGTCAGAAGAAAAAACTGAGGTGGGACAGAAAGAACACTGCCCAGGTTATGGTTGGGTTTTTCTTTTCACTTGCATCCAGTCGAGTTGCAACAGCCCTGATGAAGGGGACTGAATCAGGTAAAGTTTCTATTTATAGCAATCCTCAGGTCTGAATTTCACCCCGTGTTTTTGGAGCCTCTTCCTCCAAAATAATTGTGTGCAACACAGATAATTGTGCTAGTTTAAATTGAGTTAGTTCTTTGAATTCAATTGCCACGAATGAGGGGTTTTAAAGACCTGACATCTGTTATGGGTCAGCAAAGAAGTTACTGAGTTACTAGACAGTGCAAATCAGTGCCCAGCTGGTGACATCTTTTTCTGCCATCTCCCTTTCCTAATCATACAATTTAGGATTAGGACTCCCATTCCTTACTTGGACAAATGCTTATTTTATATTTATTTAGCATTTCCTATCCCTTGAAACATGCTTTTGAAGCAAAACCAGACTCTTGCAGTGTCTCAAATCCTTGGACTGAGTTAAAAAAACAAAACTAAAAAATTTAAATTACCATTTGGAGATCGAAAAGATCTCATTTGTATCTTAATGATATCATAAAAATAGACTTGCTCAAGATGGTAATTAAGTCTCAACAAGAGAAAAACTTGCTTGGATAACCAATTTTTCTCTCAGAGCTGGCTGTGGATGCAGCCACCAGGTGCCTTCAGTGCACAAAACCACAATTTGTGGTAGGAGTGTTTTGGCTCAAGTGGAGCCCTGCTGTCTGTGCACTCACACTCAAGGAGTTTTCTTCCATAAATATTTTCCATTTAGGCTGGATTGGAATTTTTATCAGGCTTTCTCAGTTCCTCACAAACATCAGTAGGATTCTCCTGATGATCACATGCTCCATCCAAACACAAATTTTTTGACAAAGAAATCCAAACATGACATTTCAGAAAGTTGTTCCATTATTTTCTCAAAAATATTACTCTGGGAAAAAAAATCCTGGTGATTTAGATTTTGGTAAGCATTTCCATCAAGCAGAGGTGACAATTGCTATACACTAAATTCCTGTTTGCCTTCAATTTGGTTCTAACTTTATGAAGAAACTTTGCACGGGCAGAAGTTTTTTGGGAAGGTTTAGCTAAGTGCTTCAATGTCTTAAAAATATTTAGGAAGAAAAAAAAATCTTACAGACATGCTGAGAATGGAACACACAAAATCCCAATAACTTGTTCTTATGAAGAAGCTGAGAACAAGCAGCAGAAACAATCATCCCATACAGTGCTGATGGTTGTGTGAATAGTGGATTTTTTCAACTTCTTAATTGATTGATGTTGAATTGGAGTCATGCAGAAGCACTGAACAAGTTTAAAATCCTGCTTTGCATCCCTCCTCTCTGCTATCTTGCTTCTTGTAAAATCAAAGCCTCACCTGCAGGAGCATCTTTCAAAAAAACCAAAAAACCTGCAGCTTTTTTCATTGTTCTGTGAG
Organism: Hylia prasina; assembly: GCA_013397195.1. NCBI lineage: Eukaryota > Metazoa > Chordata > Aves > Passeriformes > Sylviidae > Hylia > Hylia prasina. The sequence continues at coordinate 236,565 of VYXD01001536.1, forward strand.
GGGAGCCGGGAGCCAGAGATGGGGAGAAGTTTTTTAAACCCTCAGGATCACCTTCTCTTTCCAATGCCCTGACAAAAAAGGTTTCTCCAGTCACGTTGATAAAAAGGATATTCCTCTGCATTCTTCAGGTAAGGCTGGCTCAGAGCATTTATCAAGTTTGCAGTAAGATGTGGCCTCACAATTAAACCTGTCTGTAGCCATTAAACATTACAGGTGGAGAACAGGAACCAAAGCAGTGCTCAGTGCACCCTGGAGATAATGAGTCTTGTTTTATTACCATAGCAGGGCCTCCTAAATTAATTGAAGAGCATGATAATGATAATAACTGAGAAATATTCAGTAACTGGCTAGATAAGAACTCCAGCACCTGAGGACAAAGTACTTTTGAACCACGGTCAAAGGTTTTGGTAGGATTCAACCCTGAGCTTGAAACCTGGAAATCCTACAAGCTCTAGGTCCAGCCTGCAGTCAAATTATCTTTAATTTGACACTGTAGCTGTAATTATTTAACCACATCTAATTGTCATGCCACTTTCAAATTTGAATGGCCACAGTTTTTAGTAAGAGGCTCTGTGAATTTGGACTGATGTGAGAACTACACAGTGCCCAGTATCCTCCTGTGATAAAGCACTGCTAAAATGACACAAATTACTACAAATATCAAAATAATGCTTACAGGAGCATTACACAAACAAAAGTCTTGCAAGTCAGATTCGACAGAATCACGATGGAAGTGTTTTTTTTAATGCACTTCCCTCTCACCCCTTCTAAACTTGTTTGGTTTTTACTTTGGTCAAAAGTAAGCTGGGAGTTGAAGCCAACTTATTTAAGCTTTGCATGGTTGGAAAGCTATCCACAGACAAAACGAGAGCCCCAGAAAACCCTCCAGTGTACACCAGAAAAACCTCACTAGTGTTCCTATAAAACGGGGGGGAAAAAGTGAGAAGGACTAAAATTCAATTTCTATTTGCAAAATTGCATTCCTCAAAAAAAAAATCCCAAAGGCAATATAAATACACACAGTTACTAAAATAAAATTTTCCATCATTCCTTGAGAAGCCTTCTCTGCAGCTCGGGGAAGGTGTTTAATGAGTTGCAGAACTGTTGTGCTCATTACAAGGGACTGAAGAACTGGAGAATCCTCATCTGCTGCTGGAACATCTTCATATGTTGGAAGAGATGAGAAGTTCAGTACCCTGAGTGGTAGAGCAGCAAAATATTTGTCAGGTATGTGAGAACAAGCGAAACAACTCCTAACTCTGCCTTCACATTTTGCATTGTATAAAGTGCCACTGCATTTCCACCTGTGCACTCATCCAGACTTCCTCCAAATGCTTTTTGTGGTGAACTCTGAGCATCTGTGTACTTTAACCAGGCTCTTTCTTCTTCTCTGAAGGTCAGAGGGACGTGGAAGACTCTGGTCCTTAATCATGGCCAAAGTGATCCATGCTGAGAACACTGTATCCTGGGAGAGGAAAGAACTTTTTAAGCCAACAGAAGGATACCTTACTACTGCTGCTTGTAAACTTGCAGTTTGTTGTGAGTGTTGGTGGTGTAAAATGATCCTGGTCCTGACCAATGACAACTGAAGACCACAGATCAAAAGTGATCCATGTGCATGGCCTGTAGAAGTGAGCCTCTCTGGTGTGTGGCACTGGTTATGGCAGAGGATATTACATCATTAGGAACCCATTGATATTTTGTTCCCTAGTTCAGTTTTTGGCTTCATTTCTTTCTGGATGTTTTGCTTGTATGAGCAAGTTCCTGCCATGAACAGAGGGCAGAGTGCATTCACTTCAGTGTTTACCAGCTGACAACTCTGGGCTCAATTTTCTCCATGCCTACCTGGCAGGTGAAGGGAAGTTATCAAGACTTCCTAAATCTGAGGATTGTCAGCATCTCTTGTCCTGCTTGCCTGGAAAGGACTTGTGTGCCTTTTAAGCCACTTTTCTTCAATGCTTCCAGAATTTCATCTGTAATGGAAAGTGCAGTGTTTACAAATGAGATGAAATTGGTTAGAGAAGATAGCTTAGAACTATCTGGCAAGCTGTAAAGCAAAGTTTATAAACTCTGTGCTCCTACTGTTTCAGACAGGAATTTTTATGCAAAATAATCTCCCACCAAGCACAAACAAAGCTCACAATTGACAAACTGAAGTTCAATATTTTGCTAGAATTCTGTGTGAAGCTTAACTGTAGGAGAAAGTGAAATCTGTAGCACCTTCTCACAAAAGCTGCCTAATAAATCAGGTGTGAAAAATAATCTTGACATTACATGATCATTTAAGCCATTAAGCATCAGATCAGAAGGAACAAGTCCAAATCTCTCCTCAACACCTGTAAAATTAAAGACATCACATTTCCCACCCAGCTTTTTAGGTTAACACCAACATTCTCTTCCGTAAGAAAGAATTGACATGGCATCATTTAATTAATTCAGACTTAATTAATCCACCTTTCAGACTTAGAACTGAACTCCTGCAGAGCTGCTGGGGTCCCACACACTTTCACTTTCCAAACCAGCTTGGAGAGGTCTTAGTTTTGATAGATTTGCTTGCATTTTTGGTCTGGCTGTGATCAACATTTTAATTTATACCATGTTAAACCTGGTTTGGCACATCCGAATGTCCAAGAACAGTGATCACCTGGATTATTTTCTTTAATTGTGACCAGGTAGAATAATCCTCCTGGTGAAAGCAGGTCTGGTACTAATGGGAAAACTCTATCCATTACTTCTCTGCCCTGTTTGCCCCCAGCCCAGGATGCCTCTATTCCATGGCTCTTCACCTAGGAAGAAGGAAAGCAAAGATTTGTCACAATACAGAATGACAGAACTGTCACCATGACAGTAGCAATGCTATCTTTACTGTGTATCTCAGAATTTTCCTACCTCTTCAGAAGGTGTTACCACATATGGTGGGTTAAACAGCAGTAGATCAACCTTCCCATTTAATCTTGGGGATAATCCTTTGACCTGTAGGTGAAGTTGATGATGGTGTAAGGTTTTTTTTTGGGGGGGAACATGAAGAATGCAAATGTTTTTTTAAAATACAGTTACACAGTGCACTTGTTCAGCCATTTTAAATCCCATTTGTTGTGGCGTACCTACCTCATCTTTTATAAACATATAAAAGGGTTAAAGAGATGAGAAAAATTAGCTTTTCTCCATATCAAATTTTGTAAGAAACTAAAGGTAACAACAGACACAAGTTCTAATTAAGTCAGAAAAGGCTGAGAACTGCATAACTTTAGACAAAGGGCTATGATAATGTCAGGCCACTATAGAATTCCTTGTCCAGCACTTTTCAAACTATATCTACAGATTTTTTTTTTAATTAATACAATGAATTTTTAGAGCATAACTTTGAATTTTAGAGCTTGAGTAGTTGGTTGGGGTTTTTTTGACAGGGGGTGATGTCCAGAGGTCCCTTCCAACTCTAACTATTGTGTGGCTCCATGATGTTCAGTAAGTATTAAAAAATTACACAAACTATGAAGGAGATACTATTGAAACCTCTCTCTTACCAAGTCAGTAATGACAGGCTGCAGGTGAACATTGTTAAGCAGAGCAGTCTCCTGGGTACAGTAAGCTGCCATGGGGTTGATATCTGTGCATCTAAAAGGAAAATATTATAAAGTATAAGTTATAGGGTACTCTACCTCGAAGCTTAACCCTATGAACCACAAGCTAATTTATAGAATCACAGAATATTCTGAGTTAAAAGGGACCCACAAGGATTAAACCCAGCAAACACAACTGCAGGCTTAGCAATTTCTCTGAGAAATGGGAAAAAGGATTTTTGGTCACAGCACTATTCATTTGTTACAGAACCTGAAGTAAATAATTCAGGTTGCATCATAAGCTCAGAAATGCTCATCAGGCTGTCTTTGCTTTGATTTATGTATCTGTAGAATTGAGAATAGTTTTGAAAATGTGAAAATGAAAAGTATGTACGAGAGGGTTAAGCATCCTGGGCTAAGCATCCTTTATAATTGCGTGGAACAGTTTAGGTGCTGTTTCACTTACATGTACAGTGCACTGGGTCCAAGGATGGAAGAAGCCAGAAATGTCGAAACCACACCAGATCCAGATCCTATTTCAAGGCAGATCTCGACTCTAAAGAGAGAACAAACACTCTGGATGACTTTTGTTTGTTACAGACACAGAATTGGACAAGACAGCGTTATAGAACACGCTGTCCCCCCAAACGCTGAAGTACAGAATCACAGACTATCCTGAGCTGGAAGGGACTCACAAGGATCATCCAGATCAACCCCTGGCCCTGCACGGACACCCCAACAATCCCAAATCCCACCCTGTGCATCCCTGGGAGCGTTGTCCAAAGACTTTCTGAGTTCTGTCAGGCTGGTGCTGCGAGCATTCCCCGGGAAACCTTTTCCAGCGCTCCACCAGCCTCTGGGAGAAGAACCTTTTCCTGATACCCA
>VYXD01001536.1:241052-332122 GCA_013397195.1 Hylia prasina
CCTCCATCAGCCTCTGGGAGAAGAACCTTTTCCCGATATCCCCCCTAACCCTTCCCGACGCGGCTTCATGCCATTCCCTCCGGTCAGAGAGAGCAGGATCAGCGCCGGCTCCTCCGCTGCCTCTCCTGAGAAAGCTGCTCACAGCGACGAGGTTTCCTTTTCGCCCAGCGCCCTCAGCCCCTCCCGGCACGGCTTCCCCCGCAGGCCCTTCCCCATCCCCGCAGCCCCTCCGGGCGCTCCCTAATGGCTTTAACACGCCCGTGCCAGCACTCCCGCCTCAGCTCACCCCTCCTGCCCTGCCCTGCCCTACCGAGCCTCCCGCAGCCTGCCCGCGTCCCGCTCCAGCGCATCCAGCAGCAGGAAGGTGTCCTCGGCCGGCTCGTACACGTCCCGAAAGGGGCCCCGCGGGCCCAGGTGCTCGTAGCGCGGCGTGGGCAGCGCCATCCCGGCCCGCATCCGGGGGAAGGGGAGGGCCGAGCGGGAGGAACGGGGCGGGATCCTCTCGGTGACGCTCGGGGGGTGCTGGCCCCGAAATTCCGGCGGGAGCGGAGCGGTGTGATGGCCTGGACGCGACGTGGGAGACCCTGGGTGTGTCAGCGGGCACAGCGCGCCCGCCGCCGCTGCCCCGGAGGGCCGCGGGGAGCGCGGCGCCGTCCGGCTGCTGCTTTCCCGTGGGCTTCACAAAGCGTGTTCTCGTCACGAAAACCACCACAGGGAGTCAGCACAAACCCGGGGGAAAGAGGTGCTGAGGAAGTTGCTGAAGCGCACGAGGGAACCCTTATGCTGATAGCCAAAAAGGCTCTATTTTGTAATAATAAAAAAGACTCTATTACTGTGATTCTTAGCCAGCAAGACTAGGTAGCATCCTTATGTACCAGGCATGTGAAGTTCAGAGGCACAGAAACAGAGATTGGTTTGGATTGGAAGGGACCTTAAAGCTCATCTCATTGCATCCCCCCATGGGCAGGGACAGCTTCCACTGTCCCAGGCTGCTCCAAGCCCTGTCCAGCCTGGCCTTGGACACTTCCAGGGATCCAGGGACAGCCACAGCTTCCCTGTGCCAGGGCCTCCCCACCCACACTCAGTAAAAGAATGTCTTCATAATACTCACTCTAAACTTTATGCATTTGAAGCCATTCCTCACTGTTCTATCGCTCCAGCCCCTTGTAAATAGTTTCCATCTTCCTTGCAGGCTCTCTTCGGTGCTGGGAGGCTGCAATTAGATCATGCTGAAGCCTTTTCTTTCCAGGCTGAACAATCCCAATTCTTTCAGCCTTTCCTCCCAGCAGAGCTGCTCCATCCCTCTCATCATCCTGGTGCCTCCTCTGAACTCTCCAACAGCTCCAGCTCCTTCCTGTGCTGGGACCCCAGAGCTGGAGGCAGTACTCGGACAGACATGAGGCTCTGCAAAATTAAGAATTGAGGACAAATTTCAGGCCACAGATCAGATTAACAATTTTCTCTACTCAACGAAACCCAAAGACATTCTGATCAAAGGCAGAAGAAAGAGCTGAACAGATCTGAATTCCCGTTAAATGTCGGTGTTGGCTTATTAATGCCCCAAACCACTCATATTCTTAGGGAGGTGATTGTCCAGGTCAATGAAGGAAAAAGGTGATGTTAACAAAGTCAGTGCAATCAGATACCCAGAGATTAATATTCACAGATCCAAGCGTGAGGTTTTGACTCAAGGATTGTTTTTTGTCCTGTCATGGAAATGAAACCATCCAGCTTTATCTTAAAATAGGCTTCTTGCTCCAGTATCTAAAAGAAGCAATTCTGGAAACTCAGAAGTTCAGAAAATTTCAGTTTCCAGAGTAAATTTATTCATGGACCTGATATTACGTTTTAATTTAAAATGTTACTTTCTTTTCAGGAGACAATAGCAGCTTTTTTTGGCTCCAAAGGGAGCGTAGTAGATGGTCCTTCCTTTCATCTGCCTTCCCAAAGATTTGCTGCTGTGCCAGAGAAACAAGTACTTGTAAAACATATTAGGCTTGCATAAAATTCCATTCCTTTGGCCAGATGAAGTCATGTTAAGAGACAGAATTTTGCACTGTGCCCATATTAGGAAAATTAATTCTTCGGATATATTTTTTTAATCTCTCCAGGTGGTCAAGTTTTGGAGTGCAGTAGGAGAAATGACTTCACGTCCTTCAGCTGTACTGGTTATTATTTTTGGCTGTTTCATACTTCATGAAATCTGGTTAATTATTATTGGGGGGTTTTTCTAATACTTCTAAGTCCTTGTGGGTGAATTTTATAAAACATTTATTTTTACTGCTTATATAACTACCTACCTAAAATGTTTTTCTTGGTAGACAACTGTACTGTTTTTGCCAAAACAGATTCTATTTCAATTTTGGGAAATTGTTGGAAAGCTGATACTCCCGTTTTTCAGCCGTGCCTGTGCCATGTTATTAAACTGGGCTTTATGAAGATGAAAAATTGATCTTGACAGGAATCATAACCATTTGTTTACACTAAGCTGTATGGCCTCATCCCATCTAGAATTCAGTGCCGTGCCCCCTCAGACAGAATCCTTAACCCATTATTTCCTGTCAGCCCTCAAAGGCTTCCTCTGTAAAATTCTCACACATTTCACAGATGCATTTCCTGGAAGAGACCTAGGCCTGTGCTAGATCTGGGAATTCTCCTGTTTTGCTGCATTTGAGGAAGTAAAGCCACCAGGATAACTGCAAAGAGAACTGCTAAGAGAAGGCTGGAAGAAACCTCCTAATTTCTTTCTTCAACTGAGCAAGTAGATCATTTTCTTGCCATCAGTATTTCTAATTATAAGATAACACTCCTGCTCTAATAATTAGAAACCTTGTAGATCCTGGCCTAAATACAGCGGGGATAGGTTTTATACTCACTCTTCTGGCAAGTATGTAAACTTAAGCAATTCTTTTCACAGTTTTTCTTGGTGGATTTGTAGGCAAAGAGAAGTTCTCATCAGCCCTTGTTCTGCTTGACTAAATAAAACATGCTCTTTTAAAAGTTTCCTGTCACATTGTTTTCATTTCTCTCACCACACTTCTAGACTTTCTGCATATGGATTCAAGTCTGACTTCTCCCTGAATGTGACTGGCACAAAATATTACAGATAATGCCTTACTGATGCTTTGAAGAATTTACAAGCTTCATTATCTCTTGTGGAACTTCCATGGTACATTCCAGGCTCATGGGTGCACTTGCTTTGCAGAAATGTTTTTTTGCCCTTCTGTGATCAGCTGGATTTCCTAAGTTGTCCTCAATAATTTCCAAATAACTGACCATAAAGTGAGAATTCTGTAGCACTTTATTGGTTTTAATGGTTCCCTTTTTGCATGCCTATTGCTCACATTCTCATAATTTCATTTTTAATTGATGCCTCCTGATTTTTTCTTGTCACCACAGTGATGCCAAGGATCCTGATAAGAACACTAAGCACAATCAGCCCCAGGACTGAAATTTCAGGAGTCACCAGTAGTGACTGAACCTGTCACTATTCCTTTTCAGTATAGTATATGAAAAACCTATATTCAGTTTCTTGATCATGCTCCTGCTGCCAATTCCAGCTTCGTTCATACTTTTCCACATGACATCACATCTCAAGCTGCTTGGGAGCCTAAGCAGATCAATTTTTGATGTTTAAAAACGGAGGCAGATGCTGCAATAATGTAGCAAGGTGTCCTGCTTCTGCTACATGGCCAAAATCATCACTCAGCTGTTATTTTAAATTGTTACCCCAGGTCAGTTCTACAGAGGTCCTGTTGTTTTCCTTCTTGTTCTCTTGAACACGTCCAAACTTTTCTGCTCTAGCATTTCATATTTTCAGTAGAAATATTGAATCATAAAATGGTTTGGGTTAGAAGGGAATTTAAAGATCGTCTCATTCCGAGGCTCTGCCATGGGCAGGGTCACCTTCCACTAACCCAGCTTACTCCAAGCCCTGCCCAACCTGGCCTTGAACACTTCAAATTTTAATAATTCTTATTTTACATTATATTTTCTATCTTCCAAAACATTGCTTTTGTAGTGAGCAGTCTTTTACCCTATTTTTTGACACTATCTCATGCTTGAGGTGGCTGTTTAATAAGCTATGAAGACTATTCCTGCTCTCAGTCATTCCCTTGCTTCCATCTCTTACCTCAATCAAATGTTTTCATCCCATTCTGACCTTGGCATCCTTGAATAACATGCTCATCACTTAACTAAGGCCAAAATAGTATCATTCTTTTGCTGCTTTCCTGGCTAGTAAGTGAAGAACTACTGCTGCTGTTGATGTGAAAACCATTGGATGTTACTAATTTCTAGTCTCTGGATAATTCACTTCTTTTTCCAAGTGTCACATTTCCCACTGAACCTTTCTAATCACACACCTGAGCTCCCCAGCCTACCAAATGCCAAACCTTGGGGCTTATCCTCCAATAAAACTCCCCATTGTCCACAGATACCCTCAAACGTGTCAAATCTGGGTTTATGCACAGTTCTTTTGTATTTCTAAGGTGAACAGCTCAAATCTCTTTTCACTTCCTTGCTTCCCTCCTGACTGCTGAAGATCCTTGCCCTCACATCATTGCTGCAGAACATCATGGCATGGCTGTGGGATTTTTAGACCTGCTAGGGAATGGTCCAGGGATGACATATTAGAGAGCAGGAATGCTGGATGCTTGTTTACAGCCCTTCCTGAAAAGATCCTGGAGCACATGTTAAGCTTTCAAAACCAATTGCAAGCTCTTGAAGGAATTATTACATCACTCCAACACTGAAATGCAGCTGCCTCAGGGGGAAGGCAGGGCATTTTTAATGGTGCAGAGAAGTATTTCAGCACTTCAGGAAAGAAAATGAGTAATGCCATAATCAACTGAGCAGAAAGGGAATGTTTAGTAAGTAGTCATATATAGTTGTTTTAACTGGGTTTAGGCCAGAAACCTGGGAAAAACCTGCTGCTAATGGCAAAAATGGAATTGGGGTTTTTAAGTCACCAATGACCAAGTCCTTTGGTTTTCATTTGCATTTTAAACCGCAGCACCTGAAGCATCAGAGTTGTAGTGGAGCTTTCTTTTATAACTGGTTACCAACATTTCCTCCTACAGTGAGCAGGAATGATGTCTGATTTCCCCAGGAGCTCACAAGAAATTAAGTTCTATATAGACTTGTACAGAGAAGCAGCAACACCACAGTCAGTTGGTTATTTAAATCAGCCAGTGCCAGAGAAAACAATAATTAACACTAATTTTGTCTCATTATAGGTATCTATACCTATAATGTGTGGGTTTAAATGCAGTATATATAATTTATAATGTTATTGACTTCATCAGAGTTGTAGCTACTCTAATGTTCCCAAACGGAAGATAGAAAACCTAGAAAACACAGTTATAATTGTCTTTATACATTTCAGGGTAAATTTATTGTCATCCATCAGAAAATAAATCAGCATCATGGAAAATCAGGGAGAATCTGTTTGAGATACCACAGGTGTACCTTAGGTTAGAAGGAGAGGAAATAAAATTGGAAATATGATTGTACTATTATATATATTGATGTTGAGATATATAAGCATGCATATATTTATAATGGCAATTAAAAAATGGTATCTTATGTAATATATGTTACCTGATGATGTGTATATATATATTTATATCACATTTTTTGTGTCCTGGTTTTGTAAGAAGCTCATAAATAGGTGATGGAAAGCTGTTGAAGCCAGGAAAAGACTCGGACTTTCTGGAGAATAGATTAGGATGGGACACAAGGGGAAAATGAGAATAAAATATGATTGGAGCTTTTAAAATAGTGAATGATAAAAACTACATTGTATGAAAGGAAGAAACTGAAACTATGAGTGAATTCTCAGGAACTCAGAAAATTAAAGACAAGAAAGGTTCTCCCTGTCTGTATTTTAGTATGAACACCTAATAAAGAGATATTAAAAAGTGGTTTTGCTTCAAAACAACCCTTGAGATTTTCTTCATAATGAAATTCTGAAATCACACATTGTTCAGTCAAAAACAGAATAGCAAAATTTGGCCCATAATGAGGGATTTTATGGCAGTACAAGACAGGAGCAAATTGCCACCAACACAATCTGAGTGCAAGGAAATATGAATGAGAGGCCATGTTTTCTATGGCATTCCATAACTTTATATCAAGACTTTAATTAATTTTCTTAGCTTTTTAAAAGGAAAAGTAAAAGAAAAAGACACAAAAATGCATGACTAAAAGAAGAAATTGAATATACCGTGGGAAGGAACCTGAAGATTAGCATATTCCTAGCTGAGTTAGCCTGATCTACAATCAGAATGTGAGATTTGTGAAACTTTTTTTTTATTTTTGGCTTGTAACATTTTCATTGGACTACGCCCACACTGAGTCTTTGTCCAGTAACAACAACCTCCTTAAGTTGTCTGTATTTCTCACTCACACCTGTTAATATATTTTAAAGGAAATACTAAAAATATGTTGCAAGTAGAGACATAGCATATGTCAGGAAGAATGAATGAGGTGATTTAGAATTAAAACTTTCAAGGTGCCTGGTTGGTGAGCCATGCTCCAAAGCACTGCAGGTTGACCTCAGCTGGATCCAGGGAAATTGCTGTGATGGATCTTTGTCACTCCTTCTCACTCACTTTGGTCTCTTAGTGTGGGGCTCAAGTTTGTAAGAAGAGTTGGAAAATATTTTGTGATGTGGTGGTGAGACAAAGCTCTGGACATCTGCATCTGCTGCATGTAAACTTGGAGGGCTGAACTCAAAGATTTTTGTCCCTTTCAGCAGCAAATCCCCACCAAGAGGTATTTAAATTACAGAGGTTGAGAAGTTGAGGAGCACCTCACAGGGAGAAATTTCCTAGCAAGAAGAAACACAGAACAGACCAAGAAAACAAGAATAATGCTATTTGCTTTAGAAAGATCTAAACATTTCTTGTATTGTGTAAGATGAATTGCATTTTTCCCCCTTTTCCTGAGTCCATAAAGGTTTTCATCAGCTGTCACCTGTATCAGGGGTACTTGGAATATGCCAGAAGATTTGGGGGATATTTGAGTTCCTTGGCATTTTTGGTGCCTAAACACAAGGGCTGCCAGCTTCTAGGGGATTTTTGGGACTTATTTCAGGAAAGGGAGTACTAAGGTGGAGTACTGCTTCTAAAGGGAGTAAACCTGTACTATCCTCACTGTGCAAACAACAGCCTTTTGAAATACCACTTTGAAATGTAATACCCTGAGCAGATATTCAGTCAAACTAATATTTAGAGAGAGATTTAAGTAAGGCCTAGGAGTTAGAATTTGGGAAAGGAATATAAACCTGTGAACAGATACACAAATAAGGTCACTCTTCAATAGGGCCACAGCAATTGCACATGGAAGAAAAATGTTATAAATCCTTTCTGACGGTACATATGTTATAGAAAGCAAAACTAATCAATCACTGGCAGATGGGCTGGTGGTCTGATTAGCTAATGTAATTCTCCCAAGTCAAATTAATTTTTTTAAAAAAATATGCTAGATGTTACCATGAAATCTATCAAATAAAAATTCCTGCAGCCATGTTTTTTTCATTGCCAGCTTAAAATAACAATACTGACCTTGGCATGAAATAATTTCTTGAGATTAATGACCAGTTTGGGTTAATGATCCTTGGCTGTACTGCTGACCTTCATCTCCTCCCAGCCAGGCATTAATCCTCAGGAAATTTACTGCACCTTGACTGTTATTGCTCACACATGTACAAGCCTCAGGAGCTGGGGCAAACATGTAAGTTGTACGTTGCATCAAGAACTCCTACAGCAAAAACCAGAGCAAGAGCAGCTTTGAAATTTTAAAACAATCAGAAAGGCAAATCATCTGATTTTGATCAAGGAATTGGTGACAGCCTTTGCTGTGCACTGTTCTCTCTGTATGAGTCTTGGAGCAATTATTGAGCAGTATTACAGAATACAAACAATGTGGCCCTTGGCACTGACTATCAGGGTCAGGCATTTCTGAAAATGCTATCCGCTTTGAATTTAAATGCCAAATACAATATTTTGCCTTGATGCAATTCTTCCAAGTACCATCCATCCTCCTTTTGCTGGAAATGGTGCAAAGCAGAACAATGCTTTTATGAAGGTATGAAATGAATGGGAAAAGTTTGGCTCATCCAGCCTTTTTCACTACCCACGCATCACATAATTAATTCTTGCACTTAGCTACAGCTTGCAGAGGGAGATGATGAGGCAGAGGGTTTGCACAAGACCTTACAAAAAGCCATATGTGGAGTTATAATTCGAAAATGAGATGTTTCTAGTTAATACTGATGCTGGTGTCCATTCCTGAAGACTTTTTTCCTTCTCTGTGCTAAGGATGTGATGTTTATATACCTGATGATGGTGTAGAAGCCAGAGTTACCTTTTCTAGCAGCAAGAATTTCATCAGAGCTCCAGATACAGAAACAAATAGGAAGAAAAATAAGTGATATGATCTCCTTTCTACAGTTGTTTGAACTGGCAGTTCTGGGGGGAAAAAAAAGAAATTACACAAACCCCATGGCTGAAATCAGACATGAATACTTCACTGTATCAGAGGCCTTACTGTTAAATTTGGATCTAACTAAACTTCTTCTTCCTTCTGAAAATGAACAAACAAGAAGTTTGAGTAGGAATACATCCTAGAATACTTTAGCCACATGAGTTAATTCCTGTAGAATTTATTTAAACAAAGACACTTTTCCTTGAAAATGAATGTCTTTAAAGACCTTGGCAGATCCATCTTCCATTTTTTGTGACTTTCTTGTCCTAGTTCTTCACCAGCCTAGGTTCTGCATTGCCTCCCAGCAGCGTTCTGACTAAGGGAAATGATATGAAAACCTTGGAAGTGCTGTATTTTAACCAACTGTGCAGATAACCCGTGAAAAATGTCAGGAATTCATTTGACCCACAAACAATTAATCACAAATTCTTTCCAGCATTCCCACCTCTGCCAGTCTGAGAGGCAAAATACCTGAGGAGCAGGAATAAAACAAAATGTTTTATTTCCAGGGCAATTTCTGACTCTGTGCAGATGGGGAGGGAGCAAGTGAAAGAGTGGTTTTCCTAAGAGAATAAAAAGAATCAAAATACTTTTTGAGGACTTGCTGAAGACTGTTGGGCATTTTTTTAATGACAATAAGTAAAGTCATCTTTCTTCCCACACTATATATAACTTTGTAAACTTTCCATCAGAACTACTTGTATGTAACATAAGATGCATCCTAAAATCCAGTGAACACTTTACAAAGTGGACATTTTATAGATAGTTCCCCCTACTACATTTTCATACCACAAAAGTACAAACAATTTGGCCTTTCTCAAGTTCTAAGAGGATTTTACTAAGATAAGTTCAGCAGTTGTTCAAAGCTCTGGTTTTTGTGTAAATTTAGTATCTTGCAGTGCAGGGGAGGAAGAAGGAAGATTTTCAGGGAGATTGAAAGAACTTAATGTGAAAATAACAGAACTTTATTGTTTCAGTAAATTATTTCATGAACTGAAATGTTTTGTTCTCCAAATCTCTTTTGACCTGGTGGCATTTCACTAACATGAGGTTTATCTAATTTTCAAATATTTGTTCTAGTATCACACCGACATTGGAATATGAGTGATATTTTTAGAAATAGCAGTGCAGGTAATAAACATTACTGATTTAACTGAGAGTAAAAAATTATGGATGGCTCATCACTCAGCACTATTTCAGCTCTGTCTCAATATCCATACCTGAGGGAAGCATCCTCAAATATTTAGTTATCGATTAACAGCCAGGTTGAAAAGGATTTTGAGAAATGGAGAGCTACTGGCAATAAGGACAAGAGCAGATGTCTGGAGAAGAGCATCAGAGCAGGGCAGGAGTGTGAGGATATTCCCATTGCAGCGCTTTGTCTCAAGGCATGGAAGGAAGTGGTTTATTGTCTGACCTCCCAAAATTACCACGCAGCATCCATCCAGGGCAGATGGGAGAGCAGGTCTGTCACTGCTGTGGCACGGGGAAGGACAGCTTTGGGCTCCCTGTGGCTCACCACCCTCCAATCCGGGGGCCACGGGGGCTGGGGGGAGTGGTGAGGACAGGCTGCACACACTGCTGGCCTGATTCAAAGCTACGTGGAGTGCCTGGCACAGCTGAGTCTTGGACAGGCCTCCAGAGGGGTTTTCTCTGACCTGTTTGCTTGTGAGGAAATAGAGAAAATGCTCAAATCTACCATTACACCCACTTACACCCATCTGCCTGAGGGGTTTAGACTGTCCTTTCTCCCATGCAAGGAAGGACCAAAAAGCCACTGTGGTCATTCCTGACATGTCCTTGAAGATATCCATGACACACCCCTTAGCGTTTTACAGGCACTCTATTACACATCAATACTTTTCTTCAAATTGGAAAGCACTTTGCAAAATGCCTATCCCAAACAGCTCTCTTTTCAGTTCCAGCCCGGGTCTCCTTGTTTCCACCAAAGAAATAAGATAACTCCTTGCAGTGTGTCCTGCAGTGAAAGATTGTTGTCATGACTGCCGCTTTGGGCACTGTGGTGTTTAACACCGGCTGGAAATTCGACTCCAGATAAGCTCCTGCCCTTCCTCCCTGCTCCCTTCAGTTAGAGAGGGGCAAGGGTAGAGACTGAGGTTGAGATAATTTACTGAAAGCAAACAGCAGTGGGGTGAGGAAATGCACAGTAGCAGCAGCAGCCTGTTTGAATAGATCAAGATTAAACACAGTCGCACCTGATTCACTCTGTATGTGCCAGAAATAGGAAAACAATTTACAAGAGGAAAACAATCAGTCCTGCTCTCTATTCACATCACATTTACTGCACAGAAAAAAGTTCCTTTCTTTGTGCAGGGTTATTTTTTTTCAAAGGGTTTCTTTTTTCTCTCTAGCCCTGCCAACATTCCTTTCACATGAGGAAACCTGAACAGATTTAAGCCCTTGTTCAGAGCACGGTTTGTAGTACAAACATGCTGCAGTTATCAACTCACAATGCCCAAACACACGGGGGCAAATCCAGACTGAGCTCCCACAACTTAATTTTAGAAAGTGGTACAAAAAATAAGTGCTCTAAAAGCAGATCACTATTTTGTCATCTATTCATGAAAAGTGGTAAAACCAGTGTTGTCTGTAAGATTTAAGATAAATACTCAATAATTAAAATGTTCAATGTAAATACAATTGTAGAAAATAAAATACAATTCACCTCAGCACGCTTTTGCTTTGTCTGCTCGGATTCCTTCAAGGTTAGCTTTATAACACAGCCAAGGAGACAAGAGTTATTATTGAAATTCCACCTGTCCCCACTGGTATGTACCCAAAACTGAGTCCAAGTCTAGCATGATGTCAAAATGGATCCGCTCACACAAGAACAGAATTAACTTTACTGCAAGCACTTGATGTTATCCAGACACTCTTAGTAAAAGGAGAAAAGCTAAACCTGGGCTGAATTTTTGCTCGGGCAAACAGGCAAAATGAGGTGCTAAGATTTCTGCTGAGTATTCATTTCTGAAAATTATTTTTTTTAGCCTTCTCATGTAGAGTGGGACACTGCTAAACAAGGGGATGACAGCAGTATATACATCTTGCATCCTAGTTGGACAATAGGATAAATTCCAAGCGCTTATGCACATGGTTAGAGTTGAAATTCATGGATCAGCTCATGGAAGCCTTATCTTGTGAGATGACAGAATAAACCCACGATCATTCAGATGCATTGCAGTGCCAGTCCCAAGGGTCTTCTAAGAGAAGAAAAATCTCCATTTGTTTGCCTGTGGCCGCTCATTGGTTTTCAAGCTGTCTGAGTTTTTGTGGAGGTTGTTTTTTTGCATAGCATGTCTGAAATAGGAACTGTTTGGAACAGAGTACTGGGTTAGATTTTTCAAGATTAGACTTATCCTTAAGAAAAAGAGAGTAGGCTATTTACAAATAAACTGGCAGAGAAGGAGATCTGAACCTACAATACACAGGGATTTTTGGTGGCAGTGGTTCCATTAGTTCCATCAGTGGAGAACTAGGTTACTAAGACAAAAAAGATTGTCACCACTAAATGATTTAATGGATGATTTCTATTTCTCTCTGTTCCATTGCTGAGTCATCGCTTTTAGTGTCCATAAGGTTTGCTAAGGTCAGAGCTTCTTTCTGGTGTCACGTTGCAACTGAATTGATTCATGTAATAGTTAACAAGAAACTCATGAATGGCTATTTTGCCCCTGAAAGAGATATTTAAGTGAGGACACTCAATATTAATTTGGGCAGATTTATCAAGAATACAGGACCAAGCTGGGGGGAAAAAAAGAAAAGGAGAAGGAACAAAAAACTAAGGAAAAGTTCCAGTATTCCCTGGCAGATAGATCTGGAATGACTAACTGTGTCTGATGGTTGTAGTAGCATTTTGCTAAACAATGTTTATAGTTCCTGTAGTGTATAATTTGGCAGGACACTGTTGTTCCTTGAGAACATGGAATTCAAATGCCTCGCCATTGGAAGCATACTGTAATTAAAATTGCTGCTTTATTAATGGGTGGTTTGTGAGCTCTGTGATCCTCCACTCTAGCAAAATTGGAAGTAGTCCCAACAGTTATGCCTAAACTGAAATAAAACCTAGAAATTCAACCTAAGTGCAGGGGAAAAGCAGGGAAAGCATCTGCATGGGTCACAGAGCATAAGCATGGAAATAGATGAGATTTGGAATTGAAGCTAAAGAATAGTTTTAAAAACGCAAGCAGCCTGAAATCTGCATAATTTCCTTTGCCAGGCTATACATGAGATCACCCTTTACCGTTTTTTAGGAGGGCACTGATGAGTTCAGAGGGAGCTGTGTCAACCTGCAGCATTCGGCGCAGGCAGTAGAAGGTGCTCTTGTAACAGCAAAGAGCGTGCTTGATTTGACCAGCAGGAGCTCAGAATCCTCCTGCCCCCCGTGCATCCCGTGTTCCAAAAGCCACGGAGCCAAAGGATTGCACAACCTGATTGTTTTTAATCAAGCAAGGCCAGCTTTAGCCACGCTGAAGTGGATAGAGGGAGAATTCCTTCATGGTATAGGGACTTACCCCGTTGCTTTTGTTCCCTCTCTCTACAGCAAGTAGCTTATCCCACACCCCTGGAAGTTCTGACAGCTCTGATGGTGCAGAATATTTCTCTATTTTAATAGATTAGAAATGTTAATTTCTACTAAATATGGTTTACCTACATAACAATTAAGATAGGTGAGTGTGAATAAACGTTTACTGCTTCACAGTGTCAGATATTGGAATCCTATTCCCGCAGTCTTCAGGAAAGGGAGCTGAGCTTTTCCCTGAGCAGCTGTTAATGGTGAGTGGGAGAAAACTCAACAGTTTTTCGGTTGTTTTAACATCCTGTCTGTTTTCATCTGAGCATTGCATCTACAAGAGGGCTAGCACTTTCCAAGCCCTTTCAAATGCCCAGGTAAAACAGAGCATGAAACTGTGAAAAAGGATCCTGTGACTGGACAGTTGTTGATGGTTCTTGTCCCCATTGTTGGGACATTCTGAACAGGACATGGATCTCAGCACTCACAGAATGAGGTCTGTGGAAGGGAAACAGATAAGTAACACATGTTAGCTTAGCTGGAACATTTGAAATAAATGTTAACATTTTCCTTTAGACATTAATGGATGAATTTCAGTTTGTCCCTTCAAGACTTAAAACAACTTACAGCTGTTACTTGCTAGAGGAAGGCATACTTTAATTCTTACTGTGCCCTGAAAATGACTGTGTGTTTTCACCCACAACTTAGTATCAGTAAACCAATACCACCAGAATTATTCTTTAAATAAGTCCCTTCTATGGATTTTTGTAGTGCATGGTGATTCCCTGTCTGAAGAAGAATAAGTGCTAGTGAGATTTTTCCTGAAATTTAAAGGAAGAAAATATCTTGGATATCTTTTCCAGTAGTGTTTCCTGATTAATGACAATAGCCAGACAAACCAAAAGGGCACATGCTTTAACAAGCCTCAAGCATCACACATATTGATTAATATGTAAGAACTTGTTAATGTTTAGAAGAAAAGAGGAAACTGATGTTTTGAAGTCACAAGAACAAGTTTGTTTCCTTTTATGTCTTAAATGTGATTCTTTATTTACAGCCCACTGCAGTTGTGCTCATTAGTAATGACTGGAAAGCTGTGCCAAGAAGTTTCCATTAAAAAAATCTAAATAAAAAGAAGGAAAGAAGCAATGTAGAATTACATGATCACACACCTAGTTGGTTTTTTCTGAAGCAAAAGTTAGTGCATTGCAAGGCACAAAATTCCAGATTCAACAGCTATTTCCCTAAAGGAACTGTACTGTTGTTGTGCACAATTATGGAGATTATCCCTTTAATAGTTTTGGCCTTTAAACTGGCACGGTAACCCATACATCTTCAAACTATAACCCATACATCTTCAAACTATACCACCAGACAGCCTGATGCTTTGTTTGACAGAACGTTTGAACAGCGAATCCATGACAGGTAAAAATGATGAATTCACTGCAATTATATCTTCTAGCAGCTGAAGTTATCATACAATGATAAAATCACAAGATGGTTTGGGCTGGAAAAGACCTTAAATATAATCTGGTTCCAATCCCCCTGCCATGGGCAGGGCTGCCTTCCAGGAGATTATGTTGGTGCTCAAAGTATCACGAATTTATGGAAATGATGCCCTGATATGGCACTGCCTCTGCTGCCTCAGAGACAGGAGCAGTAGGGACCAGTGTGCCCCATGCACTCAGCAGTTTCCATTTGCTTTTTCCCGTGTGTATTCCTAACACAATTCCCTCCTTAAATGGCTCTGAGGTTCCCCCAGCCACCTCTCTCCCCACATCCCCTCAGAAGGTCGATTGTCACCAAGGCAAAAGAGCCAGGCTGGGTTTCTTCTTAGATGGATTTTTGGCAAATGGGCAGACAGTTAGGAGCACAAATGTTATGAGTTGCAGTGGCCAAGTCACAAGGCATTTTCATGATCTTCTTGCTCCTCTCATCTCTGTCTGATGCAGAGATTTGGGTGCAGCTATTTTGTGATGTTGCATTCCCTAGAGGCACATCACTCGCCATCACCTTTGCCAGCTGATATTGGGTTTTGTGTTTCCAGCTTCCTTGTCTTGTTTCTGGAAAGTTTCTTTCCGTCATCCAGGTGCCTGGGAAAACAGTTCTAGTGCATCCTGTCCTAGCAGCAGACCGAGGAGTTTCAGGAAGATTCATTGGCCTTTTTGAGCCACACATGGTGTTTTTTAGGAGAGGACATAACAGTACTGATCAGAGGCAGACAGGAGCCAGGAGAATGCAAGGACTATGCAAACCCCACACACATTTCTGTCATGGATCCTGATGTCCAGCACCCTCTTTAACCTCATATTCCACTTACAAACACAAGCTGCCAGCCATGCTCCACCAGGCAATGTTTTTGCAGTGGGACCCCTGAGGCATTGATGAAATCATTAAGATATCTCAAAAAAGCAGGCTGGCTTTCCATCTTCACGTCTGGAAGCTCTAGATTTGTGCTTGAAAGTCCCCTGATGTCTCCTAGAAATGCAGGTTTGCTGTCTCCCCTTTCTGTTTTCCAGATTTGCCTTTCAAATGAGCAGAGCAGTAGGAATTTTATTTGGTGCTGGATCTGGGTATGTCCAGTTCAGCACTTTGTAATTAGTTAGCTGATTTCACAGAACACTGCATGTGGTGTGCAGCAAGTGATTGCAAAATGAGTTATAAATGAATCCATAAAAATTTTGAAGCTTTGGCCCATGGTGGATTTGCAAACAAAAGCCTTGGATGCTGAATGTTATTTTGATTTTTAACACCTGTAAGAAATTGAGATTTATTTCTCCACCACACTCCTGGCCTGAAGATTTATTTTGTTCATATTACAGTCAGGCTTATCTGGGGTTTAAGGTTTAACTTCTGGTTAAGCTTCCAGATGCAATTATTGTTTTAAGATGGGTGGTTGTACCTATTCCAGTGATGCAGTGCTGCTTCAGCAGATTTTTAGTTCTCATGCATACATTTATTTTGTAGTTTGTCTTGGCCTTACAGGAGACATTCTTCGTTAATCTCTTGAAATCCCTTCACCTTTATAGTGCTTTTGCATGCATTCTTACAGGAAAGAATTCCTGACAGGCTGCAAGAAGTCTGATAATTTTATTTCTGATCTGGACATTTGGGTTGTGCAAGTGTACTGTAAGAGGCTCTTCCTTATTTCCCTATTCCTTTTTACCCAATTGACTCAGTGAGCTTGCAGTAATTACCATGTGACATCTGAATTTAGGACTCCCCTGGTACTCAGTAGAGAGTGAATTGATGTCACTACAATAATACAGTAGATTCTTTTGTTTGCAATATATTAAAACATGCTTTTTATTTTAATATCTTTTTGTTCTCCTCTTGCGCTCAAACTGTTCCCAGCAATTAGAGGAGAATATTGTAAATTTGCTTCTGATTTATGGAGCTTGAAATCATTTTCTCCAGTGGAAATTATCCTGCTGGTTGTATGGTCAGCACATGTTAAACACTTACTCTGTAAAAGCACTGCTAAGCTCATTAAACTCAGGAGAAAACCCCCAAGAATTTAAGAGGAGCTAAAGTAACAATGCTAATTTAAAGTAAATGGAGGGTTCACTCTGCTTTAAAATGGGCAACTTAAAAATATCTGCAGGTGGATGAGAGGCTGGATATGCCCTGGCTGTGTGCTCTGGGAGTCCAGAACTCCATTCCATGATTCCTTTTTAATTACTGCATTTATTTAAAGTGGAGACTTTCTTCTCCATGACTGGGCATTCTTCTACTTTTAAACAAAAGAGTATCTTTCCTGTTCTTCAATTTTATTTTAAAATGCTGTTTGGATTTGCTAACGGTTGATTGCTTATCTTGGAAAACAAGCTTCAAAAAAATGTCCAAAGCAAAATGGTTTTGTGGAACCCTTTAGAGTGAGGGGAGCAACCTGTAGTCTTTAATTAATAGGCACAGTTTGCTATTTATTGACTTGTAAATTTAATTGGTAGTGCTGTAGGAATTCCAGGAGTGACTGAAGATTTAAATTCCTCCAAAAATCTGTTGCCAAGTCGTCCTGCCTCAAATCTGCAAGAATGTTTTTGTTTATTCAGCCTTTAGAGTGCTTCATGCACGCATTTCTAAGTAGAGCTGGTCTGGGTTTTTGCTGAGGGAAAAGGTTCTCTCCAGACCTTGATCAGGGCCAAATCACATGTTTGTGTGCAGATGGACATACAGGGGGCAAATTACAGTCTCCTGAAGCAAGGAGGGAACACTGATGCTGCTTGTTTCAGGTGGAGTGTGAACTTGCCTCCTGAGTAGCTGTACAAAGAGCAGAGCTGGCTTTTTTTCTAAGAGGTTCATTCCATGGTTAAAGGCATTGTACTGGAGCGTCCAGTTCAGTAAAAAAGTGAAAATTCAGAAGCCAACATGGTCTGAGTTGTGTTGAACATGAAGTCCCGTGATTTGTTTTCCAAGCTGAAAAAGCCCCAGAAGGTGTTCTGTGGAAGTTTCAGCAGAATTCCAGCACAATGTTCCTACCTGGATCACCTCTAGTAGGAACCAAGGAACTGAAGGAGTCAGCTGGTAGAACTCATGGAGATGGACTTGTTGGCAGTGCTGGTGCCACCTCCCTTTCATCCAGGCACCAATGGGGGCCTCAGCATCAGTGGCTGTGTCTCCTGTGCTGCTTTGCTTGCTGATTCCTGAAGTCCCACGTGCACACCCAGCTCCTTGGAGTCACCTTTCTTCTGATTTTTTACCCCCTCTTCCCCCTCTGCTTCATCCCTTTGTTCTTGTCAACCTACCAAGACAAGAGATTGACAACCCCTGCACAGCAGATCATAAAATCACAAACGGAATTTGCAGAATAGGACTTCCCAACATAAAGTGTCTTTACTTGTTCTGGGTTTGAGCTTTGTCTTGTGGGAAAGATTGTATTTGCATTTGCATTTTTTCAGTTACTCCTTTTCCTGTGTTTGGAGAGCTGCCTGCTCTTCTTATCATTCCAACACTGCTTTTCTCCCTGTTTCTCTGTGTACATTGTCAGAGTGCTGTGATAGCTCTGCACTGTGATGAGCTGGAGTGGGATACTTCATACCAAAAGACAAAGTTGTGTTGGGTTTTCTTGGCCAGCCTTAGTCTCAGGATTGGTGAGAGAAACAAATTTGCAACCAGGATGTATCTAGGTGGGTCTAGAATTAAGAGCTGCTGAACAGGCAGGAATTTCTACAGGGATACAAGAAAGCAGTTTATATTTCACATTTCTTGTGAAAATAGCAAAAATTCCAAATCAACTAAACAAGCTCCCTAAAGCAATTCCTGGCATTTATAAAAATCCTAAGGCATCAAGTTGCAGAATTAAGCGCCTGGTTTAGGAATTGCAAGTCATAAGATTTTCTGGCCAATCTCAATACCTCTGAATTATGATTCTGTTCTGCAAGAGTTCTGGCCCACGTCTCATTTGTATGTGAAACACTGCAAAGAAGTTCCATATTTCACTTATATGTGTGAAAAGAAGAGCCTTTGTTTTTGTAAATTAAGTGCTCATCTCACACTGGTTGAAGAAAACTCTGCAGATGTAGGGTCCTGGACCTTGCCTGCAGTTTATTAAATGTCTCCTGCTGAAGAGAGAGTTTATTTCCCATCCCAACTGAGCAGCTTTGCCTTGGGTTGTACAGAGGAACCTTCAGCAAATTCATATTAACCACGTGCAAAAGTCTTTTTTGCTGAATTGGGGGCCTGGCAAAGATTGCCTACAGAATCCCAGGATGGCTCAGGCTGGAAGGGGCACCTGGTGCCACCTCCCTGCTCAGGCAGGGCCATCCCAGGGCACAGGAGTGTGTCCAGATGGCTCTGGAATATTCCCAGTGAGGAGACTCCACATGTCTCTGGTCTCTGCTCAGGGCTGGGCACTGCCCAGGGCAGAAGGGGGATTGCTGGGCTCAGCCCCTGCCCGTGACTCTGGTGCCATTGCTGGTCCTGGAGCAGAGCCTGGCCCTGCTTTGCCCCTCCCTGCACACAGGGACACCCAGGGACACCCAGGGACAGACAGGGACACCCAGGGACAGAATGGACACACAGGGACAGACAGGGACACCCAGGGACACACAGGGACACACAGGGACACACAGGGACAGAACAGACACACAGGGCTGGGGTCCCCTGTGAGTACAATATCCCCCCTAACATCACAGGGCTTCCTCAGAGGGAGCTGTGACACTGGACCAGACCTGGACCATCAACATCCAGGGACATCCTGAGGACTCCTGAGCTGGCTGCTGACCGTGTTTGACTCTGTGTAGTTTGTCCAAGCTGAAATCCTGATCTCTCAAGGCTGCAGCAGATCAGTAACGTTCTGCACTGGTTTACTGGCGCCTCCTCCCATTTGGAACTGTGCCCAGCTGTATCAAGTCCCCAGGACTTTTTGTTCAAGCTGGCAGGGGTTTTGCCTTTTTTAACCATTAATCACTAAATTGTGCAAAGTGGAGAGTGGGAGACAGGGCATTGTATAGCCCCAGACATAATAAATAGTTTACCAAGGATATTGCGTGAAGTCACATGGAGAATTCTTTAGTTATTTATCTTTACTACGCACCAGCTGAGAGCAGACTGGAGTGCATTTGCTGACAAGATTTGTGTGCCATCAGGAAAACATTTTATAGACCTACCACAATAGTCCAGATATTATGCTAAGAATAATAATGACAGCACTAACATAGTACCTGAAGAACTCCTTCTAGCCAGAGGATGCTTTGAGGTGCACAGATGGAAAAGATAACAAATTTGCCTCATCAGGAAAAATCTGAAAGCCAATTAAAATATTTTTCCTTTGCAAAGACTGTGATTTGGCAGCTTATTTTATAAATGTTCTTTAACTCAAATAAAACTGTTTTCCATTTAAAAAACCCTTATTCTTTTGCTCTTGAGTTGCGTAAGACGAGCCTGAGACAGACATTTTATTGCTGAAGTCTGTTTAAATTTATCTTATGACTAATTGGGCTTTGATTAAAGTATAATAAAACATTAAGTGTCTGCAGGCTGAGTCCAAAAACTACTTTTCCTTTTTTGCAAAAGATGATTTTCGAGCGTGTATGACTCAATATTTCAGTGCTCTTTAGTCTAAGGAACTCCTGGTACTGTAAGTACTTGCAAATGGCACTTACAATTTGTGGTTACTCATAGTGTGTAGCAATTTGTGGTTACTTGCAGAAGAAAACCTCCACATAATTTACCCTATTGCTGTGCTATCTTTATAAAAAATTACCATGGTTTGATTAGCTTGTAAAAACCAGCAAATCTTTACTCTCAGGGTGGGAGCTGGGAACTCCACGTCTCCAGGACTGTGAAGGATTTGAAATGTCTCTTGCTCTGAGCATCTGCCATAAAATCTCCTAACTAAGCCCCTAACTCAATGTTTATTGCCATTTATAGTCTGCCTGCAGTTGCCTTAAGCTGAAGGGTGTCTATTCTGGTTTTCTACTGTTTTCATAAAGAAAGAAAGGGATGTAAATAACACAAATAAATATTTATTTCTTCCACCTCTCCCCTGCGCTCACTGAAATAAAACTGAAGCATCCTTAATGGAGGAGCTGGCCTTAGGGTCAGTACAGCATTTGGGATAATGCTTGACCTCTCTTCTATTATTTTTGCCTCTTTTATTAACACTCTGGTTTATTTTTCTGACTTTCTCATGAGGCTGATTTTGTGCCAGTAGTAAGGCTATACATGACCCATTCAAATGCAGTTTTCCAGCTCTTCCCACTGCTGCTATCCATCTGCAGTGGGTTTTCAGTTGTGCTGCTGTCCTAAAAGCTCAGCCATGCAGAAAAAGAATCTCTGCCCCAAGACCTGCAACTGTGAAAGTGTGGATTTGTTCCCTTACATTGAAAGAACAATTAAAAAATTTAGATGCACAATTGGAATTTTTCTTCCTCCATTCTCTGGGGGTTTTTCTACTAGAAGGGAAAACAAAGTAAATACAAAATACGTGCTGAAAGGCCTTCTACATTACTGACTCATACTCTGAACAACAGCACAGAAAATATGGCATGATATAGTTTCATGCCTATGTAACAGCAGCTTTTATGGCATTTTGTTGAGTCCACAAGATATATTTGTCCATCTTCCAGCTCTGCAGGCTTCTGATCTTCTTGAAATTCAAGCTGCAATCCCCTTGACTTCTTGTCACGATAACTTCCCACCAGCCAAACTGTGTCTTGTATTGCATTTATGCAAGCACACATTCTTCAGATTCTGTTTCTGGTTAATCTTTTTCATTCCTTGTCTTGCAGAGGCTGTCTGGAGAGACAGGATTATGGCCTTGGATGTAGAACATATTGATACGTGATGCAGAACAGAAATCCATTAACTCACAATGCAGACCAGCAGAACATATGGAAACATGATGCAGAGCAGAGCTCATTGTTCCTTAATGGATGTGGCTTTGCAGTATTCACGAGGGGCACAAATAAGAATAAATATCTACTTCATGAAGAAAAAAGTATTATGACTCCTAATATCAGCAGGAATACATGATTTTTACAGATCTGCTTGCCAGAGCACAAGTGCAGCTCTTGTTACATGTTAGAGTTGCAGTCACATGTACTTTGGAGGCCAAGTTTGGGTGGTCCAAAGAATGGGATCACAATAACTAAGTTTGCTCATCTTGTTATACACTTCTACAATGCCACATAACCTGTATTCTGTTGAGTTTCCCAGAGGACCTGTTAAAAGCATGATGATGATCATGCAGAAATTGCAAAATTTGTGTTTCAGAGGTGGTTTTCCTGGTAGCGTTTCTTTCCAGGCAACAGGTTGGTCTGTGTAAGATTGGGATTTTTCTTGATCTGCAGGA
The DNA here is from genome assembly GCA_013397195.1 of Hylia prasina. Taxonomy (NCBI): domain Eukaryota; kingdom Metazoa; phylum Chordata; class Aves; order Passeriformes; family Sylviidae; genus Hylia; species Hylia prasina. The sequence goes on from VYXD01001536.1 coordinate 262,868, forward strand.
TGTTGTTCCTCAAAACCCAGAGATTATTCTGGTCTGTGTACAGCAAGTTTCACTTGCTGGCTCATTGAAGGCAGGGAACATTGCACAGCATTTAAAGTGTATGTTTCCTGCATCCTCTGGCTTTTGCAAATCCCAGGATCACAGAACGGGTCAGGTGGGAAAAGATGTTTGAAGAGCATCTAGTCCAGCCTCCCTTCTGAAGGGATCTGTCTTCACTGGCTCCTGACTTCCACCAGTGATGATGCCCTTAAACCTTGTGCCATCATTTGCAGGAATATTTCACATGTATGAAGGTGGATTCTGCACCTTTTCATCGAGGGACCTACTTTTTCCTCAGTGCCACGGAGTAGTCTGTCAGGAAAATGAGGTGTGGGATGTGCTGAGTGTCACCAAAATGTGACATGGTCTTACTCCTCATTGCTCAGCATCTGAAATCTCTTGATATGACCAACATTTTTGTAGGCTTGGTTTACTTGTTGGAGTCATCCCTTGAATGTGACGTGTACTGAGGTATCACTGTGCAAAAATTCATGCAATCTCCCTTTTCCCTGGTTTGCAGACTGACTTGATAATGGAGACAGGGAAGAGTCTGGTCAGTGCAGGTCTGTGGCCTGCAAAGAGTCCCTTGGACGAGGCAGGCTGAGCTCTCCTGTTGGAGAAGGTGGGTGTCTGTGAAAGCCAATTTCTTTATGGGGGGCATGGCAAAGAGCTAAGGAAGGGGAAACAAAGCTGAATCAAGGAAGTGGAGGGAGAAAGAGCAGTCCTGAAAGCAGCATGTGATTTTGGCCTTGCAAAAGTAAGGAAGTTGACAATAGAGAGAAAAAGCCTTGCAGGTGTGAAGAGATGGGTGGCTCTAAATAGCTGAGTTCATAACAGAGAGATCTTGGAGAGGCAGCAAACAGAGAAGGAAAGCAGTGAGAAGACAAGAGTATAAAAAAATGAAGGAAAAAGGGTGAGAGAACTAGGAAAAGGGAGCAACATGAACACTAAACAGAGAAATTAAGAGGCTCAGTGGGTGAAATTGAAAGTGGAAAGGCAGCACTGAGAGTCACCAGATTAAAAGGACTGATGAAATAGAAAAATTGGTATATCCAGGCTGCACACTTAAGGTGTCATTTAAGTGTTCTACTGGTTTATCATAGCACACTATAATCATATTGTTCTAAGAAAAGTTAGAAACTTGGAATATTTTCTTGGTATTTCTGAGGATTTTCTTTTGGCACTCATCCTTTGTCACACAGCAATGACAAACGAAGCATCTTGCTACGTAAATGCACACATTTATCATCAAGCCCTCTTTCAAAGTCCCCTGTGTTTCCCATATTGTAAATAAGAGCTCGAATTTGCTGGAGCCCACAGTACTGCTATAAAACATAACAGGGTGTGACCAGAGATTTTTGGCTCTCACTGAATCCATTGGAAGATTTACTTGACGTCAATGGGAGGAGAATTGTGCCCATGGTAAGAACTACAGTAGTAAAAACAATGCATTTGACTCATTTAGCTGTATCTGTGCTTCCCAGTGGCCCTTTGGCCACTGCATCTAAATGAAGACAAAAAAATAAAAGAGATCAAAATGTCTCTGATTCCAGCAGATTTAGAACAGACAAACAGTGAAAAATCAAAGTAAGCAGTGGTGCAAACTGTGTCATCACACTGTGGCAGGCCATCCCACACTCCTATGAAACCACTGCCTGCTTAGGGTTTTGCTACCATACAAATCAGCATAAAAAGGTGGATATTGATAAAAGGGAATATTTTTAGGCTCTCTAATCAGCCAGAGTCAATCAAATTCTTGGCCCCAGCCATGTGCTGCTGAGCAGCGTCAGATGCTTGCACATACACAAATTGACATTTACAAGGCATGCTGTGCCTAGTGCCAACTTCAAAAATAAATTGCCTCTTTTCCTTAGGTTCACCAGAGCCTCCTAAGTACACTAGAGCCTCCTAAGATTCATTTATTGTTTGCTACTGGAGGGGTTGGAATGCTCCTGGGCAGAAAATGAAAATGCATTCAGGGTAGCGTAAGGGAAACTGCATAAAATGAAGTGCAATAACTGCAAAGCTGCAGTTTCATGGGGTGATGTTTTGGGTGTGCTGCATGTAGAGGATTAGGTTTGACTGCAATTAACAGCAGTGTGGGTTGCATAATTAACTCCATGTAAATGCTGCTGGGAACCAACTAAAATAAATACCAGCAGCACTTACTTGGGGAATGTAGAGGAGGAGAGGCCTGACTCCTGAGGCTTTGCTTGTAAAGAATTCAGCCCTGAAAGGATTTCCCTCAGCTGCACAGAGCTGCTGACTGCTGGTGGATCTCTCCAAGAACACAAAGAATTTTGGTGCTGGAGAAAGCTGAAGATCCTCATTTTGCCTCTTCACTTGTCCAGGCCCAATGTGATATTAAGTTCTGCGAGTCCACCTGAGGAAAAATCTGTGCACATTTATAGGGCAAGAAAGAGGAGAACCTCACCTGTTTGGATGAGCCACTGATCAGAAATCCAGTGTGCTGTCACTTGGAGGTCTGATACAGCTCATGGTAGCTCAAAAGAAACATCACATTTGCTTGGGCAGTGCTGCACACCAATATGAGACACAGCAGCTTTGAGCTTACATCTCAGAGCCAGCAAAGCCTTGTCTAAACCCCTGCCTGAAGTTCTGAGAGCCAGCAAAGCCCACACCTACCAGTCTTTGTCCTCCTCCTCAGACTTTGGCCTCCTGGAGGAGGTGCAGACCCTGACTTTGCTGATGAGGCCAGTCCTCAACAGCATTGTCTTTCTGCAGATAATTATAGAATGGGTTTGGACAGCTAAGAATGATGATCTCTACCACATGGTGCTGTAACATTTAACAAGGGAGCCGAAGAAGACAAAGCTTTACCACAGACTCCCCTAATGAGGCAAGATGGTGCCTGTGGTGAGAGGTTCTGTTCCCTGACATAGTAACTGAAAACATTGCAAGAGGAAGAAGGACAGAGGCCTTATTTGCAGTCATCCTTCTGAAAAAGAGCTACAAATACATGGCTGCTGGCTTGTCTGGTTCTTCAGACCTTGAGCTGTGTTGGTGCCACCAGCAGTTGTCCTTTGGTTGTGATGGTCTCTCGGGATTGAGGCAAGGTTTCTAGGGAGAAATGTGATCCTCTGTTGGGCTAGTTCATACACATGGGAGAAATCAGACAAGATTTAAGACACACAAGGCCCTTTGGGTGAGAAGGGTTTCAGCTTTGTGCCTGTTTATTCCAGTTTTGTTGGGGGTCTAATCTAAAGTGTTGGCTCACCCTGAAAACCTTGCTGTGCTTGCATCTGTGGTTCCCAGCAGCTTCAGTAATGCTTCCAGGAGTATTTATCCTGTTCAAAACTGACCTATGCAGCTTCAAGCCCCGGTATGAAGTGCTGTGAGCATGACCTTGTCTTGGCTTTAGCAGTGCCAGTGCTGCCAGCTGTGGCTGGGATGGCTGCTCGGGGTTTTAAGAAAGGTCAGAGATCTCCAAACACTGCCCACTACCTCACAAGAGTCATAGGTGAATCTCTCAGTCTTTAGAATATGCTTGTGTTTAAGGACTTGTTATAAAGACAAATGGGAAGTGGGAAATGTAATGAACTACTGTTCTCTTTTACTCATGGCTGTGGGAAAAGAAGTGCTCTGGGAACAGGGGGCAGAGCTGGGGGAGCTCATGCAGGCATGGTACCCTCTGACCCACACAGCCCTCCAGCTCTGCTTTAAATACTCTGCTTTTAAATATTTGCCCCCTTTTGGGGCCAGAATTTTGAATTATCTTGTGGGAAAAAGAAAGGAATATGATGAGGGACATGATTCCCCCCACTTCGCCCTTCCTGTGCGAGGACTGGATGTTTTATAGGCAGAATTTGTTCAAAATGCAAAGAAGCTGAGAAATGGTTTGGGAGCAGAGTTGGGAAATATGGGAACAACCTGGGGATCAGAGATGGGAACACCAAGTCCTGCCTATGTAACCAAATAGCTCCACTTATATCAGCAAGCTTGATGTGTTTAGGGATAGACATTAAACTGCAATTTGGTGTGAATGTCAGGTGTTGATGAAGAGCAGATCCCAGCTGGGACAGCAAGGACGTTTCATCCAGGCTGTGTTGGAGGTGCAGGAGTGGAGCTGTGTGGGAGACTCTTGGCTGAGTTTATTGCTCCAGGCCAGCTCGAGCTGCTGATCCCCTGTAACTTCAGCCAGAGTAATTTGATGTGCTTGGGCATGTGGCTCCAGTCTGCCCTCAGAAACACTTCTCTTAGCATGGTGACCTTAATTCCTCCCTTCCTATTCTCTCGTGTTAAAAATAAGGAGGAAAGACATCCAGTTTTTATTGGCTGAGTGTTCTGCTTGTGCCACTTGTCCTCGGGGGACGATGTCCACACTGAGCACCCAGCACCTGGGTGTGGGAAGCCTGAGCATGAAATTTGCCCAGGCATTAGGATTGCAAGGTCTTCAAGGATTGCTGGGAGATTTTCCTCTTAGTTTGGGTCAGCCCAAGTGTCCTGGGTTAGAAGACAGGTCTCTCCTTCTTCATCCTCCGTGGAGAGAGGCAGAGGTGATGACTTTGGGCACTTCCCAGCTTCAGGTGTGCTCTTGCTTTGAATTGTTCTTTGGAAGTGTGCACAGCATTTATGGCATTAGCAACTGTGACCTGTTCATAAGAGGAGCCCCGATTTTTCCCCATTTCTGTAAGAACTCACACTGCAGGTGCAGGAGACATTCAGTGCCCTCAGGCACAGGGTGTGACTCTCGGGGTGTCAGTGCAGGGCCAGGAGTTGGACTCAGTGATCCTTGACAGCCCCTCCCCACTCAAAGTATTCTGTGATTCTACAGTTCCAAATTTCCTGGCTGCAACCAGTGAGGAGTCACACACTGTTCTGCTGGAAGAAAAGTGTAACTTTACAACGCTCTAACGAAGTACAAGTTAATTCCCCTCAGATGCACACTCAGATGTCCTGAACAAACCACAAGATGTCAGTCTGGCTACATGAAAAGTCAAGCACAGTCCTGCCCAGGTTCATGCAGTATTTTAAACTCTAATATCTCTGGTAACACAATCTCTTCATATACCACTACAATTTGTCCTGCCATGTAGCCATAAATCTTCTTTCTCTTTACAGTGACTCTTTCACATAGGGCAAAATATTTAAGATTAAAAATGATGTCAGGGAATCTAATTTACCTCTTGTTAAAAATAGTTTTTTAATGCTGAAGTGTCCTTGATCTTTATGTTCTGGCTCTGGTTTTGCTGTGCTAACACTTGCAAGGACACACATTGGCAGGTGGGATTAGTTGTACTCTTATAAACCATTTCCTTGAAGCACTTTGTGCAGAAAGCACTTTAGGTATTAAACAAGTCATGGATCACCTTCTCTCCATGTTTCCCTATTTGGCTGATCCCTGTGTTACACTTTAAATTTCCACATGCATTCCCTCGGATCTTTGCTCTGTCAATTAAATGGAGCAAATCCAGAGGAGGCCATAAAGATGATCTGAGGGCTGGAGCATCTCTCCAATGAAGATCAGATGAGACAGAGTTGGGATTGCTCACCCTGGAGAACAGAAGGCTCCAGGCAGATATTGGAGTGCCTTCCTGTGCCCAAAGGGGCTCCAGCAGGGCTGGTGAAGGACTTGGGACAAGGGCCTGGAGGGGCAGGACAAGGGAGAATGGCTCTAAACTTAAATAGAGTAGGTTTAAAGTGGAGTATTAGGAAGAAATTGTTCCCTGTGAGGTTGGGCAGGCCCTGGCACAGGGTGCCCAGAGCAGCTGTGGCTGCCCCTGGATCCCTGGCAGTGTCCAAGGCCAGGTTGGACACTGGGGCTTGGAGAAACCTGGGATAGTGGAAGGTGTCCCATGGATGACAGGAGGTTGGAACTAAATGATCTCTAAGGTTCCATCCAACCTAAACCATTCTGTGATTCCTCCCCCATTTTTTTGTTTTTGTGTCACTGATATCTGGAGAACTGGAAGTGCTCAGTTCAGAGTGGTCAACTTCATAGGCTATGGGGCTAGATCCTAACTTTGAAATCCTTCTTCCTGACTTCCTCCATGAGACATTTTTCGTGGCCATGTGCCTGTGTAAGATTTACCTCTGGCCCAGCCCCTGTCTCCTAAGAGGCTCCTGGGTCTGTTCCCAAGCACTGTGACTTGACCATGCACTGGGAGAAGCCTTTGTCCCTTAAGGTAAAGCCATTCCCCCTCTGCATCATGGGGCTCTAGGAGGATGGCTGAAGGCAGAACCTGGCCCATGTGCTGCTAATGAGACAGAAATCTTTCAGAACATGACAATCACCTTGAATAAATTTCTTGGGATTGTGGATCTTTCCAGTCTCATTCTTTATTTCAGATCAAATCCTACTGAACCTCTTTATATTTCCCTGGTGATAGATGTTAGGGGATCTATTCAATTAAACCCCAGTTTTAATGCTGTAACTGTAGTTGAATGAATTTAAAACAATTTCTGTGTGTAATTAAGACATCCTGCACAACCTCTAAAGGATCTTATTTCTCAGTGTGTTACAAATCTTCTGGATGAATAAATATGTTTCACTTTGTATCTGACATTCAATCTCAATTGGCAAAGACAGTGCAGTAGTGAGATAAAGCAGAAAGTTAAAAAAAAAAAAGCTGGAGAAAGAACAAACACAATCTTGAAAAAGAGGACTATTTTGGTTCTTTTAGCACAACAATATCTGTGGCAAAAAAAAGCCTGCCTGCCACTGGACACTCCTAAAGTTTACAGGGAGGATGCTGCTGCCAATGTCGATGTGAGCCTGCTCATGGAGAAATGCAAATACTGTCAGGCAAATACTGTCAGGCAGCTGCAGATGGCAGTGCAGGACTGTGGACACAAGTGTGGCAGCTCACAGGAGTTGGGTCTGCTCCAGTTTTGTAGCTAAACTTACTCTTTGTTACTGTGATGAAACCCTACTGTAATCCAGGCTTGCTGCCGGAGTTGCTCACTCTGTTGAGGGGATTGCAGGTGATTTTCCCTCACAGGACAGTTTTCCTTCCAAGCATGTGTAACAAATGATAGCAGCTGAAAAGAGTGATATACTTCAGTAAAGGATGTAAAAAGGAATTTACATATTTTTCATCGGGGGTACCACTGATCCATACATTTATATTTCTGACTATTTTCACTCATTTTCTGAGAGGGTAACAAGCTGTTGCTTTAACAGAGCATGTTGGGAGACTGAAAAGAAGATGGGGCAGGTATCTGCCCAGGCTTTGGCACACCTTTAGGTTTCCTCCTAAAAACCTTCTGAGATGTGGCTTAGGGGTTCAGAAGATAAATAACTTCTTATAAGAATGACTGAAAACAAATCTAGGCCTCAATCTTGCAGCCATGTGTTTTAGCAGTCTGACTTCAGACCCTGCGTAGGATCAGTCACATGCAGGAAGTATTTATGGAACTGATGCCCATGATGGAATATAAAAACCAGAAGGCCTTGCTTCCAGATAATAAAATAAGATGCATAACATTTTTGTTGCATAGGATAAATTAATTATAGAATCATAATACATTTGGTGTTTAGGAGACCTGGATTTGGGTTCCAATTCTTTCACAGATTTCCTCCTGTGACCTTTGAGCAGGGCAGTGAAGTGTAACAGAAAGCAAGGCTCTTGGAGAGAGTCCCTGCAGCCTGGAATACTGATTATTTGGAATCCTGATTATTTGTTTCTAACAGGACTGGCAATGGGAGATAAGCTCCCCTTCTGCCCCAGGATTTGTGTGTGTGACCTCTGAAGTTTTGCTGCCGCAAGCAGGGAGAGGCCTCGTAGCTGCCACGTTTGACCCAAAAGTACAAAAAGCCACAGGGAGAGCCCCACACAGCCTGTGAGAGGGTTTGTGCTCTGTGTGTGTGTCCCCCTCAGCCAGTGCAGTGACATCACTGGTGCTGGGTGCTCTCCCTTTCCCCAAGTGCTTCCCTTGGGTGTTGGGAAGGCCAGGAAGGCACCAGGCCCGGCCAAGCCTTTGACGGTGCCTCCACCTACGAGAAACCACAACTTGTGACTGTAACTGGTGCTTGGAGAGTCACTTTTGTTGGACTGGGAGATTTTTGTGAAGTCAGAGCCAGGATTGTGTGGTTTGGAAGAGGTTTTTCGGAGATTAGCAGCAGATCAGTAGATTTCTCAACTGCCTCTGACAGCTACGAGTAGGAGGGAAAACAGCCTGGGGTTTAGGAGAGTCAGGATTATGTCCCTTGCTCTTCCACTTTCTCCTCTGTGACCCCGGGGCATGGGACTGGAGCCCAGGTGAGGAGCCAAGGACCAGGAGGAGAACAGAGGAAGAAGATAAAAGTTGTCATCAGGCCAGTTTCAATGCAGGTGTTACAGTGGTGGCTTCAACCCAAGACCTCAGAGCTGTTTCTTGGTCGATCTCTGCAGAGCTGAATTCCCTAGGCAGCCAAGTTCCCCATATCCTTAGGGTGGGAGTAGGTTAAACTGTATGCCTGCTTGGTTACTTTAATCTAAATCAGAAGCCAAGCTAGAGTTGCACTCAGCACTGGGATAGCACTGGAAGCTGTACTGTGTGCTTTTAAACTCACCCTGATCCCTACGTGAGATAATGGGGAGAGCTGAAATGGCTGGGTAGACTTGGTAAAAATTCAAATATTGACAGGCTCCCACATCTGAACAAATGCCTGAATGTGAGAAGATCCAAACTTCAAGGCTGTGAGGGCAAAGTTCTCTGTTTATCCACAGAACAAGTCCTGCAGTTGAACAACTCTTGGTGTCTTCTCAGCCATGTGCCATCACTTTGTGCTTTGGGGACCACTGGTGAGCAAAACCTGACCAGGGCCTGCCATGCGGCCATTAATTCATGTCACATGGATTTCTAAACAGCTACTGAACTGGAAATGTCCAAGGCCAGCTTGGATGGGGCTTGGAGCAACCTGGGATAGTGGAAGGTGTCCATGCCCATGGCCAGGGACTGGAACTGGATGGTCTGTAAGGTCCCTTCCAGCCCAAATCATTCTGTGATTCAATGAAATGGGTGTTTTGGTTTTTTGTTTAAGAAACAGCTCACGAAATTGTGGTTGGCAAGATGGTGGTGGTGTTTATGTAGGAAGGAGTTTACAGTCAAAATATGCAGATAGAATTTCAAAAATAATCTTATATATAAACTATATAGTACGTGAGAGTAATAAGTGAACTACAAGCAGATTGTCCAAGTGATAGAACATACCAAGAAAAATATTTGTCTGGACTGATTGCAGAGGCCTTTGATTTTCTTGAACTCTACAAACTCATTATAATTATCAACTGAAACTGGAAAGAAGCTATTAATTGCTACAAAGTGTTCCTCTTTTCCCTCTGCCTGTAAAGGTTTGAACGGAACAGTTTTCCAGTTCCACCCATGTCTTGGAAAACTTGGAGTATTCAAAACTACACTTCATTAAACACCTCACGTAATCTCTGTAAGGGCACATTGTGTGTTTGAAAATGCCCTGTTCGCTTTTCCCAAAACATTTTCCTTTCTTGTGTAAGAAACTTGTTTAATTTTAAGTCCAAATTGTCACTGTAAACTTTTTTTGAGACTTTGATGGCCATGAGCAACTGACCTTCTTCCATCTCATTATGATACTACAGCAGCTTTAAAAGCAGGACCTTTTTCAGCTGGTTTGTTGAAGAAGCTGGACTGATTTAACAAATTTTAGAAAAGAGCTATGAAATACCTGACCTGCTTGACCTGAGGCTGGTGGATATGAGCTACATGTGGAGTCTGGCAGCTGAGAGGAGGAAACAGGCAGAGTTTGCTGGGAAGTTGTGTTAAAATTGTTCTGCTCAGTCATGACCTTCAAAACTGTAATTCAAACAAGGGACACATTGCATCAAGAACAGACAGCTCAGATCTTGATGTCTCCTCTACCAATGCTGGTTTTACTCTGTATACTGAATTAAAAAACATGAAATGGCTTTCCAATGGTGATAACTTTATTGAACTTACATCCTAAATCACTTTAGAATGAGAACAAGTGATTATGATTTGCAGTACTCTGAAATATTTATGATGATTAAAATATGATCTGAAGCAATTCACAAAATTATAATGCTCAGTCTGAGCTCTGTCATAAAGATTTGAAAAGGTCCTAAATATCAGAGTATTTTATGGCTCCAAGAAGCTTTTAGAATCACATGACTATCTGTGGCCAATCAAGACACCTCCATTGGCATGCTTGTATTTTTCCACTGAGAATTTAATCATAATATAGCAAAATTCACTGTTGAACTATTTTCTGTGAATTCCAGTAGTGGAACAACAATATATTCACTCCCACAATCATGCAGCATTTCACAATCCTAATTTCCTTTTTAAAGACTGGAGATATCCCGCTAATAGCATTAAACCACCCTCAGGCAATTAAAAACAACAACAACAACTTCTGCAAGTACATAATTCTGTTAGGGTGGAAAATGATCTGCTACTTATACAACTTAACTAACACAAATAACCAAATAACAGCTGCTGTCCTCTTTGGCTCAGGTCTCACAGACTTAGTTCTGAGTTCTTTTTGCCCTTTTCCAGCTGCTACTTTGTGGTGCCTAAGAGTGTGAGCATCCACAGAGAGGCACAGGCTGCTTTTTGCAATGATAAATGTTAAAGGTGAAAAGTGGAATATATAATGCTACATGCTTTAGATTTGAATTTCCTAGCTGTCCTGAGATAGTCTGCATCTGAATCATCCTGTGAAATACGTCATTGTTTTTGTTCAGAGGGTGTTTTTCAGCTGGGAGAACAAGAAATCTAATTTCATAATGACACAGGAACTGTGGATTAAAATTATCCAATGTTAACCAAGCTCACTCTTGCTCCAGACCTTTACCACTTTCTTATTAAATTTTGTACAGGGTTTTAAATAGATTTTTCATTTCACAGTTAAAAAAAAATAGAATCTTCAAGAACATATTCCATTTGGACCTGTAAATTCTAAACATGTCTGAGAACTTTATGAAGAGAAGTCAAGTAAAAATTATAAAGTAATCTCAGGGTCACTGCAGGGATGCAGCAGGAACCCACATGGACTCTCTTTCTACTTAATCTCCTCCCTGCATCTCTCTACCTCACATATGCTGTTAAATAAAATCCATATTATTTACTTTGGCCTATGGTTTCATTTACACCTTAATTTGGGCAGAGGCATCTTTTAATCATCAAATGCTACCAGGTCCTGGCTTGGGACAGCAGTCAATGCTGAGTTTGCAGTTGATTTAGTGATTTAGCACCGTGCTGGTAAGCTTGTTTCTCCTTTTCCTTTTCTTTTTTCTAATTTGATACGGTACTTTTTCAAATAAATGGCCAGAAAAAAAGACTCCTGATAAGGGAGCAGGCATGAGACATTCAATCCTGCTGACTTTCAGCTTTTTTTGGGTAAAAAGAAAGACATTTGCTGACATCTTGCATTGCCATGTGACTGCTTTCAGTGCTTTCCATGACTTTTTTCCTGGAGCAGGTTTGTTTATAAGTGATGCATTTCCTAGCCAGGAATTTTAGCTGTGCTCTCTCCATCCCAGTCCAGAGGCACATGGCGAGATTCCGTCAGAGCAGCTCGAGCTCTCCGAGAGCTCCTTGGCTGGAGCTCAGTTCAGGCACATATGGAGAAGATATCAGCTGCAGAGATTGCACAGGCCCTCAAAATTTCTCTTATTTATTTAATTTTTTTTTTTTCACTCCAGGCCTGTTTGAAAACACCCGTCAATTCTGTTTTGAAATGTATTTATGGAAATGGTCTAAATCCCCTACACGCTGGTTCAGTTCGCTTCCCGAGGCCGCAGCAGATCATTTAGGGGTTAGTTACACTCCCTGAGACTGAAAAACCTGTAAAGAGTCACAGCAAGGCCTGGAAATCTAATTATTAGTTGCTTACAGCTTCCAAGGGTGAAACTTTGCCCTCAGGTCCTCACCACAAACTGCTGATTTTCAACAATAATTTATGTGGGTGTGGGGGGATTTTTTTTTTTTGGTCAAGAACACACTGTCTGATCTGGACAATTTTAGATGGGAGCTGGTGCAGTCAAGTGCTTCTTTTTGTGGGGAATATTTGCAGCAGATCCAAGGACTGGACACCTAAGACATGAAAACCATGGTTTGATGGATTTTTTTTGCTCAGCATTTCAGTCACTTCCCGATATTAGACCATGGTAGCATCATTTATGGGCACAGCAGTGATCTGCACTTTGTGGGACAAAAGCAGCAGTGTGTTTTTCAAGTTGGTGGTCATTTCTCTTCACTCAGAGTTCAGCCCCTACCAAGATGAGGTACAGCAAGCTGTCATGCCATGCATTTAATAATTTAATAAGCTTTGGGTTATCATCTGATGGCAGCAGGAAATAAACAAGCAAATCTTATCTATAAGTGGCTCTCAACAAAGAACCAACACCAAGTTATAAAGTAAAGGCAGCTTTTGAGCAGCCTCAAATTACTTTCACACTTTACCATCACTTGCAGAACTCAAAGACAGACAGTGAGAAGATTTGGACAGAAAAATCCGTATCCATAATTGACCTCCCAGATATGTGTGAGCACATGACTCAGACAGTGTTTTGTTTAGGGAGTCAACACTGTTTATGTAAAGACTTCTCATGTAAAGGTTTGATCCAGCACCATTGAATTAAAGGGTATTTTGCAGTCTGAATTTAAAAAAAGAATCAAGATTTAAAAAAAAAAAAATCCAAAACTTTCTTCCTCCTTATTAAACTTTACTATCCTAGCCAGAAAACGTATTTTTTAAATCCATTAGAAGAAAACATCCCCTTGCAAAATAATCATTTCCTAAACATGGTGGATGATGATGTTAGCACAGAGAAGCAGTGAGAGGCTGGATATCTCTTTTAAGCTACTTGAAATCAGTCAAACAGATTTTTATATTGAGCCAGGCACAATTTGAAAGACAATGTAAGAAGCTTCTTAAACTTGCTATGTGTTTTACATCTACTGGGGGAAAACCACTGTAATTCCAGCCCAAAGATGCTGAAAACTCCTCTCTCAGCAGTATTACTCATTCCTTGTATTAAAAGAATTCATACTCAGTACTGATTTATCAGTGAAACAGGATGAATAAAGATTTATAAGTGAAATTATTCCCTTGGAAGGACCCAGAGGTGAGTCTGGGCTTAAATATTGCCCTGCCCCTGCTTCATAAAATCCAGTAGCTTTTAAATGGTGGCCAGGCTTCTGACTGACATTGTCCATATGGAAGAGTTTCATGGGGGATGAAAGAAAAGGGACATCTGTCTTTGAAGTTGGTTTCCATCCCCCTGCATGCAAATCTAACCACCAGAAAGGTTTAATCAAGAGAGAATTAAAACGAAGAAGAAATTGCCCACTCAATAAAATTCAAAACCTGTAATTGCCAACTCTTCAGGACATCACAGAATTTGAATAAAAATAGAAAAAAAGTGATGGGAGATTTCAGCAAACTTAACAGGCAAATAATACATATGCCTTTAATTATGTACAGATATATTTATAGACGTAATATTTATTTTAGTCATGCAGCTGAAGTCTATTGTTTATTGAGAACAGATTGAAAATCATCACTTATTGCCATTACTAGATGCAATTGTGCAATGAGATGCTTCCCCAAATGAGCAGAGAAACCACATAAGAAGCTGGCTTTGTGCTGTTAAACATTATTTTTTACTTATTCCTGTTCTATCACACCACCTGCACACTTCTGTACTTCGAGTCAAAGGCCAGATCAGAAAGTTAGTTTGCCCCAAAAGCTAAATGGTGATTTTCTTGGTTTTATGTAAAAGAATGATGCCTTAAGTTTTAGCTTTCATGTTTTTCAGATTCTGTGCTGCCTAGGGGTGCAGTTCTGAGCCTCATATTAAGTGTTAATAAGCTCTCTTCACAGAGCAGGGAGACAAAATAAATCCTTTTCCTGCTGAAGACCAAGGACAAGTACAAGTTTCAGGCCCAAAAGGGTAAACAGCAGTGAACTAAAGAGCCATAATAAGAAGGATGAAACTTCGCAAGCTGAAATTGTAATTGAACAATTGAACCCTATTAGGCAAATGGGTCAAAACTTATAAAAATGTAACACCTCATGACTGGTCAGCCATTTTGTGACCATTTTTAGTCCACCTTGGGTGTAGCCCTGGTCAGGCCCTGTCCTGCCCAACGTGTATCCCAAAGGCCTTTCAATAAATACCTGCTTTATTCTCTAGCTCTGTCCAGTCTCTGTTCCAGGCCAGCCTTCCCAAGGTGTCAAGAAGAGAAAACAATCTTGAGTTTTTGAGGAAAAACCTGCAACAAAATGTAAGTAGGAGGCTTTTTATACTGCAGGATATGAGTAACTTCTCCTCATGCAAACTGGAGTTATTTATCTGCAAGGTTTTGGGAGGTTTGCATAATTAATAGATGCAATAAGACACTATTGTAGAGAATAAATGCAAAAAACAAAAGCAGGACACTGTATTTGGTACATGCAGGGAGTCCAGTTTAATATTTCTTATTCATCTTTGGGGGGCATCTCTGAAAATACTGTTTCTGAAGTGAAATGCAATTATAGGAACAGAAAATAATGTTTATATTCACGTGGGCAAACACAGTTCAAAAAAGATCTCATATGTTAGAAAACACATGAAAATCAGAGCTGGATCTTAATGCATCCCAAGAAATGATTAGAACAAAATTCGTTCCTTCACAAAGGTAGTTACTAAAAAACCCCTAAATGGATGAGTTTTGGAGCACAGTGGTTTAGTTATTCAATGTCAGGATTGTCAGACAGCTGAGCCTCTGGAAGAGGATAGAAAAGACAATGTATTTCCTCCCATGTTCAAAGAAAAGAGACTCCTTTGAAGGCCAGGGGTAATTTTACCAATTGAAAGATGAATACAAAAGGACAAAATAATAGTCTTCTTTTACATTCAGCAATTTTTTGCAGGAAAGGGCTGAGTTGTGCCAAATCTGTGCTGAGAAACCTTTCTGGATCTAGAAATCATTAGAGGTACACTACAAACATCTGAACAAAGTCTGCAAGGTGCCCTCTGGATCTCGCAGCTCATATTTGCACCATTTCAGATATTTTTGGCCCATTTGCCCTGTGTAATGGACTATAATGTCAGGATTGCATAGACTCCAATGTTTTCCTTGGAATTGGTGAGGATTTCACGAGGCCTATGGATTTGCTTTAAATATACAAATATCTCTTCAGACGTGTGGCCGCAGGGAAATTCAGCCCTTAGTGTTTGAGCTCTTCTGCTTTGCAGCCTGTGAGAAATTCCAATCAGCTGAGAGCGTTTGTTTAAGGGTAGCACAGCTTGGAATTGGGATTATTCCACAGGGATGCTCAGTAGCTGGCCAGAGCTGAGCTGTTCCTATTTCTATTATGTCCATTAAACAGCTCCACTCAGTTTCAGTGAAGACAATGTGCTCATGCCAGTCGGCTGAGAAAAAGAGAGAAAAACAGGAAGGAAGGAAAGAAGGAAGGAAAAACAAGGAAAAGGAGAGTAAGAAGAAGAAAGAAAAAGACAAAAAGACAATTCCTCCCCTCATCCACCAAGAAAATGAAGGCCTAACAAAAGTATTATTCACTGCTGAGCTGTAATACCTTATTTTAGCTTCTCATCCGAAATCCTTTGACGTCAATGAACTTTCTTTGACTTTAATGTGCTCTGGCTCAAGCTTGTCATGTGGATCTCAGACTTGCTGTCTGTGAATTAATATGAATCTGTGGATTAGTTTTCCAGAACAAACAAATAACTTTACAAGGTAATTAGGCTGGTATTTCAGCATGAGCTGGTTCCAATGCCCAGGTCCCCGAGCAGATATGTAGGGTGATGGGTTTGAAGGGTGCAGGACAAAGCCATTTCTCAACACTGTGCTTTCTTGGGGGGGCTAACAGAATTTAAGTTAATGGAAAACATGCCTGCCTTGCACAGTATTTCCACCAGAAAATTGGAGTCTGAACAAAAACCTTTCCCTCTTCTGAAAAGCATGTGTAGCTGCAGTAATGTGTTTTTTTTCCCTTTTGTATGTACACCTATATAACTGAGTATATCCATGTCACTCTAAGGTGTACATGCAGCAGCTCACATTATATAAATACATTAAAATGGAGCCATATCTACCTTATACATTTATAATAAATACCACTTATTATTCCAGAACAATGTTTTCTTGAGCTCTGCACACTTGATCTTAAATATTAAAGTAAAATCTTAACTGAGAATTTTTGTTTTCTGTGCTTTTATCCATATCTTGTTTTTTCTTTAAAGGAATGTTTTCTGACTCAGCAAAATCATTAAACTATTTTTAAGATCCCACTGCCACTCAAGGAGAAATGTAGTTTTAATGTAGTTTATTAAATGGAAATGGTAGTGGCTGAACGTGTTTGCGTGCATATAAAGAGGATAAAGAATTCTTTTGTTAACCTACTAGGACTAATTTTATATGGTTGATGTTCTGTATTATATTTAAATGTGGAACTACATATTCTAAACCATTTACTGATTTTGTCTGATCAGTGTCCCAAATGTTGCCATTTCACGTGGCCAGATCATATTATACTGCAATTTCTAAATTGTGCACACTTAAAAATTCTGCCAAAGTATGCAATTTAGTACACAGAAATTATTGGTTGAGGAAAAATATATGTAACAGCTAGCATATTGCATGTCATTTCTATGGATTTTATACTTGAATATTTTGGCAGAAGCAACTAGAGTGAGACCAAAATGACACCTATTGAGTAGGAATGAATTCCAAAGACTCTGTGTTGTTATTACATGTTATTTAAACCGAAATAGAGTAGGTTTAGATGGTGTCCTGGTTTAGGGCAAATCTGGGAGGGGAGGAATCCTCTGAAGGGGTTTCCTCCAGAAAGCAAACCCAAAACGGCTCCACCCCCAGAGGGCCTGGAAAAACTTCCTCAGAGAAAAGTGGGAAAAGCTATTTATTTAACAAACAAAATTCCCACAAGGACAAAGAATGAATAACATGAAACAATAAAACCTCTAGCCACTCTGAAGAGAGATGGCAAAACAGAGAAAGTCCTTGCCATGGGCGTAGCTCAGCTCCCTCAGTCTTTTATCAGTCCCAGTCCCTCCGGAGGTCCAGGCCCCGCTGGGCCGCAGGTGTGAGGCCTCGGTGCTGCTTTGGGTTTTTTCAGCCCAGAGCAGATTTANACAAACAGAACAGACAACTGGGGACACAAGCATCATAAGGTACCCCAGGACAGATGGATATTAGGAAGAAACTCTTCCCTGGGAGGGTGGGCAGGCCCTGGCACAGGGTGCCCAGGGAAGCTGTGGCTGCCCCTGGATCCCTGGAAGTGCCCAAGGCCAGGCTGGACAGGGCTTGGAGCAACCTGGGATAGGTTGTGGAAGGTGTCTCTGCCCATGGCAGAGGTGAAATGAAATGAGCTTTGTTTCGAGGTTGTCCAGAGCTCGTTCATTTAAATTCCATCCCCATTATACCCATGTAGTTTTTATTTAGTCCCATTAAAAGGGAGAACCAAAACACAGCAATATACTTTTATCCCCCGGAGGCAAAAAAAAAATAAATAAATCTGTCTAGTTCAGGGCAGAATCAGGATTTGTCCATATGCTGGGCATTGTTAATGCTTTTTCCTATCCCTCTTTGTTGCACTTTGGTGAGAAAAACCATCCTGCAAGGTAAGGCTGGGCCATAAGCCACATTCCTCTTTCTATGTATGTATGCATTTGTGGTGTATAATTAAATATATATATATATTTATTCAAACAGAAGCTAATCCATGTAGCAGTTTAACAGGGAGCCATCAGGGAAAAAAAAAAATAAGCTATGTTCTGAGGTTGAAAGGGACTAAGTGGTTGGTGTGTTTAAAACAAAGACTCATTTTCTCACTGCACACTCTTGCACAAGCGCCAGTGACCACAGTTGAGAACTCCCTGCCTGGGTGATGTGAGCCTACTGTTCTGATGTTTTCTCCTTATGGAGGTCAATCACAGTTGCTCTGTTTCTGTGGCTTTTCTTCAGGGCAGCCTGACTCCTTGCTGAGCTCTGTGACCCAGTGCCACCATCACTGTCATGATGATCTCCTAAAATATTTATGGCCTGGCTCCAGTGCCCTTTGAGACACCATAAACAGGACCAGGGTCTGGCTGGTGGACTCAGGAGCAGAACAGAATCCTGTTGTTTTTATTACAGCTTCTAATCTTTTTCTTAATTTGTTTAACCAGACAAAACCCTAACTCATGCTCAGAGCTAATAGAGAAATATCTGTATTTATATATAAAAAATACCCTGTGTATACATGTCTGTGTCTGCAGTTACCATTCAGTTTTCAACGTTGTGTTGGGTTTGGCTGGGGGAGAGTTTATTTTTTTAATGGGCAATGAGAAGAACCAAGTGCAATGTGGTGATGCAAGAAAAGAAGGAGACAGGGAAGCACCTGTCTTGTACAGGGGACATCTGTTTTTACTGGGTTTTACACAGTAGGGAGGGAGGAATAATTTCACACAAGACAAGAAGACAAAGAATTGACAGAATTTTATCTGGATATAGAGGAAGGAAGAAAAAAGAGAGAGAAGCCTAAAGCATGAACAATTTTTAAACATGAGCACCCGAATTTTTGAGTAACTAAATAACTGATTTTGAATAACTAAAAAAATGTAAGAGGTCTTTTGCTGTTGCTCCAAAATGTCTGAAACATCTGGGGTTTTTCTGTTGTTTTATCTCATTCCAAATGAAGTGGGCTGTCTTTTAAATCAGATATCCTTATAATCTTTCAATTGTGAAAAGAAGGATTTGACATAAAATTAAAAATGGTGCTATTAAAAAGGCATTTTCCATTAAACATTTAATTCAACTTTTTTGGATTTGTTGCTTTTACAATGGGATCAAAATTAGGAGCCCAATTAAAGGGGGGCTTGGGGACTGTGACAGAAAATAAGTGAAGGGAGGAATTTGGAAAGATTGGTGAAATTTTGCCCAGCAAGACACTGCACTGTTACTTGCATGTGGCAGAGAATGAGCTTGTCTTTATGACAAGAAACACAATTCCTATGGCACAAAATGATTGCTCTTTATACTGTCAGAGAGACACCAATAAAAACATCTTACTGGAGAAACAATGGGAAATAAAGTAAGGACTAAATGGTTTCTTAAGGGCAGTTGCAGAGCGACCTCCCACTTCCATGAGATCTGGCTTTGGCTCACCATGCTGCACTTCAGCAGCTGAATTTAAAATAAAGCTGAGACATGGAGAAAGGGCACACATTTCTAGGTGTTGACCTGTAAGCCAAAGTGGTAGAAGAAGGGCCTGAATGGCAGAGCTGAAGGAGAAAAAGTTAACCACAGAACCTGTTATCTCTGCTCTAAAATGTGCTTCCATGTACAGATTTATAATAAGGAACCCCAAGGACACAAGTGTCCACCTCTTGGGTTCTTCCTGGAAACATCATGGGGTTTTTTTTCAGCAGTAATCATTATATTAATATTTTAACAGGAGAATTCCAAAGTTCTATAGGAGAATTTACCTGGTATGAAAGATTGAAGAACTGTAGGTTATGTAATCAGTTCTTTTAAGGGGCAGAGGATTCTTCAGGAATTTCACCTTAACTGCAAATTAAATCAAAGTACAACAGCAGCCTTTAGCCAGAAGTGAGAGAGATGCTCTTAAAGTAGAATTAAAATCTGCTTTTGACTTCTACTGCCTGCCACTTCATGGAGACCAGGTTTGGTGCCCAGTGTCCCACCTCACTTGCACCCTGGTGGCCATTTCACCTGCCCAGTCTGACTTGAGTGACCATGTGTGTTTTTTATTCCCTTTCTAAAGGGTTTTTTTTTCCATTCCAGATGGTCCAAGCCCCAGTGGACCAAAGTGCATTCAGCCATTGTGGCACAGAGTTTTGGTACCAGTGTCATTGGCACATGTATTTAAAGACTTTTGGTAAATGCTAAAAAGAATTGCTAAATTTGTTAAAAAACAGTTCTTCGTTTGGGTAAGAACTATGATCAGAAAAGAAGATGAGGAAGGGTCAGAAGACCATTTTACTGTGTTTTAATTTGGGATCATCTTGCCTGGGATAAATTCAGCAAGTACCTCTCTGAGGGCATTGCACATGCTTATATTGGGTCTGAATTTGGCCTAATTGGCACCAGGCACTTGGCACCATCAGTAGACAGCACTTCTGGGAATCTAATTACAGCACCAGAAGGTCAGAGCTCCCAAAACTGGAGCAGCATCTCTCAGGGCAATAACATTCATAGCCCCAAATCTCCTGTTTATCCACATTATTTATCCGTGAGGAATCTGTGAGGAAGGAACAGCATTAGGTACAGGGATGTGTTTATCACTCGTGACAAATATCTGCCTCAGGACAGGCCTAAGATGGAAGTGGGCATTTACAAAAAGATCTAGGACTAAGAAATTTCAGGATAATTTCTAGGCCCTGCTGGAACAAGTGACAGAATTCCCTTGGGGTTTGGTGTATCTGGAATGTTCTCAGGTGTTGTCAGGCTGTTTGTGATGTTGCTGGAAGCTGCTGACAGAGATGCTGTGTGGGACAGACAAGGCTGTAATGTTCTGAGTGGAGAACCTTGGGACAGGAGAAGCTTTGGGATGAAAAACAGCAACCTTATTAAACAGGGAATTTCCCTTCTCTGCAGAAGGGCAGCTGGCATAGAATTTGTCTGAAGTATCCTAAAAATGGGCAAGTACTGGTTTCCTGTCCCAGCCCCACCGAATTTCAAACTCTTTCTCTGCATTTTGAATAAAATAAACAATGAAGTGATAGATAATCATTTGTATCCTTTCTCCCCTTGCCTCGACTTTTCATTTGGGCAGTCACAAAGTCCCTCTATTTTGACATTGACAGATTGTTTCTTTCTCTGTTCCTGTCTCTTTTGATCTGCATTAAAAATGTGTCATCCTGAAAACAGAAGCCTTTGCCTGCACATTGGCTGTGCTCTCTGTATTTTGAATTGCTCATCCTTTACCCCTGACTTGGCCTATTGGAGATGCAATCAACAAATCACCGTGTTTCCAGTCATTTTTCTTGCAGAGCTAATCTGGGAATAGTTCTTTCCAAACAGAATGGCTGGGACCTGCTACTGGATTATTTCCTCTCCCTTTTATCACCTTGACAAACAAATAATAGCAAGGGTAGGAATAGAATGGTCCTGAAGCAAAAGTAACTTAAAAATTAGCTGTAGTATTCTCTGCTGAGAGGACCAATTATGAGAGATGCTGAATTTCTCTGCAGGATAATTAAAACTGATTAATAAGTGCTTTTTTCCTGTTTTTTTTCCATACAGAACTGCATTCAAAATTTGAAATAGGTGCTGCTATTCCTCAGCAGTACCTGTTAACTTAGCACAAATTGTCTCATTGAATCCATTTTAGTCACCAGCTCTAAAATTGAAGAAAAAAAACAAAACAAAATGAGAGCACTGACAGGAATCTGTGTTAGATGGAGTCAAGGAGGATAATAAAGACTGTATCTATGGAAAAAAGAGGGCCATTCTGGGAAAAATTGCCAGACTTGACTCATTCTAAGCACAAAAGGTTGGAAAAGATACGAAAATTCAAGTATGGAAAACAAAGAGAGGAAATTACTTTGCAGGACAGTAGCCAGTGAATTATTTAGTTCTTTGCAGGATTGAAATACAAAGCAGCTTCAGTTATGGGACTTGGAGAAGACTGAGGCTTAATTTTCAGCCATAACTACCTAAATCCATCAGATGTACTTCAGGCTTTAACCTCCTTTATTTTTAAGCTTTCTGCTTTTTTCCCCCACATATCTATAAATCTTTGGCTACTTAATCAAGACATATTATAGTACTGTGAAAAGTTACATTCTGAATTATGTTTTGATGTTTGCTTTCAAGTTCAGTTTGATATGTGTTAATGGGCTGAAAAAAAAGGCATTTTTGCATATGAGAGACAAGCAGACACATAGAAAAGTGTGGCTGAGATTTGTTTGGTTGGTTTGGGGGTTTTGTTTGTTTGGCTTTTTCCCAGTATTTCAAAGCCAGTGACAACATCCTGACTATTACTGGGATGAAAAAGAAATGAAAAGAAAAAAAAGTAAGAGTATTCTGGGAGTCTTGTGTGCCTCAGATAGAAATTCAGGGGAGAAAGTAAAAAGGTAGTTTGAAGATTAGGTGCCTGAAAACAACCAAGATAGAAACACAGGCCTTGTGAAGGCCATGACATTTTCTGGCCCAGGGTAATATTTGGTGTTCACCATGGAGATAATTTAGCAGGGAGGATTATCTGGTGTCCTCAGCTGGACACCTTGGGGCAGACGCTCAGGGAGAAGGAACAAAACTAAATCCCAGGTTTTGCTCCAGCTGGGAAAGCACAAAAGAAATCAAGAGAGAGCACTCAGATCCTTGGCTCATGGTTTAATTAGGATATTTTGCTGCTACTGGCAGCTCTGGTGGCTTTTCTCTGCATCCAGCAGTCTCCTAGAGCTGCAAAATTGTTCGTGACACTATTCAACATAATTTATGCCCAGAGATAAAAGCCCTCTGCTGCTGCCCTGCCATGAGCAGTGGGAAATGATGACTGATAGCATCATGAGGGTGTTTTTCTCATGCTCCACCTAATATTTGCTTCTCCTGTAATTTCTGCTCCTTCCTTCAGGATTTTACCTTTATTCTCTGTGATTTTTAGTTGATTGTGAAGTAAAGGGCAAATATCTGCCCATCCCTAAGAACCCCTGCTGTAGTTTCCAAAACAGGGTCAGAGGATGTGACATTTTCATTCGTGCAAATCAGGGTCTATTGACACCACAGGTAATTCTAAATTAGGTGTTTCCAAGGCAAAATACAGAACAGATGTTTTGTTTGCTCCAAATTGTCTGGAATTGTCTAAAGTGTCTGGAAGTGGCACCTGGAATTGGTATGATTATTACAAAAATACAGAAGTAGTTCAGAGATTCTCTAGTTCAGGACCAGTCTAGAAATAAGTGACAAGAATTGAGTGAACTGAGAATGGTTATCCGTAAACATAACAATATTTCTATTCTAACCTGGAAACATTAATTGAAATAACATATATATATATATAGCTATTGAAACCCTTCATGCTAGCCTGAACTTCCTTCAACGAGATCTTTACTGGTCCATTCAGCTGGGAATTTTGGTGGGGGGTAAATCTGATAAATTTCTAACTATGCAAATTTGCCAGGCTCTCTATAAGCACCAGAAGGAAGTAGCAGTACTTTGCAAATGTATCTGTCAATGCCACTTTAGCTTTCCTTCAGCTTTTGAAAAATTTGCTAACAGGCTGCTGATTAATGTGATGTGCACTTAATTATTGAATGCCTATTTCTAATCCTTGCAATAATTAAACATTAACAAGAGTGCTGCTGATGAGGAGGGCGATTTGCAGCCAGAATGTGATGGTTTGACTGAGCTTGGCACTAGGCTGTGGGAGTTAGAGAACACCTCAGTTTTGTGCTGCTCTGTGAATCATTTGGTCTTGGGCTTGGCTGGCCTTTGGCTTATTCCCTGAAATAGAATTGCCAGCTGTGAGAAGCAGTGGCAGGCTGACCCCAGCAGAGGATTTCTGGGCAGCTCCTCCACTCTCCTTTGCCTGGGGCAGTTGTCTCCTTCTTGCTGGAGTCGTTTCCCCAGGAAAGGGCTTCCTTGCTTCATTTACACCAGGCTGCCAGTCTGTGAGCCCACCAGAAGGGACAGAGAGCCTCTGACCCTCCCAGGGAATCTTGTTCCACAAGGGGCTCAGGGTATCCTCCAATAAAAAACATTATATGACAAAGGGCTCCTCTGGTCCTCTTTTGCTTCTTTGATTCCTGAGCACAATCCATAGGGTTGAATTCAGAGCAGCATGAATGCAATTTCCCAGTTCATTTTGGGAAATGTGGCTTGGTTAGAGGTGGGGCACATCATGTGAATGAGCCACTTCCTTGGCATCATTTGCCAGGCTCTGTCCACTCACTTCAACAGCTCCCTTCAACATGCATCATTTATGCAGGTACTGGATGAAAAGGAGACAACATAGGGGATTAC
The DNA here is from genome assembly GCA_013397195.1 of Hylia prasina. NCBI lineage: Eukaryota > Metazoa > Chordata > Aves > Passeriformes > Sylviidae > Hylia > Hylia prasina. Next base: position 286,844 of record VYXD01001536.1, read on the forward strand.
TGATAGCTAATTAATTGATTTTCTTAGATAACGAGGACATTAATAAAAATTTTTGATATATGAGGTTTTTCAGAGTTTTTCATCCAAAAGGTATCAGGAATTAGTAATGTGAGAAATTAATAATTCCAGACAAAAAAGAGAAGCTTCATAAGAAAATGGTTGTCTGGTTCACCTAATTGAATTTCTGACCCATTGACTCACCTGTTGTAGTTGTTGTTGTGATATCTAAGGTCTTGCATTAGCCATGGCTCTCTTAGAGGCTGCTTTACTGGATTGTTTCCTGAGGGATGTGGCAATCCAAAACAAGCAGTGAGGGATGATTCTGTGTATAGAAAACCCACACCCCTTAAGTGTGTTATTTTATTTTTATTTTCTCACAAAACTTTCAGGATGGGTTGGATTTAATATGCACCAGTCCCAAGCATCAACTCACCATCCTGAGTGAAAAAAGAAGGATGTGTTTGGAAAAAGCCAAATGTATGATAGCATTAAAGGAAATAATAGGGTCTCACAGGTGAATAAAATAGCACTGTGCTCTTTCTTTCTAGACAGAATATATATATATAATTATTACATATATATATACACACACACAATTTTTTAAAAAGTTTTTTTTACCTGCCTTTTTATTCATAAACACGACAAGTTCTCTTAAGGGATCATGGAGCTGGTGCAATGGTGGGCAGGTTTTGAGCCCCCTTGCAGGCTGCTAGGCAGACTTAAAAGGGAACATAGAAACCTTCCTGGGAACATAGGGTAGAGAATGAGGAAAATCAGAAATCTGCTGATCTACCACCTGGAAGCAAAATACCTGCAGTGGAACAGGACAAGCTCTGTATAAATCCTTCTGATTCCTATTCCATTTCCCATAGACACTTTGAATCTCCTCTGTTTAAAAACTTAAGTGTTCCAGTCTGCTTGGCTAGTCTGAGTGTTAAAGTTGTTTTGATTTTCTTTGAGGAGCCCGTTGTAAAAGCAAGGTCTGAGCACATCCATCACAAGGCTGTAGCTGAGTCCCTGGGCCATTACCTCACCTCCTTCCCCAAAAGGAGTCATCCAAAGGGAGACCTTTGAAGGTGCAGATGTCCTTTGAGATCTGGCTCTCACCAGTGCTCTGTGGATTGAAAATCTGCTTCTTGTGTCTGAAGGAGCGACCTGAAAAATGTCTGCTTGTGTTGCAGTGCTTCCAGCAGCCAATGGCCTTGCCCTGACATTTAGTGCCCTTTTAACACAATATTTTAATCTTGATTCCTATGGCACTGGCTGCAGAACCTCTGCAGCTGAAATCCTAAGGAGTTTCCTGGCTGTGAAGATAAACTCTGTGAATGACACACAGTTTGGAAGTGGGAACAGTCCAGTGGCAAGTCAGATCTTGTTTGTTCAATCTGACTTGAATCCAGTCCCATTGACTCGACAATTTCTCAGAGCTGTGTTACCTTTGCTTTGCAGAAATTTAAGAGAATTTCTGTCTTGGCTGGGAGATGGGGATTTTTAGTGTCATTTTACAGGTGAGTACTGGAAGACCTGTTCAAGCATTTACAAAATCTACTTCCAGGATAAAATTGAATTTAATTGTCCCAGTCCAGTCCCTGAATTAAATTTCCCTTCTATGAGTTTGTCTGCTTAACAAAGAGAGTGTTTTGATGTTGATATCTTTTTGACTGAATGTAGATTTATTGTAATGACTGACAGGTTTTGGTTTTGCATTATTTCAATGCTTTATGTCAAATACAAATGATACCTGCACAGATGTATTGTCCAATCCAGCAGACAGACCCAGATAAATATGTGTGGTCTCACCTGAGTGGGGCAGAGGGGCAGAGTCCCCTCTGGGCACGTCCAGCTCTCGCCCACCAGCACCCCCAAATCCTTCTCCCCAGCACTGCTCTGGATCTGTTCATCCCCAGCCTGGGGATTGCCCCAATCCAGGTGCAGCATCTCTCACTTATTAAGACATCCTGCTCTCCTGAATGGATGTCTTTGTCCCCATTTTACACACCTCTGGAGATAAAACATGAGCTGACAACACCTGCTTTATATGTTCAGCTTTGGGCACTGCTATCAGCAGCTTGTTTCATTTGGAGGCACAATTACACATATTTTTCCATTTAATGGACTTGCATGACCTTTTAACTGAAATTCCCTTTGAACTGGGATTCCTGTCCTCTCCAGTGCTGCTGTTCAGGTCCCTGCCAAGGAACTGCACAGGGTTTCTTGCTTTTTAGTCCCCTTAGTTTCTGTGTCTGGAGCTAATGGTCATGAATTTGTCCAACCCCTCTTTGAACCTGCTGATAATAATTCAGTTTCCTGAGGCAGTAATTCCCAGAGGTTCCCTGTGTGCTGTGTAAAGCACGGGGTTTTTTTTTAATCTACTTAAATATCCTACTAGATTTGTCAGGAGAATTCTAGTTTTTGGATTTGGTTAATAATCTTTGGGTTTGTTCCTGTGCATCTCTCTGCCTGGCAAACTGGGAGAGCTCTTGAGGTGGAATTGGAATTTTTGATCTGTTTCTTTAAATTTGAAAGGATCTAAAAGACAATAACTTTTCTTCCTTCCAACCTGAGCTATGTCTCAAAATATCTGCTGTGCATTTCAGTGCCTGATAAAGGTGGAAAGAAACAAAAATATATTTTAAAAAGGTATCTTTCTGTTTGTTGCTTCTGTGCGTGATAATGAATATTGATCCTGAAATCACAGCAGAAAAAAGGGATGTTTATCTGAAAATCATCCAGACAGGTTGTGATGCGAACAAGTGAGAGACTTGATTTCATTGCATTCAGTAGTGGTAAGAAAATAGTAATATAATGTTATAAAATAACAGTACAGAGAAAAAATCTTACACATTTTAAGTGTCTCCAAGCTATTTATGATTTTTCTTTTCCAGCATCGTAATTCACCCATGTCTTACACATATGCTACCAATAACTCTGGAAATGTTTTTTATGCTGCTTGGAGCCTTTTGACCTGGTTTTGAGAGCTAAAGATTAGAAAAACACAAATTAATGAATCGAGTGAGATACTTAGCTGCAATGTGAATATACTGGGTAAATAAAATCTCAGTGTAATTGATGCTATTTTGCCAGCTTCACATTTGGATGTTCAGGATGGCTATTTCAAAAATACATTTAAATTTTCTTTCCATTTTCTGTGGTTACTGAAGCTTAAAGGTAAAATATTATTAGCATTATCTAGGAAAACAGTTAACATTTAAAATTAACCACACGTAACAAGTTTTTTGGAAAATAACCAAGACATTGGATTTTCTTTTTGTTTGTTTGCTTTGGGCTTGAGTTTTTGGGTTTTTTGTTTGGGGGGTTGTGTTGGGTTTTTTTGGGGGGGGATGGTTAGGGTAGTTTCGGGGTCTTTTGTCAAACTGAGGCTCCATTTTGGAAAAATTAGAAGAAAATTAGAAGAATTTGGACTTTGTGCCAGCAATCATCTGAATTCACTGACTCTTGGTGGAATTTCAGTAGAAAAATGTGCGGAAGCCAAACGTTTTATTTACACAAGCTAAATTTCAAACTAGACGCCCTTCATTTTCAGCTGTGCCGCATTCTTCACTCAGTCTCACGTTTCTTGAAGTAATTTGGGCTCTTGCCTTTGGGATTTTCGGGGCTGCAGCCCAGGAGCTGCGTTGTTTTTGCAAGGAAAACTGTGCAGTGAGTGCTCTGTGCAGTCAAACTGATGCAGAGGTTGGATGCTGTGGCTCTTGGAGGGAGGCTGGAGGTGACCTGTTCCAAGGAGCTTGTAGCAGCACAGCCTCAGGAATGAAGCAATCATCCAGGCTCTGAGTGTGGGTGAAATGTGAGGAATTGCTGCTTGGACCCCCTCCAGCACCCCAGTCCGTGCCGCAGTAATTTGTAATTTGGGAGGGCTGTGGATTCTATAAGGGCAACACATCATGTGCAACGTGTGTTCTTTGTGTTTAAGGAATCTGGGGGGTGCACGAGCATTTTCTCTGGATGAAATCAGTGTGATTTGGTTTCTAAAGAAATAAATTCCCCTGAACTCTTTGATTTGCTCTTTCTCTTTTGTTAGAGCGAGCAAGCTTAATGTAGGTGAAATAACCTGTTTGATAAATGTGTCAAACTACTGTAAGAGCATGCAAAGAAAAACAAAACCAAACCAAACCAAAAACAAAACCCAAAACCCTGCAGTGGCTGGGATCTTTGAGGAGATTAAGAGCATTTATTGATGGGTAAATCAGATATGGACCCACATTTCTGCATGTGGGAGCTTAATTCCTGCGCTGTCACAGGCACTGTCTGTGGGTAGTTTCAGAATATCCCAGTGGGGCACAAGGCCCTTTCCAGAAAGGTTTGACAAGTGTGTGCAGAAAAGTAGTGAAACACCTCCAACAACATGATTCCTACTTTCTGTGCCTCTAGATTTGAAGGGAGACTATTTGGAGAGTGACAGCAGCAGGGAGTCAGTGGGAAGGTGTGAGAAAAAAGCTGGCAACTCTACAGGGACTTGCTTGGGGCTGTGGTTGTACCTGCTGAGGGGTATTTTCCTCTAAAATCTGCTCAGGAATGGGACTTCCTGCTGCAAGGCCTTTGGTTAGTGGCAAAGAACATCATGAAACAGCCATGAGACAAGGTGGGATGTTGTCTCAATGCTACCCCCATTGTGTGTTAATCAGATTTTGTAGTCACAGCAGCAGACAATGCTTTAGGATGTTGCTAACATGGTAAATACAAATATTGTGTGGCTGTGTCTAGAATGGTGTTTTTCCACAGAGCAGCAGCAGCTCATGCTGAACACATGTCATGTTTACAGAAGTTTCTGTGATTTATCATCCAAAAGACACAAAGAGCTCATGGAAAGTAAAACTGTGGCTAAGCATCAGCCAATGACAAAAATTGCCACCTCTCTGTAGGATAAAGCACAGTAGTAAGGGAAAGCATAAAAATCCAAAGAAAGTTCTCTAGTCTTATAAGTATTTATCCAAATGGCTTCTTTTTGTGCACCTCTCCCATAAAATCATAGTCTTGCTGCAGTGAGGACTCAGCAGCAAAGTGGAAGCCACTCCGTAGTTGCTTGAGAAGGAGGGGCTGTTCTGGCATCCCAGAAAAATTCCCTGGCCATGCACATGGCCTGATCTATTCCTTGGCAGGTGTGTGCTATGGTGCATTAGTGTATTGCAGTATTAATTGAAATGGGATGAAAGTAAAGGAATGCTTCTCAATGTCCAGTGTGAATCTGCACTGGCACAACTTCGAACCATTCCCACATTCCTGCCACTGGATCCCAGGGAGAAGAGCCTAGAACTTCCCTCTTCACTCCCCTACCTCAGGAACTCAGAGTTCTGCCTTTCTAATGGACCTAGAGCCTGCTGTAGGATGGCTGCTTGACTCTGCAATTCTTTGTGTACTGATTAAACTCTTTCAAAACTTCCTGCCAATGGAATCTGGTACCCTGGGAATCACGCTGCTGATGGCATTGTCTTTACTGCCAGTTTCACCTCATGCCAGAGCAAATCTACTGGCCAAGTGTCCTCATTCCCAGCAAAGAACCAGTAGGTTTTGTCATCCTCTTCCATGTGAATATCTCAGCTACAACGTGACTTTCCCAAAAAATTATTTCCTGCTGGCACTTCTCTGTGTTTCTCTGTTCTCCATCTCTCCTCCAGCCCGGTGACACTTGAGAATATTTGCTCCAGCCCCAAGGTAAAGGCAGCAAATTTTTTGAGTGCTAACAAACCAGCCTTCACATTTCTCCTACTGACAGAGAGTTTATATTATCCAATTGTCCTGGGGGTGTTTCATTTCAGTATCAGACAATGTTTACCTGATACATGTAATTACTTTTCCTGCGTGTAAAAGCAAGAACTAAATTTAAACACGGGCTGTGTATCCATTTTCTGAAAGCTTTTTTTAATCAGCAGTTAATGAAACAACCTGTCATCAGCAAGCTGTGCTGCTGAAGTTACACAAAAAGCAAAGCCACAAGTAAGTTTGTTTGTAGGCTTTCACCTCAGTTTGGAGCTGGTGATGATTTGTTGTTTTTTTCTGCAGTTTAACCTTGTTTGGTCTAGCTGGAGATGGGGCACTGGTGATGTCAGTATTTGCCAAGAGCTATACTTTTACAGGAAACAGTAATGGACATAATTCAAGGTTTTGACAAGATTTCACACAGCATAGCAGGGCAATCCAGCACAAATTCATCATCATTCCATGCCCATTCTGGGTGATGTGCTCATAAAGTCACACGTGTGGCCCATGTGTAGCTGAATGAAACTATTCAGTCTCTGCTTTGCCTGAAATGCTGGAATGCTGTGACAAATGTCTATTAAAATGCTTTGCTGCTAATGTGGATTTAGAGACATTAAAACATCAACACTCTGTGATACAGCATAGCTTGAGGTCACAAGAAATCAGAAAGCACAGATTCAAGCATCATCATTTTCACAGTGTTTTTTTGTTCTCTGTGCCGTGGTGTGCCCTCCAAGCATTCTCATTTTCTTTGTTTTCTTCCTTTCAGGGACTTCCTTGGCAAATGGCCAGCACATGTGTACCTGCCCAAAAGAAAAAGAATTTTTTATAATTCCCTCCCCACTTGGTCTTTACATTGGCACCTGTGAGGCTGGTTTATTGGTTTTGTGGATGCGTGGAATATTTGGTTTTTTGTTTTTATGTCAGCTGAAGTTGAATTATTGAGATCAATGCTCTTCCCTTTTCAGATTGCTGTAGCTTCGGGTCAGCAGGAGAAATCATTAGAGAGTCACAAGCCTAAAATCCATCATTGAATGGCTTACATTGGAAGGCACCTTCAATTCATCCAGTTCCAACATCCTGGCAATGGCAGGGACACCTTCTGCTATCCCACGTTGTTTCAAGGCCCATCCAACTTGTCCTGGAACATTTCCAGGGATGGGGCAGCCAAAGCATCTCTGGGCAACCTGTGCCAGGACCTCCCCACCCTCACAGGGAAGAATTGCCTCCCAATATCCCATTTAATGGTTCCCTCTTTCAGTTTGAAGACACTGCCCCTTGTCCTGTCCCTGCAGGCTCTTGTGTCTCTCCATCTCTCTGTAGGTACTGGGAGCCTTCTCTCTCCAGGCTGAACAATCCCAGCTCTCCCAGCCTTCCCTCCCAGCAGAGCTGCTCCATCCCTCTGCTCATCCTGGTGCCTCCTCTGGGCTGTCTCCAGCAGCTCCAGCTCCTTCCCGTGCTGGGTCCCGGGGCTGGGGCAGCTCTGCAGGTGGGGTCTCACCTGAGCAGGGCAGAGGGATAACATTTTTGGGTTGCTGCTGCCCAGGGCCTTGGCATCCAGCCCAGGGTGGGTTCTGGGCTCCCAGAGCTCATGGCTGTGCCGGGTCTCCATGACAAATAGCATCCCCTCCAATTCCAAAAGCTTCTCTACTTCATATATTTCCTCATATTATTTTTTTTTTACTCCCTCTATGAAAGTGCTGTAGGAAAGGGATTGCTGCAAATAGAACCATATTTTCTTATTTTATATGGCAACTCCACTGCACTTGCATTAAAACTGAGTTGCTGCAGCTTTGTGAGGATGACCTTGCAACCAGAACATTTTGCTGACAGTGATTTTTTTAGGCAACCAAACTTGCTAAATGTACAAAATGCAGGCCAATCTCTCTTCAAAAGTCTTGACCTACTTTCCCCTTGAACCCATTCCAAAATAATAATAATAAAAAATAACCATGGAGAGAGCAGATTACACAGCTCTATAATTTCACTGATGGGAATGTGAATGCCATTAAAGCAAAAGTGCTTCCTGCTGGCAGCCCAAGTCTGTATTTGTGTGGTTGTAACTCCTCAGTACTCATTCAGACTTTGGGACAGAGACAAGGCCAGGGAAGGACACTTATGCTGACTTAAACATGGTCTTTTCTACTCAGTGGGCCCTTTTATTAAATTTCTCTTAATTTATCTGTGTAAAAATGCACAGAATGGAATCTAGAGGTTTTGGGGTTTTTAAGAAGAAGCCACTCTTCATTTTCACATGGTTTAAGCTAAGTTTGAAGGGCCTTTTTTTTTTTTATAATAGTTTGCAATTCTAATTCATTATTGAGTCATTGCTGCTTAACTTGTATATTTCCATACAGACATCTTCCTGGATATTCTGATTTTTGATGCTTTAAAAAAAGAATAAAATGTAGTGACTTAATTCCTGTGGATTTCTCCTTTTGTTCTGCCTTTTCCATGTTAAAGTACTTCATTATCTTTGGGGAAGGGGGGACAGGGAATGTGCTCTCGTGCTCTAACGTGTGTTTAAAAGCAGATCTGGAGCCTTGTGTTTTTCAAGCCCCATGTGAGACAGAGACAGGATGACTGTGTCATTTCTGAAAGCATTTAAGAACCTTGTTTTACTGGCAAAGGTATTAATGAGCTTTAAAAAGGGGCGAGGGAGTTGACAGGAAGAATTAATCCCTCCCAATCCTAAACAAAACTCCAGAAATGCTGCATTTCCTTCCTCCCAGCATCACACAAATTGTACGGTTTCAGTGTTCCACCCTTGCTTTAACCTCCCCCAGCTCCTCAGGAGAGTTATTCTGTAATTTCCAGTAGGGAGATGATTTGCATGAACCAGTTCCTTTTCATGATTAGCTTCAGGAAATCAGCATTATAATCTGATGCTGGTTTGCTTTTGTCCTGGAAGTTGTTAAACTGAGTCATCTGGCAAAATCTAATCCCATTTCTAACTATATATGGACATGTGTGGGACAGAGGATGAGGCTGTGTGGTTTTGTATTGGTGTATTTGACAAATTCAACAACCAGATTCTTTCTAGGATTTTAATTTTGCAAAGCACTTAGACACTGAAAAGTAATTGCACACACTGTCTCAGTAGGCTCTGTGTCAGCAAGGAATTCTCCTATAAGCATGATGATATGAACAGGAGTTCAAAAGGGTTTGAAAATTAATTTATGGAAGGAAGACATGTGCTGTAGTATGGTAGTTCTCTCCCTAAATCTGTTTTCCATAGGTTGTATTCTCGTCCAGATCTTAGCCCCAAAGAATTCTCTATTCAGTGCAAATATTCATCTTTGCCTTTTATTGTTATGAATTGAAGAAATGCCTCCTGCCATCTTCAGAGGGAAATGAGCTCAAAGCAAGCCCACACACTGCTGGGCCTTTCTTCTTTCTTTCTCTGGTCTTGAACCATAGAATCACAGAATGGTTTGGGTTGGAAAGGACCTTAAAGATCATCAAGTCCCACCTCCCCCTATCCCAGGTTGCTCAGAGCATCATCCACCATGGATTTAAACACTTTCAGGGGTGGGGCAGCCACAGCTTCTCTGGGCAACTTGTACCAGGGCCTCAGCACCCTCAGAGGGAGGAATTTCCTGCTACTATCTCCCCTAAACTTACTCCTTCATTTTTTTAAGCCATTGCCCCTGGTCCTGTCCCTTGCAAAAAGTCCCTCTTCATCTTTCTGGTAGGCTGATGATATTTGAAAAGTCCTGGCAGTCAGGTGACTGGGAAAATGGAACCATCTTTTAAAAGTGTGGAAAGGATGAGACCCCAGGAACTGCTGAGCTGTCAGCCTCAGCTTTGTGCCTGGGAACATCACCGAGATCCTCCTCATAGCAGAGGCCTCAATTTAAGCATCTGCCATTGAAAAACTCTGGGGTTATGGCCAAATAATGTAGAGTGGGACAGCTCTGTCATGGCCATATAAACCAAAGCTCCTCCCTCCCCTGGGGCTCCCACATCCCTTCCCTCAGATTGTCCCTCCTGCAGCCACTCCCTGTCCCCAGCCCCGGCGCAGGCAGGGCAGTGGGGCCACGGAGCTGGCGCCTGCTCCTGGGGAGCAGGGAAGCCAGGGGTGGTTAAATTGTCTGCATCCCCAGCCAAAAGTCAGGAAAGGATGGCATTCCAAGTGGGAACAAAGTCCCTGAGCCATCCTTGTTCCTTGTACAGCTTGATATAACTCCATGATGTGGCTGGCATGCAGCAAAACCACCCTTCCCAATTTGTAAGTTCTTTATTCCTACCCCAATGAGTCCTGACAGCTGGGGAAGGCATTGAGGCAAAACTAAACTAAGGTTTGGCACAAAAACATCCCTGAGCAGTGGGGTAGGAGTGGATGGGCTGTTACTTTTCATTGTTCCAAGATGTTTCAGTGCAATTTGCATTAGAAAACTTGTTACGGTAAGCACCACAGCGTTAAATCTCAGATAAATCTCCCGGTTGCTGTGAACCAAAGCCAAACCGTGGATTTCTGGCTGACCCTTTAGCTCTAAGGACCCACAACTTGTTCTGTGGAGTCACTTTTCAAATAGATGGATGTTCTCTGGGGAAGGGAATACCTGCTGCTCTGTGGGTATCAGATTGCTGCTGTCTTGATCTCTTAAATCCTTGCTTAACAGACAGGAGTCAGGTGAATTTTTGATTCCCATGCTCGACACTGAAATTCTCATCCTGCTTTTGGCATTCTGTTCATCTCCCAACACCATGGAGCAGGATATGGACAACAACTGCACAGAAAAGAATGCTCTGGGATTCAACAAATTTTGATTATCAGTGCTTGGTTTCAGCATTGAAAGCCACTACAAAATTGACATGATCACCTTTGTCTTCATCCTCTGCAATTAGTTTGGTGTTTTTAGAACTCCACGGTGGCAGACTTGGCCAGAGGGCAGGCTGAAAGTGCAACAATGACACACCTTTGGAGAGGAGATGGGAAGTAATGTGCTGATGTGGAATGGTGTTTTAAAAACCCCAACTCACTGTGTTTATAAAATGTTGTAAGCACTTAAATGCCTAGAACAGGACACATTTTTATCATCTTTACAACTTCCATTCGTCTCCCGGTGACACCAGAAGTGTTTAGTCCATGTAAATCAAAGGTGATCTGTGGGGAATCTTTCCAGTGCTGGCCTGGCATCATCTTTACATTTTTCACGCTGTCATAGGGTTTTCTGTTCAGATGCACTGAGGGGTACAAGTTGTATTTAAACAGCAGCTAAAACAAACCCAGAAAACCTCCCTCCTGTGAATTACCTATGAGGAGATAACATTCTCTCTCTGATTCTTCTAATCAGATGCCCTATACCTTTAAGAAACAAGCTTCATAATTTTCAGCCAGTGGGACAGAATTCCAGAATTTTCTCCTTTTTTTTTAAAGGAAAGAATTCTCACGAGAACAAAAAGAACTCTACCTGTGAGATACAATTCACATATTCTGCCTTCTAAATGTCACTTTCTTCTTGTAATGGATTTGGTAGGAAACTCTGCCCTTTCCTTTGAGTGACTCATGATGTAATGTCCTCACAGATTAGAAACATTATTTGAGCAATGTACTCGTGGCATTAAGTGAGGTCTTTGCCCATTCTGTCACGTTTATGCCGGTGGAAACCTAACACTACATCACTTGTGCTAATATTAGTGTGTTTAGGTCATTAGTGCAGAAAATCTTGCCGAAATTCATGTGTGGATATACTTTCCCTTCATGTTAACAGTGTGCTTTTTCATGTCAAAACTTTGAATTCTTACACTTGTAAATGTCATTGCTTAAAACTGAGCATGAGAAGCACTTTATTAATGCCTAATTTGTATCTGTCAGAGATGTCCAGATGACATACAAGCATGCATTTATTTTAATACAAAAAAGCTCTTACCTGGCTGATCTGGAATTCGATATTCATAATATTTGCAGAATTGAACAAGATTCCTAATAAGTTTCGTGAATAAAGGAGCTCTGCCATTGGACAGAAGTATGAATGTCCCATTTGTTTCTGCTTTGCATACTCTGTTTTTTCTTTTAAGCCATAAAGAGAGTATTTAAGTGATATTTTATTTCAGAGGAGTGTTTCATATTTTGGGCTTCTGGTGCCCTGCCAGCGTCAGGGAGGAAGGATGAAGTCACAGGCCTGATGCCTGTAGAAATGACAGCCTGCTCAGATGTGAAGTCATCATTTTCACATATGGGTTTTGTTTGCTCATGCCAAGGGCATGGGACATGTTGAGGAGATGTGGCCACTGCAGAAGTGTTGGGGGCAGCTAACTCTGGTTCAATTATGTGGCAATTTCCCTTAATAACTGTGAGATACTGAAATGGTTAATGGCTCAAACATTTTAAAATCACTGAAGGACTTGGCACACGGTAGAAAACTGTGGAGAGAAGCAACATAAATGATCCAAGATCCCCAAAGCTGCCCCAGACCTTTTCCTGAGGCCTTCCACCAGGGTAAAACTCCCTCCAGGGAGATACCTGGGCATTCCCATGGATACCTGAACATCCATTGAATTCTATCTTTCTTGGGACAGCCCTGCCACTGCCTTAAGGGAGAGACATTCCCCTGTAAGGTTAAAAGTGGATCTATGGAAATCCCAACCCCAGAGACTTCAAAGGAGCAGACTTCAAAGAGAATTTTGAACTGTTTCAGTTGACATTCTCGTGGGGGTTTGTTGGCTTTTTTTCCCTATTGTAGCAATACCCAAAGAGGGAACTTTATCTTTCCTGTAATCTTTATCAAAGTGAAATTTCAGAGTTCTTTGGCACAATCCAGTTCCCAAATGTCTGATGCCACTCGAGAGGCTCTGGGGACCAACCTGGCTCCAGCTGCCGGGTCAGAAGGGTCTGCTGAGGCTTTGTCTCACATCTGCCACCCTCTTGCTAACATCCTAGACCCCCTAGACCTCTCAAATGACACCTGGTGCCTCTGTCAGGGGAGCTGAACTGAGCTAATTGTCTATGTTAATAGATACAAACCTCAATTAACATCTACCCTAATAACACATGGAATAATTTGAGTTTGGATTTGAGCTTGTGCAATAAAGTTGTCTTCAAAATCCATACACTGTTTTTTTTCCTTAATGCTTTTAGTAGCTGATCTTTTAGAGAGTGTGATTCGAAATCTCTTCATTCATAGATTTCTCTTGTTTACCTTTTTACCTGTTTATCTTTTCAGATTTGCCACAAACCAGGTGTTATTTATATGATTTGTTCACAGTTCTGAAATGCATAAACAGCCAAAATTTTGATTGGCTCACTAGAGTACGTTTATTTATGTCCTTGTCATAATATTAACTTGGAATATCAATACATAATTGCACGTAAACAGCTGTTCTTTTCAAAGCAAATATAGTATTTTTTCTGCACAAAATACATGTTTTTTTAAAAAAGGTTCAAAGTGACAGAAGCCAAAAGGATGACACCAAAATGCTTTTACTTACAGAGTCATCCAGTGGAAACACTGACAGCAGAAAGACACTTAGGAGGCTTAAATTTACTACCTTCCCTGATTTAATGATTGAAATAAATGTTTGACATGTTCTTAATTGTTCTGCTGTGGGAAGGACAACCCCCTTGCCAAGGCAGGGTCACCTACAGCACTCTGAGAAATTACATTTCACCCAATATCGCTTTAAAATGCCATTTTTCACTGCCAAGAAAATGGGATTTGAATTCCAAAACAGATCTTCTAGGATCTGACCTTTCCTCAACACTCTGAGGAGCAGCCATAAAAATGTGGGGAAGTTACCCAGGTTGGACCAGAGCTGCTCATGGACTTCAAAAAAAGGGGATCTGGAAGAAGCACTGCCCATTTAACATGAGGCCCACAGTGTTTCCCAGTTAAAAAATGAAAAGTATTTTGGCTATGCATCTGACTGAGGGCGGGAGGAAGATTGTGTTTCAAGAGAAGGAGGTTGTTTTTATTTCTTTATTTCTCTGTCTGTGTTATAGCTATTAAACCCTGATAAACTGATCTCATTTGCACTGATTTGGGCTCTCAGCTTAACCAGTTCAACAGATTTGGTTTTGGCAGCAGCCATTATAATTCCCAGAAAGAAGGATCTGAAGAGAAGCCCTATGTGTAATAATTTCAACTGTTTTAAGAAAATCCAATCTCCTTTCTAATCTATAAACCAGATTCTTCATGACTTTTTTTTTTTAATACAACTAAAGTTCCCTTGCTTTCAAAAAAGGAGTAAATTACGTTTTCCACCTTGAAACAGAAACCAACATTAAAAAAATGGGTCTATTTTAGGCAAGCAAAGCCTGATTTCTATGCATGTACCTTATCTCTCTGCCAAACATGCAAAGATAAGCTTCTCTTCAGCTCCAGGTCCATTTCCACCTCTGTGTCACATTTCCACGGTCTTTAAAGGCAATTTTTTCTTCCTACTGTAGGCAAATTCCAGCTCTGTGCAGGAGGCTCACCTAAGGCCAGTCATGCTGCTTAAATTCTGCTTAAATTCTGCTTAGATCCACATTGTGGACAGGGAATTTGTCAACAGGCATTTGTTTGCCCAGTGAATTTCGCACTGAGTTGATATTTTGTGCCTGAGACTGAGTATTGATCAAAGTGTACAATGGGCTGAAATCTTGTGTCCCATTTGCAGTCTGCTACAGCCAAGCACATAAAAATGCAAATCATATTTTTATAGTATTTGCAGTATTTTGGCCTATTTTTCCTGTAAAGTACTGAGAATTGATAGGGAAAAAAAGGAAAATAATGTAGCTCTTCCAACCCAGTCCATGTAGATTATTAAAAATGCATTGAAAGTAATTTTGAGGATTTGTGTGATAATCTCATGATGGCCTTTTTGAAGAGAGAAGATGGTCTCAAATATAAAGAAGGGGGGTTTTAATTTAAATACCACCTTGTTTCTTTTGTAATTTAAGGTTAGTTCTTCTCACATACATGATACCTTCTGATTTTGACAGATACTATAATTAAGCATTCCACTAATGAGACTGCTCACCCCAGATTTAATCAAGAGCACCAAACTTTCAGGCTTAAAGCTTAGTGAGGTATCCCGTTCTCAACATTCCCCCTTCCTTAATGTTAATTATCAATTATGTCCCTTGCAAATAAGCTGCTTGAGACAAGCCATGTTCATGAAGTGCTTGGAGATATTTTTATGGGACATCATCATCTGTTCTACTTCAACCCCACTGTCGTGCACAGAAAACTTATGCAAACTCATTTTTAATGAGTTTTTAATGAAAAATACATGTACATATAGTAGAGGCTACTACTTGGCCCATTTACAATCAAGGTTTTTTTGTTCTGGGCTGTGGAGTCACTGTGCTTTATTTATTCTTTTGGCCTCTGCTGTTTGCTGCTCCAGCCTATTTTTTATTTTTATTATATTTAAGTCTCCGGTGCACCGGAATACAAACTCTGCAAATTCATCAGGTTATAGTGGATGGCCAAGGATGATTAATGTCATGTGTTAGCTTTGGAGGGGTTTGGGGTGCAGATATAGTGCAGGCTGTGGTGTTTTGTGGAATTTCAGTTTGAAGTGCAGCCTGTCTGTGTCCTCCACACATTGTTCGATGGTTGTCCCTGATTAATCACATCTATTGCAGCTGTCACATTTCTCTTTTTATTTCCCATTTTGTAGTGCAAAAAATACACTTGAACAAAATGGTCATTCTGTCCTTTATGTGCTTCTGAAATGTAAAGTTAACTAGCTGTGTTTGCTACCAGTAGATTTGAAGCTGGACAAGTTTATTAATTAAGCTTATTCCATAGGCTTCACCTAGTAAGGGCAAATTCTGCAGCCCTCATTTCCCCATGGATCTTTATTTATTTTTATGGAAATATTGGTGCAGCTGAAGGAAACATATTTTCCAGAGATATTAAATCCTTCAGTTCCTACTGACACCAGTGGCACTATGGAGAGCTTATCAAAATTAACAGGGGCTTACTTTTGTGTGTTGGGTACAGGAACCCAATTCTAGACATACTTTTAAAACTCAGAATCCGTGATATTGATCCTTTTGGATAATTATTAGTGGAGGATAGAGATAAGGGACTTTGTCAAACAACAAACATTTTACATCCAGTGAACAGGTTTTTGTAAAATGGCTGCTATCACAGAACAAATTTTGTTCAATGAATGTACTTAAGTCACAGAGTTTATGTTACTAATTTGCAGAAGAAAACTAAAGGAGAACTTTTATGGTTTGAGATACTCTTGTGATATCTTCTGGGAGATATTTTTGTCTCAGGAGGCACCTGAGTTTACAGCCTTAATTGAATGTATAATTATTAGTTTGCCCAGGGTCTTGTGTTTCTGTATTGATCTGAAGATGATCTGTTCATGCACAGACACCTTCTGATCTTGAATCCCAAAAGAACACGATACAAAAAATGTATCATGAACAAAGTATTTTTCCCCCTTCCTTAAATTCTTCTCTGCATTCCTAGTCTGTTCCTTGAATAATATATTAAGATCTTTCTGACATAGCCTGTTGCTGCCATAATCCCATTTTGGTTTTGGACCTCAGCACTGCTGAAGGTTCAGCACAGTCATCACAAGTAACATCAGCAGCATGTGGTAAGTATTGTTCTAAATTCAAGTAAAATTACATTTTTGAGATTATTTTCCCTTTAAGCATTTTAGATATTTCTATTTTACAAACAAAAAAAGTGATGGATTATATTAGAATTGGAATGAAATGTCATCCTCATGGAGTTTGGCTTTATGTTCTCTTAATTTATATCCATCATTCTGAAAAGAATGATGAATGGTAGAGGCCATATTTGCTGATCTACCACAGATTTTTTTAACAACCTTGGCTTCAGTTACAATTTGTGAAATTAAACTGTAATGAGTTTTCAGATTCAAAGGGATATTGGAAAAGGAGAGATTATTTGTACTGGAAGAACTTTATGCCTGGTTTCTGGGAAACATCCCCTCACCATTGTACTGCAGTCCTGGATAAACCAATTTTTCTTTTCTTTCTTATTTTATGAACCACCTCCCACACTTTCATGTTTGCCTATGCTTTTCTGCAGTGTGGGTGTTATAAAAACCCATAAGTTTTGTCTGGGTAAGGGGCTCTTATACGGGTCAACATTTTTGAGGGAAGTATTTCTTAGATGCCAACATCCAAATGAGGGCAGGGATGTCAATAATTTATCACTTTCTATAGGATGCTCAGCCTTTTAATTGGTTATTGACTTGAACACATGGACCAGAAGATATTCCACTTGACTGGAATATGCTAACACTTGGAAAACCTGGTTGCACTATTTTGCTTTTGTATGCCCTGTCTGAAAAACACTGTAGGTCCTTGATTTTCAGAAAATAAAAGGCTTTTCTAAAACTGTTTCAGAAGGACATACGAGGTCCCTTACCAGCATAGAAATTATTGAGGATTATTTCCAACTATTGATTATAAGTATCAAGGAGTGCTGTGATAGTTGTGAAAATATTTATTGCCACAAGGAAAAAATTATGTATTTTGCAGCTGCTCTTAAAAATGGATCCAACTCTCCTTTTACCTTCACCATGAAAACCACATTTTCTCTCTGTGTAAGATGTGTTTGTAATCAAGGAAAAAGACAAAGAACATCACCAGTCATAGCCTACAGTATAAAATGAGCAAATTATCTCTGAAGAAAGAACCTAAATTATTTGAGTTTTGGTATGCTTTGTTGAAAATCATGCAGAGTCAGAAAAATTGGCTGCATTGAATAAGACTGGGACTACATTTATGTTTGTCTTTGTCTATGAACATGGGAATGAAGAAAGGCCACTGTTCATTGCCATATTTTCATTGAACGCTGGATTTTTAAGATGTTAGAAGATATCAATGTTTAGCTAAATCCTAAAGATTAGCAGGCAGAAATGGGGGCTATATTTTTCATGTTTCTGCACTGTGTACTTGGAGTCAATTGCCAGTGGCCTGGCCTCATCCCTTTGGGATTTTTGATTTATTTCCAAACCCACTGCACAGCCTCTCAGTCTCTGAATTATGCCAGGCCCCAGACAGTTTCAGCTCCTCCTTCTGAGCAGCAGAGTTGGTATTGGATGAGATCACTTTGCAGTCTGCACAAAAGCACCTCCTAAGCCCTAAAAGGCAGGAGATATTTTGATAAAGCGAGGAAAATGCAATAAAACTTTAAATAAACCAGGAATTGCTGGAAACCTTCTGTGTGTGTGAATTCTAAAGCCCATTATACCTTACAGAAATGACAGCACGCATTGGAATTGCTCTCTGTAAACTCAGGACTCTTGTTTATCCTTTAAATTCAGCTGATGTGACCAAAGAAGGACTGATGTTGCTGTTTCAGATTTTTTTGGGGGCTGAATTATCTTTTGGCAACACTGAGATTTATTAGGACTCTTGGGTCTCATCTACTTGAGGACTTGCTTAGCACATACCTTTGTTCTTTTCTTTCTCTCTGTGCTTCTTATTAAGCTGTCAACAACTATCTCCAGGAGATGTCTGAAGGCCAGGACTTTTTTTCCTTGCCAGCATAATATTTCAGGGGAAAATAAAACTCTCTCTCTGTTTATGATTCCCTTTTGTTTTCCCACAATCAGTATTAATAACCCCTGCAATTCCAGAAAGGAAAACTGGGAGAAGTTTGAAAAGTCACGTTGTGACTCAGTAGCAATATTGTTGGGGTTTAAATTAATGCACAGGAATCCTTAGGCTGGGACTGCCCGGAAAATTCCAGGGAAGGAGAGTTGGGGGTGAAATGGGAATACATCTTGACCAATTCATCAGGAAAATCAGCTGATGTATAGTTTTGCAGCCGGTATTGAAAAAGGTAGATTGCTGAGATATGGAGAGGTGAGGTAAAGATGAGAAAATAAATTTAAAAAGAGACCAAATAAATAAAAGAACATGAACTACAGAGAATGCATTTTTACGACATAAAGTGAGGATGTACGTCAAAATAATATTACATAAATCAGTTTATCTTTCTCTTTCTCCCTCTCTAAAGTAAATATCAGTAGAATGCTCTTTTCAAAGCCATGTTCAAATAAGCCATCTCTTTCCACTGCTGTGGTGTTCCCACTGTCATGTGTCACAAACTATACTTCAAAAAGGATGTAGGACACACCGGGGACAGCATAAAGGAGTATATGAGGAAGTAAGCCATTTGACATGACCTTTAATGACATAAATTTGGTAGGCACTACACGTAGGGGGTGTCTTTACTCCAGGGATTACTTTCCTCACACAAACTGTGAAATTCTGAGCAGCTGAGTCACTGAGGAAACAGGGCAGGTTTTGAAAACGGATCCCCGGGCATTGACGTAGATGTGAGAATAGAACCGTTTGTGTTTTACGGGAATGGAACATCCTAAGGAGAGGGGTGGGAAGGAAATCCAGCCCAACCAGGAGCACACATCACGTTCATCTCTGGCCTGGCTGGCCCAGGAGCTCAGGGCATGCCAGATATTTTAATTATAACCCAAGTGGGCCATTCAGCCTGAGTTCTGTTACCTGGTGAGAATGGGGGGTTCTGACACGCACCCCTCCCACTTTCTCTCTAATTCCAACAGGAAAATTAAGTCACTGGGAAGCAAAGACACCCACCCACAGCCTGCCTGTGAAAAACCTGTGGGACTGCACTGCTACCAGCTGAGGGCTTCACATTTCCCTGAAGGCATAAACAGATTTTTTGGGGAGGAGATAGCAATACCCACAGCAGTGAATGGAATAACCAGCATGATTTTAAAATAGTGATATTGATCCTTACATGCACTCATTCCACTTTCTCTATATATCTGCAGCAAAAGGGAAAAAACAGCAAAAGGCTTTTAACACTGGGAGTATTCAAGGGCTCAAGAGTTTTCGCCCCTGTTCTGAATTTGAACACAAGCATTAAGCTCAGATTTTTGGAGGAGTCAGTTGGAAATCGTTGCATTTCTTTGCCCACTGCTGGTCAGTCCTTTCCAAAAGCACCATGTTCCCAGTAACAGGATGTGTAGGAACAATGTTCAGCTTCCCCAGCTGAAAACTGCCCGAGAGTTTTGTGCCAGCACTTGCACCAACAGCAGCAGCAGCAGCAGCAGTGTTTATGTGCTGAATTGTCACTGGATGAAAGATAGAGAAGAAAAAGATTAGACTGGCAAAATCCTGCCTTCAATATGCAAGTTAAGATAAAATATGGGTTTTTTGCAACAACAATTAGACAAAGAATAAGAGAAGAATCAGATACTCTACATTGATTTATTTAATTGCTTCAGACAATGGGCCTCCTTTGTGTTTCTGTTTTCCAGTGTCCTAATTCTAAAGCTTTTAAAACAACTGGAGAACCTTCAGGGATTTTATTTTTCATATAATAGTGGGAAAAATGACCAAAATGTCTCAGTGTTTCTATATAATGAGACACAGGCTGAGACTATTGAAAATACTTTTCAGAAGAAAATGTTTTCCCTTTATTTCTTTTGCTTCCTTTCCCTTTTGCAGAAATATATATATTTTTAAATCTCTATTAACCTCTATTCTCTATTGTGCAGCATCTAAGTTTTGGGTTAAGTCTCATAAAAACAACTATCTCTTCCTGAGGCTTTTGCCCAAGTTTGAGCAAGGCAAACCTTTCTCCTGTAACTGTTCCAAAATACAGCTCAGGTGCTAAGTGAGGAGTCCAGGGGTGCAGTCCCAGTTTGTTTTTGAGGACCTTGATGTGGAGCACACATGGCCAATGGAAAATGGAGATTGCAATTGTGTTTCCTTGGGGCTGGTGGCTCTCAGGAGGGTTTCAAATCTTCTGTCACTTCACAGATGGGCTGTACCCTTTCCATCAGGCAGATGGGCAGTGCCCCTCTTCCCCTGCATGGAAATGATCCTGGCCCTGCAGCTCCAGGAGAGGATCTGGCAGCCCTGCTTGCCAAATTTTTGCATCCAGAGATAGCAAGCTATTTAAAAAAGAAAAAAAAAGAAGAAGGACCTTTTTAGGCAGCAGAACAGGATTGAATGAAATCTATTTAGCTACTGCAGAACACAGGCAGTGATGCTGGTACGCACATGTTAAATGATTCATTGACTTCTTGCTGTGACCCCACTGACATTTGCAGCTCTGAAACAATGATTTCTCATACTGATACTCAGAATGAATTTCCCAGAGCAGCCCAGCCCATTTGTTGGCTTTAATGAGACCAGTTCAGGAAAAGCTGAACTCTTTATTGTGCTCTGAGCGCTTCATTCAGAGTCGATGGAAGCAGTCCCTCTGCAGGAAAGAGCACTAAAAAAAACCCCAAAAACCAAAAGCTACTTCCTTGGTTTCACCTTGTCCTCACTTTTGTTTTGTTTGGTCTTGGCCTACAAGTTGTTCAAGTTCTTTTTCTCAAGGAAGAGAACTTTTTTGTAGAAAATGTGGATGAAGCAGCAGCCTAAGGTAAATCTTACTTTTGATGTGATGGTAATGTGAATCTTCACAGTGGATGAAGGCTCTTCATGTGTTGAGTGATGGACACCAACTGTCCACAGGCTGAAGGAACAGAAGCTTTCCCAGAATTATTTATTAGTGGAATTTGAGCATTTCTGAGGGGAATTGCAAAAACATCCCCACCCAAAACTACCTTGGCCTTGCAGTTGTTGCATCTTCCTGTAGTCCTTTTATATTGTACAGTTCTACAGCTGTGGGAGTAAATATTTATTTATAACCTAAAGACCCCTTGAAAAAATTGTTTTCCCTTGAGATTGCCATGATAATTTTATTTCACTGCTCCATTCACTCCAATAGGATCTCATTAAAATGATTCCTGCCTTACCACAATTTAAACACACAGTGTTGTGTTTTGTTCACAAAATCCAAATCCTTCCTTCCCTACAGGGAGGAGGGAGTTTTTACCTGCTTTTCCAGCCAAGGTTCCTGAGCACTCAGCAGCTGTTGGTGCTGTGGTTGGGTTTGTAAAAAACGCAGAGGTCTTTGTGCTGGATGCCAGGGGTGAGCCAGGGTGAACTGGGGCAGTGGTGGCCATCCAAGGGGGTTGGATTTTGGGTGTTGGGTGCTGCACCCAGCAGCAGAGGTGCTCACAGCTGGCACAGCTGCAGCTCTGTCTTGTGGGTACAGAAAGGATTTGTTGCCTTTGTTCTGGCCTCCCAAAAAAATTCATTACTTGTAGTTTGAGCATTCTGAGCCCTCCTGAGACTTTCAGAATTTGCTTTTTCATCTGGATACTTTCCCCTTGAAAGCTCCTTTTCCCCCGATAGCATAGACATTTTTCAACAGCTAATATTTTCCTTTGCATAGCTATATATACCCCCTCTCCCCACGTGCTAGAGAAACACGTGCCCAAAGTGAAACCACACACACCATTTCACTCAAAATCCTCTCCATGTGCATCTGCTTCTCATTAGATTTTCCCTCTGCTGTATACACAGACTTTCCTTTAAGAAGTGTCATTACATTAGTTTGTGTTACAGGATTATTTTTCACTCAGCTGGGCACCACTGAGGTGACCAAACACTTCCTTTGGAATTTCACGTGGGGTTTTGAAGACAGAATTGGGCCATTACCTTTGTCAACAGCACACAGACGTGCATATTCACACATCAAAGAAAGCAGCATTTTTAACCCATGTTCTATGCAAATACTGGTGCTACATTTCCTAAATACAATGGATGTTTGATGTGGTTTGTACCTGTATTTTCTCAGCATGCAAAAAGCTTCTCTGTGTGAATATACATGTGAGGGAAACACGTACAGTGTGTCCACCTGTGTCTGCCTGAGCTGGCCATCTGTCCCCAGGTTCCTCTTCACTGAAATTTATTTAAGCACCTTCACAGCTCTGGTTGTGAAGCATTTCCTCACTCTTACCAGTTTTATAATTGCCTGAAATCCCAAATGATTTACCTATAATGGAAAACAATATTTCCTGCATAACAGCAATCACATTAGGAGGGTGTCCAAGGGACCAGCTGGGCTAATAAAATCAGTTTACTATAGGGAGTAAGTAATACTGTAAATATTAAAATATACTAATAGGTTATCAATGTCATGATATTGATTGGAGCCTGCAGGCCTTACTTAAAAACAAACAAAAATCCCCAAAAGGGTATTTTATATTTATTCTTGTACATTTTAACATATAGGCATTTCTGTAGGAAGTTGTTAGCAAAGCAAAAGGAGTGGGAGAAGGCAAAAATAAACCTTGATTTACACATTTATTAAAAATAAAATATGGCAAAGAGCAATGTCAGAATGCACAATGGGTTTAAATTCAGTAATCATTGGACCATCAGCAAAATTCATCATTGCCTTGCTGCTTGCAAATAAAATGGGGAGAAAATAAATAAAACACCTTTAGAAACTTTTTCTTTAAGGTAATTCTTTAGGCTTTTCATTCATACTAATATTTTCCTTAAATCTACTGAATGTACATATCATAGTTATTGGAGGGTTTCCCTCAGAATTATTAATTGGCTAGGAAATAACAGACCTTATCAGTACAATTGATTTTAAAAAATATTTTTTAATGTTCACTGTGTCTCTTACAAATAATTGCAGTACATTTGGGATGCTTTTCCAGTGGTTTTGAGGTGATTTTTAATTTCTGCTTTCTGCAGAAAGGTGTTGCACATGAAGGTCAGCATATAAAAATTCAAAGCTGGATGTTTTTTCATTCATCTGAAGAATGAAAACTAAATGAAGTTTTTATAATTACTGGACAGGAGAAAATGTTGAAACTAGAAATTAAATATTAACCACTGCTTATAAAATTTGCCATGATCTATGCTTTGAAACTGTATATGTAAAACAACAAGGTTATTTCAAGCTAACTCTTGAGCTGGTTTGCATAATTTTAATATTTTAATATATAATATTTCAGTAGGTGGTGCCATAAATCCATGTACAGTTCTGCTAAGGCAAAATTCAGTGTAGTAAAAAGTAATGACTTATAATTTCAGGAATGGCAACATTCAATCCAAATTTACTGCGCTCATGAAAAAGCAAGTCCACAGAGTCCATTTTCAGAGGTTTGAGTGTGTTCTTGATATAAAGAAACTGCAGAATCTTGCAGAGAGCTGGTCATTACAGAGATGTTTCAGAATTCTGCTGACTGTGCCTGGAAGTGCTCATTTGCTGAGTAAAGTCATGAGCCCTCAGCAGATTCAGCATTTCCTTTAAAAGGTGCTGACTCAGAAGTCTAAAAGGCTTTGAACAAAGAGCATTCCTCGTTGCAAAATATGTGCAGGGAAACCACATGGCATTTTACACGTGGAAATGGAAGAAAAGGGTAGGATGGCACTGTTGAAGAAGCAATAAAACCATATTTAAAGGCAGGGAAAATCAACAGGGGAATGGGATAAACTTAGAGTTCTCAGAAACAGCAGAAGAGCCAAGATGAATGTAGGACAAATGCAGTACATGGATTTTCTTGGACATATTTTCAAAAGCTTTGGAGATGACAAGTTTGCTGGGTGCTGGGTACCTTTGAAAATAGAACTTCAGATGCAAAACAAATGGTATTTCTATGGCTTGACTCATCCTGGAACCTATTCTCTTGAATTTTGCTAAATCCAGCCACCTACCTATCTCCCTGTATTTATGGGCAGATGTATATATAAAAATATATAGATGTGAATGGATGGATATACTCAGAGGTGTATTTGGGGCTGCAAAACATCCCTCTCATGTTGTAGAAGCTGCTTCAGCCTCCTCCTGGGCCAGTGCTCCCATGCTGGAGGAGTCTGAGTCAGGGTTTGGAAGGGGTTTCTGAAGACAGGATTTTAGGGCCAGCTCCCCAAAAGCACCTCTTTGTAGGATTTGTGCGTGTGGCCCAAAAGAGCATCAGTGAGAGCACAAAATGAAGGTGTCAAGGGATTTCTACTCTACACTTTGGCCTTTCAAGCTGACCTTTGGGGTCTGTGAGGAAAGTCTGTGGGTTTTGCTTTGGCTTTGATTAGTTAACTGCAGGTTACAGTGAAGGTGTCACTAGTTCAGTCCCCTGAAGAGGTGGGTGGAGAGTGTGCAATTATCTTTCCAGCTTCAGGATGACAAAAGCAGGTCCTCCTGCAGATTTGTTCTCATCTTCCTCAGAGGCTAAATCTGCTGGGAAAGATCTGAATCCCATTTTCAGGCATGTTTTTGTAGGTCCTCTGGCCATGATAGACACTCAAGCAGAGCTCCTGTGTGTTCCTGTGTATATTTGGGGGATGGAGGGGAGGTGAAATAATTTACATGGACTCTGGCAAATAAATGTAAAAGCTGTGGAGGGCCAAGTATCCAGGTGTTGGCTGCCAGGGCAAAGCATGTAGCACATCAGAGACTTCTTGAAGTTTCTTTATTTTTCTTTTGAAGCAATTGTTTCATTATAAAATATCTATAAGCTTGATTTAAACAAAAATCCAATTTTGAAACTGCCAGGATGAAAATTGACTGGTTTCTTTCAATCCAAAAGTACTAAAAGAGTCCTTTCCTTAGAAAATTTGAAAACTCTGATGTTGGTCCAACTGAAAAGTATTTTATTTCTGTTTGCTGAGAACTGCCAGTGAATCGAGTACACGTGTCAGAGCTTTGGATTTTTAAACAGTGGATACACGCTTGAAACAGAAACAAACTTAGGAGTTAATAAGATTACACAATAATAAAAATGGCAAAATAGTAAAATTCAGCCACAGCTTGAGGCCATTCCCTCTCCTCCTGTCCCTGTTCCCTGGGACTTGTCCACTCCTGTCAGGGAGTTGTGCAGAGCCACAAGGTCCCCCCTGAGCCTCCTTTTCTCCAGGCTGAGCCCCTTTCCCAGCTCCTTCAGCTGCTCTTGGGGCTTCTGCCCCTTCCCCAGCTCTGTTCCCTTCCCTGGACATGCTCCAGCCCCTCCATGTCTTTCTTGGAGTGAGGGACCCAAAACTGGACACAACACTCCAGGTGTGGCCTCAGCATATGAGGATGAGAGAGAAAGCCTCAGAAAAAATTCTTCCCTGTGGAGGATTAATGATGACTGAAGAGAAGAAATCTCTAATGACTTTGTCCTTATGTTGCTATTTGCCCTTAAATCCATTCTCTTAGCCTGAAGTAGGAGGAACACCATCCCTGAGGCAGGATGAGGCTGGTCCTTGCTGTGGTTGTAACCAAAATCTCTCTCTGCCTGCACTCTCTGAGACTGTGCTGTTGTGATGGCAGCCTTTTGTCCTTTCTGTAGATGGGCATTTTCTTACATATGGTGAAAACATGTGTTTTTCTGTGCTAGCAGGCATCAAATCCACATTGTAAGAGTGCTAACAGTAAATTGCTTGGATTTGCCCAGGCATGTGCCTCAGACTCAGTACTAACATTGACAGCAACAAAGCTGTAATCGTTTGCAGGTTTCACTTCTGAGCAGAGGAAATCCCACTCTTTTGACTCTGAAATGTGATTCCATTGGACTCCAGAGCTCAGAGAGAAAATACACCTGGTTCTAAGGGTGTTGAGCTGGAAAAAGCCTGTGCCCGTGTGCTGGTTTGACAGGGAATTGGGAAAAGAGCTGCTCCTTTGCATGGGGAATTCAGCCTGCTGCTCACATGGATGCTCCTTAGCAGCTCTTTAATAGATAGAAAAAGAAATCATTAATTAATTAAACAAATACAGTTTACACCAATATATCTAACTCTTTCTTTCCCAAGCAGAAAAACCCCACATCTTACATATTGTTTCCGTGCTGCCACTGAAAGGAGAGTGGTAAATTTTATGTATTAAGTGTAAGGAACAAATCTCACTTTTAGAAATGTTGATGCAACCTGCTCGTGCAATCCTGTTGTTATCCATGTGTCTTGTACCAGTTTATGAAATATTTTCATTTTCTAGGCAAGCATATGAAGCAAAATCCAAATTTTTAATGATGAAAAGTGAATGACTGATAACTTCTGTGCTCCAATAGCTACTGTGAGCACATGGGATAGCTGGGATTTCATCACAGCTTGAGATCAAAATATTGCTGTTAATTTCTATATATCTAAACTATGTGAACATCAGTTATTTAACCTTTTTTCTAACAGGAAGAATAATTACACTAAAAATATCGAAATCTAGCAAATTTTGGGAACTGTCTCTGAGTCAACTTTCACAGGGAGGCATAAACCAACTCAGGAAGGCCTTAACATTTCATTTTAAATAACACTCTTAAATTTAATACTCTGAGAAGTTCTGCTTAGAAATAATTTGGGTAATATGTTCCTAAGTCACTATTTACTGATAATTCTGTGACTGTGGGCTAGGATTTTAAAAGAAAGATAAGAAACTTTGACTCCTGTTCAACCAGAGTGGAAGTTAGGCAGCAGGGTAGCTTGTTCCCATCGGAAAGCTGAGTGATAATCCCCATGTTCAAATGCCTCTGAGTCACTATTTTCACATCCAGGGCTCTGGTATAATAGAAATTAATGTGTCAATATTCTTCCTGGCTCAGCAAGGCTTCCTGGAAAATGTGGTTAAATTGTCTCCTTTCAGTTTCCCAAGCCCATCGGGTTGTTGACCCAGGTGTTTTCCTTTCTTCTCTTCCTTATGTTTAATTTATGAAAATTAGCTCTAAAAAAGGAGAGGGAAAAAAAAAACAATGGGTGGGCAGCAAGAATCCTGCAAAGCTGGATTTTAATGGGGAACTCCAACAAGTGGTAGAGAAACAGGGTTGATTTTTCCAGCAGTCTTGAGGGTCCATGGGCATGACCTGGAGGTTATTTTATACCACCTCATGTCAGTTTTGGGATGGGGGAGTGGTCCGTGACAGGTTGTGTAATGAATGTTTTAAGAATTTTATTGCAGTTGGTACTGTAAATTTTTAAGCTCTCATGTCCACACCTTGAGAAAGAAAACAGAAAGATTTTCTGTGACTATAGAGTGTGAGTGGTAGAACTAGTAAAGTCTCAATGTGACTTTAGAAATCAGAAAAATTGAAATCTCTGCACAGAATTCAGGAAACTACTTTTTTCCTGGTCCCAGAAGGGTCAAGATTCATCTCATTTGACCTTGGCTCTTTATCAAGTAGAGTCAACATCCTAACCAGGAATCCCAGGCTCATTTAACTGTCAGAGGAGAGCAGGGGGATATTTTTAGATTTCCCTGACCTATTCTAGATTTTTACTACAGGATGAAATGTGTAGTGGCCTATATTCCATTGACTGGGTGAAGTCAGGGTGAATCAAACTACCTTCCCCTTAAAGCTGCTGAGCAGGGCAGGGCATAGCGCAGTGAGATTGAACTAAAAATAAAACATCATTTGCTGAATTTACTGATCTCATCTGGAAGCAAGAAATCTGCAGATGGTGCTGGTGATAGCCAAATATTATTGCTTCAACATGAGCTGGTCGAGCCTTTGATCTTCACCCATGTCACCAACAAAATAAGGGTCCCTTTTGAAAAGTTACACGCATGATGGAGAGACTCGAGCTGCCTGGAACGAGTGAGGTTGTCACACAGAAGCAGAGTTCAGGGTGCCAGCAGAGGGAGATCAGGATCCTGAGCCATGCAGGACCAGGGAAAGAGTAAAAAAGTGCTGTCATTTTGCATAATTGCTGTGCTCTGGCTAAAAGGCAGCAACTCATGAGTTAACAAGTTTGGCCTCAGGGGAGAGAATCTGAGTACACCAATTTGTGCTGCAATATCTCTGCATGGATGTTGTTTTTAAACATGTACATAAACTCTGTTTTCAACAGAGTATTGTGGACAGCCCTGTAATGCACTCACACATTGATTTTGTTTCACCTCAGTTTATTAATGAGCTGGGACATAGCAGGGGAATGAAAACACTACTGACCAAGCAGTACCTTGGTATTTGTTGTTCTCTGTAAGTTGCTTTTATTGCATACCATTGGACTCCTAGTTTTTCCTTTTAAGTACGTGTCTTTTTTAGAGGAACAGCAGTAAACTTGGTTTTTTCCACTTGTACTTTAAAGCTCTCTGTGTTTAATAAGAAATGGTCATTAATTCTTCTCTGACTAACATTGTGGTCCCTGGACTTCCTGTGAAGCGCAAATAAAACCCTCAGGCCAAATGGTGAAGTATTTCATTTCATTGGAGACATCATTTTAGTGTTACCCAGGGCAAGACTTAGTCTGTTGAAAGAGTAAACCTCTCTGGTTTTTGGTCTCTATTTGACTGCCCTGGTTTCAAAGCCAGGACTTACAGTGAGAGCTGAGTTGAGTTGCTCTCATGTCAGGGACTGAAGTCACACAGAGTTTCCTCAGTCCTTTATCCCTTCCCAAGGGAGGACACACTAACTTGGGATGGTTATGAAGCAGTTGTTACTGAGCATAATTTTTCAGCACCCACTATTATCTGTAGTACTGCTGATATCAGAGAAGGAGCTGAGGGAAAACCACAGGTTTTTTAAGTGTTGCTGACCTTTGATGTTCCAGTAAACTCACAGGGATCTTTCCATTTGAACTGCCACCTCTATGTTAAGCTAAGCTGTGAATTGTAGTTACCTTAAATTAACAAATTAAATGGTTCTTAAGTTGCTCTTTCCTTCTTAGAGCTGATGTGTTTCTCCGAGGAGCATGTGTACACAAGGATAGAGACACGAAATAATAACTGTACACACTTGTAGAAAAACAAAGCAAAACAAACCAAACGAAACCAACGCAAATAAATGGCTAACGTACTTTAAATTAAGAATTAGGATGTAATCTTTACTCTGACGAAGTTTCATCAGATGGCAGGCCCTCTTAGCTCATGAACAGGTCATTGTATAGTCAGTTGCTTGGAGTATTTCTATCCTGTGTTCCTGGTTCATTTCCAACGGAAGTGGATGTTTACAGTCTGGCATGAAAGGAGGATTATTGTCACTTTTAACCCTTTTCTCTATAATGGTGTTGCTTTGTTGTATGAATCAAGGTGGTAAAATATAAGTTGGGAAATTCTTGCTTCTTGGCTCTTTTTGTTTCTCACATCACTCCTGGTCCCTTTATCTTTCCGATCTCTCAGCTCCTTTTTCAGCTGTGTCATGTCAGCCTGTCAGCTCAGGACAAAATGAAAATTGTGGTGGGCTTGAGAGGTCTCACCCACGCTCACCCATCCCTCCAGGCTTTCCTTGGAGGGACAGTTCTGCTGCAAGCCCTGTAAAATTCTGTTCCCCAGGCCCTGCAAATTCCCACAGATCTCCACAGACTCAAGTTTTTCCTGCTTGCCCCTGAGCATGAGCACACCCCAAAGTTACACTGGCACTACTGAAACCTGAGATTTTCTCTCCTATCTTCTGAGAAGGTTCCTACCCTGAAATAAGTCCCTTTCATGAGAGATGTTTGCTTTAATAAGGAAAAAAAACAACCCAAGAGCTAATTCAGTCCTTGCTAATGCAGTTAAATTGAGAAAAGAATGGAGAAAACAACTTGTGAGTCTGGCAGAAGAGAAAGACACATGATTGTGTCCTTTCAGGTAGCTGCAGGTGGCTGTGTCTGTCCCTGTGTGGCAGGAAACCCTGCTGACCATTTGCTTCTCAGCATCCTTCTTGCAGGCTTTGGCTTGTTCTGTGGTTGCAGCCTGAAACACTTCTTTCAACTTGATTTGTTGATTTGTTGATTTGTTGATTTGTTCTCTGGGGCTTGCAGGCATCACGTGAGGAGCAACAGTGGAGTCATGGCCTCACAGCCCTCACCAGTGCTGGGGCTGATCATGTCACAGGTCTGTCAAGGGACACTTTTAAACTCTGGTGCTTCTCTTCTGCTCCTCAGACAGGAACAAAGATTTCAGGGAAAATGTTAGAGCCCTGCAAGATGCAAAGTTAAATGAAACCAACTGCATTGTCTGCAAGAGAGTGCTTATTCCTAAATGTTTGCATCTATGTATAAATAATTAAACCCATGCTAGATCATGTGCAGGCTCCTCTACTATCAGCTGGAAAACTTTGTAGTGCATATTAATGGGCAGAAACTGCTTTTTCAATCAGTGTGGGGTTTTTTCTTTTACATTAATAAGACATTTCTGTAAATATTGACACAAAATAAAGGACATTATTAACATTTGGTTTTACCCACAAAAATCTGTCTTACTCTTTTCCCCAGAATGGACAGCTTCTTAAATTATTTCCGAGAACCAAATACACTCGACGTAAAAAATCATTAAGTGTGACACAGACTATGCATTAACAGAAATCTTGACAAGAGAATTTGGCACCCAAATTATGTTCCAAAATAATCAAAGGACTGGTGAGGGAGATACTTTCTTTCCCCAAAGAGCAGCAGTGACCAATGTGAAATCCCTACTGCTATGCTGAAATATTTCAGTTTTATTTCATTTAAGGGCTTGTGCATTGGAGGTCGCTCAGTTTCAATTCACTCTGCATTTCCTAGGTATAAAGTAAAAGCACAACTGAGCTATTTGCTTCCCTTGAAAGATCCTGGGAAGGCACATGGCAAAGTACAAAAAAAAAAGCTGAAGGAGGAGACATTCTTACAGGCATCATTAATGAATTCAGTATCTAGGTTTGACTTGTGACAGTTTCAAAATACAAAATGGAAGTAATCTGTATAGTCTTGGAAAGGCATTCAGCAATTTTGATCACACTGAAATAAGAAATATCCCTTTTCTGGTCTTCCTTTATTTTCACTGGAACAGTGCAGAAGGGTGATGGAAGATCTTGCAATGCTTTTTCTAATAATAATTGTTCCCACACAGAGGTTCCCAGCTGATAGGAAATATTTATTAGCTATTGGGCATTTTGTGTAGAGACAAAGGAAAAAAAACCCCAACTCACAAATCTCATTAATGACCTTATATTTTAAGAAAAAATGTATTTATCTCTCCAGCTGATACCCATCTTTCAGGACAGTGGCAGCCATGGGTGTTGGAAGTGAAAGCATCTGCAGGTGAATGTATCACATCAGCCAGCTCTGATACAGAGCTTTGATCTCCTCTGCAGCACCCAGATGAATCCATGACCCACAAACTGCAGATAGAGAGTGGAACTGGCTTGAGAAAACCTGCCTGATGAACAACAGTTTTGGTACCTCTGCTGAGAGAGCTCACCATTTCCCTCCAGCTCATCCTCTCAATTAAAGAAACTTAGCAAGAGCTTAAAAAGTATCTGAGCTCTCTTTTTCATGCAGAGCCAGGCTCAGGAAGCCAAGCTTTAAGGAGAGGAAAGGATCCCTAAGTAACTCAGCAGAGTCAACTCTGCATTCAGCAGCCAAGAAGCTCAGGGATCACAAATGTGTGCTCATATTTTGAACATCTGCAGTGGCTGGGAACTTCACAGGGGTTGAGTTTGCAAGAATAGTTTGCATTTTTCTTTTCTACCCTGACTGCTGATCAAACTGTGCTGTTGTCTGCCTCAGTGCTTCCAGCAATGAAAATTTTCCATGGATCCAAAAGGAAGATGAGCAGCTCTCTGACTGTGACAGGCTTGAGCCAGAGCTCAGGAAAATAAATGCAAAGTGCTTCATTAGTAGCAGTAGGCTTTAGATCAGAGCCACTGTCTACTTATTCAATTCTGCAGTGTGATTAGGAGAAAAATTGCTTCCTGGCCTCCCTTGTAGGTAAAATTCAAGCAGGAAGCTTTAGTTTCCCATTTTACCATAGTCTGCATAGCTTACATTACTTTTTATTATTGTTTTCCAAGCATTCCAATCCAGCTCTTCAAAACCCCTGCTTAAATAGCAGTGTCCCTGGACCAGTGGCTTCCAGGTTAGGCAGTGCACAAAATAGTCTTTGTTTCATTAGAGCGTATTTTCCAGGTGGTTTTTTGTTCTGATTCTGGAAATGAAAAAGGGAGAACATTTATAATTATTCTGTTGTTCTACATAATTCAAAAATGTTTCCAACTAATTCACTTGCCCGTATTTATATGATCTTTATATGACTTTATATGAGGTTTAACCTGCCAGACTAAGGAAGCCACATGACAGTGTTACATAACATTGCATGCAACAATGTACAGGATTTTTAAGTGATGTCATTGCCAGTCAATTTACAGAAAAAAAACCCCAAACCCTCTGGCAAAACTAAACAAACAACAGAAAAAAGTGTGTGGGATGTGCACATGATCCTGCAAACCTTACCTCTTAAAATAATCAGTTTATGGTTTTCTTTCCTGTTGCTCATTTGCCTATAGCCAGTTCTTTTTTCAAATACAGTCTCCTCATGGAAGTTGCACATATGATCAACATCTCTTTGGATCAATTCCATTAAAATAATGCTGTGTATAAAAGGATTCTTAATCCTTCCCCTTTTTTGCCCCTTTGCATAGATTTTAGTAGAACTATGGGAGTTTTTAAATAGCCACATGAGAGGAAATCTTATCTTTAGCTATGGGCCACCTGGCATTTACTTTTTGGCTTTTAGTGCAGTCCGTTGGGCTGTGGAAAAGACAGACCAATGTGAAAACAAGTATTTCCAAGATGAGATGACACTGATGGATTTGGGTGTCCCTGTCTGTCCCTCTCCCATTTACAAGCCCATTAACTGCTGCAATCAGTGTGAATTTTTCTGAGCAGAAGGGAGACAGAGCAGTGGTTACAAGGATGGAGATGGACACAAGGATGTGCCTGAAGATGGCAGGAGAGCTGAGGAAGATCCATGAAGGGAGATCTCTCCAAGGATTACTGTCTGCTGTAGCCACCAGCTTGTCCTTGTCCCAGCCACCCTCATGACTGCACAAGGCAAACAGGAACGATGTGCAGGAGTAAGGTGGACAAGCAGAAGCTTTTCCCCACTTCAGCTCATCTTTATTTTTCACTGATCGCTCTGGAAAAATAATTCCTGGCCCACAGACAGCATGAACCACAGAGGTATCAGCTGTAACAAGTCCCCAGTCAGGGCTGGTGCACTGATGACAGTTCCTTGGCACCACAGGAGACCCCACAGAAGCCTGCATTGGCAGCCCATGTTTTGTGTTACTACCATCCTTGGTTTCCCGTGGTTTGCAAGTCCTTTTAAAACCTCTCAGCAGAGTAGTGCTGTGCTGTGGTGTAGAACAGCTCATGTGTATTATTCTGGAAGAATTTAAGAGCTCGATCAGCCAGCACTATGCATGATTTCTAATTTCCCTAAAATATGTGAATGCCAATTATTTTTTGTTGTTGCTAGTGAATTCATCTTCAAAAAGAACAAAGGAATTCTGCCTGTTTCCTTCTGGACTTTCTCACCATGGGTTTTACTCTCTCCCTCTATTGACATTGCTTCACACTCTTGTGGAAAGCTTTTTCCAAGGCAGCATGGTTTGCTGCTTGGCACTACTATCAGATAAAGCATGGTAGTGAAAAAAGTAAAACTAAAAATAAAAGGATAAAGAGCTAAAGGAGTAAAATAGAGATCTAGCTGTGAAAATATTTGCCTTCCCTTAGAGATGTGAGTGAAATCAGACTTCTGTGTGCAGCTGACAGAAGTGACTCAAAAAATGGAGTGGATAAATATGGTGACCAAAGCAGTGGTGAAAGGATAGAACTGTAAATAATTTTGAG
The DNA here is from genome assembly GCA_013397195.1 of Hylia prasina. Taxonomy (NCBI): domain Eukaryota; kingdom Metazoa; phylum Chordata; class Aves; order Passeriformes; family Sylviidae; genus Hylia; species Hylia prasina. Next base: position 320,889 of record VYXD01001536.1, read on the forward strand.
AACAAACAATCATTCAAGTGAGTTTAGGGCTTGTGGTTTTTTTCATACTTGAGTACACTGAGTATATTACAAAACTTAAGAAATCTCAGGCCTAATTCTTGTCAAAATAACACCTTATTAAGCTGTTTTAGTGGGATAAAAGATTCTTAAACTGGAAATGAATTATGATTATGTCTACCTTCTACTTGACCTGAAGTGTACATAAGGGCTCAGGTATGTATGTGACTAAATACTATGAAATCAAGGTTGCACATTTCAGATAGTGTTTGCTAATTTTAAATAACATTGCAGAGAACACAGTGCTACTTTGGACTGAGGCCTCTGAAAAACCTGTCAGGAACAAATTTATAGTAAACTCAAATGTGTATTGGCAGCCTTGGTTTCATTTTAAAATGTCAGATGCTTCTCCAGAACAGGTGGTACTGAAGAGAAATTGGTTATGGAAAATGAATCCTGCTTACAAGGAAAATATCCACTTTCACAGAGTGGGAATAAAAACCATTGCACAGCTGATCTGTGAACTCGTGGTGCTTTTAATGTGTTTTCCTTAAAATTGCTTTGAGAAGTTCATGGCCAAACCTTCCCCTGTTACTGTTTGGTTTTAGGTTTCTTTTATTCCATAGTTCAGTGTAGTGAAGCTTAGCAAGTGAGACCTGAGCCATTAAAGAGTCTTTATGTACAATCTTGGCGCTTGGAGCAGTGATGGGAACACTTGACTGCTGCTGTTACCCCATAAATCACAAAGGAGTTACTGTGTCTTCAGGCTGGAACAAACACAGCCAGGATGGGGTCTGCAGTCATGCAGCGCTCACAACAAATTATTTACTTGGTGGTTCCCATCACACATCTCCCCTGGGCTTGTTCTTCCCACTATTTTGTATGAACAGTGAAGGACTGATCACCGGGTTTTATTCAACCCTTTCTCCAGCGACAATGATTTCCCCTTAAACGAAATAAGGTGAATTATGTCCTCAGATTTCTTTGCTGTTCTATTTTTACTGGCAATTTACCAACATGGCACGGTGTTGTTAAGGTCAGAGGGGTGCTGTGTCCCCAGCATGCCTCAGCTGATGGCACAGCCCCCCTGTTTTTAGGTTCTCCAGGCTGTGTAGCACAAAATGTACTTCAGAGGACACAGGTGAATAAAATAGAAAGAAGCACACGAATGCAATAAATGAGAAAACCATTTAATGTTTTTCCATTTTTTGGTACTGCTATGGAATATTTGAGTTGCACTTCCCTAGCAAGGCACAGCTGCCCAGCCAAGATGAGCCTGCCTTCGTATGACTGAAAAAAAATGACAGAAGGTTTACAAGAGTCCTTAGTGTATTAATTCCTGAAAAACTGGCCACACATTTCCCTGGCAAAACAGGCCTGTTGTATCGTTCCAACCCAGAATCCCTCACTCCCTTGGCATCTGGGGGACATTGCTGATGGTACAAACAAGAAACCATGGTATCAGAACTGATTGGAGTTTTTTCTAGCATCCCAACATTTCCCTTATGAATCAGAGGTGCCTTTCAGAAGATGAGTGGCCAGGAATTAAGAGAGGGTAACTCCTAGAATTGTTTCTCTATCCCATCCCCACATTTCTCATGGGAATGCTACTTAGTACCAGAGCACATGACTCACACAGAGCACCACAAATTAATTGGTGATATATGTAGTTATTTCTGCAGAGTGAAGCAGGAGGACTTCTAAATGTTTAGATATTTAAATTACTGTTCTCCTCTCTCTTTCTTACCTGGTAAAAAAATTCTTGGGTTCATTCATCTTTTTTCACTTGTCACAGCAATTAGAGAGTGGCTCAGAGTTACAGGCAAAGCATATTCCTCATGCTTTGCTTGTTCCAGTTCCACACAGCTGGCAAGGAGCCTTGCTAATTGAAACAGAATCATGTAGGCAGTTTGGCACCTTCCTTTCCTTCCTTCCTCCGTGTCCTCTGAGGGGGATGTGACATCTGGGGTGTGGGCTCTGTGTCACTGCTGGCACCGTGCTACAATCTACAGGGTTTAACCTTTATCAGGTGCCGCGCTCGAGGTTAAGAACAATAAAAAATAGGAGCACTGGGGAAGTGTGTATATAATAGACCTCAAAACACCCACCGTGGGCAAAGCTCAGGAAATGCCTGCCCTTAAAAATGTCCTTCTCAGTTTCATGTAAAGAAAGTAAGAAAAAAAAATACTCCTTCTCTCCCAGGCATAAATATCAAGATTATTAAATTCAGGAGTAGACCGAGTTCTTTCCTTGCATTCAGCTGCCTTTGTTGAGTAGTGATATATTCTGGTTCCTAGCAGCACACAACTGTTGACGCTGGTTACTAAAGGAATAAATTGTTCTGAGGATGCAGATGTCCAAGCAGTTAACATTACAGCCTCCAGATATTGCCAAGGAAGTAGGAAAACCTGAGTTACTCTCCTGCAGAAGCGCTTTGTTAAGCTGTGTCTCTAACTTATGTCATCCTTAGCTCTCTCCCTTTACGCAACATCGCCGGGTGATGTCGGTGGGCGCAGAACCCCGTGCCCAGAGGTCACAGGTGGTGACAGAGATTTTGTGAGTCTAGAATGTGAGCAGAAGTGATGGTGCCTGCATTTTGATTTGCCCTCCTTCAACACCCTAAATCCAGCCAGATTTTAAGTCTCGGTCTGCCTGAGCACCCAGAGCAGCATTTCTGTTGAAAATCATGGATGGTCACGTAAAAATATGTGTAAAATTACATCTCGTGAAGATCAGCCTCTATATTTCAGTGCTTTATTTATAGGCTTCTGGCCTCAATAATTATATATATATATTAAAGGTGGTAATATATGGTATTTCTGTGTCTTTCAAACTTTTGCAGTGACTAATTTTGTTGTTGTTTATAGAAATAGGCACGCTGCTAAGAAACGTACCAAAAAAAGATTCCAGTTGACTTCAGAGGACATTTCACTGACTTCTTAAGAAGTTTGGGGAATAACAGTTGAAAGGAGATACAATATATGGACATCATCTAGATTTTTCCCATGTTAATTCATCTGGGTAAGAAGAACCATCAGTTGTTGTTAATTAAAAAGTGTCTGCTCTGATTTTTGTAATTTTTCCTGTTAACACAAAAACTTGCAAGGAGTTTGTGGGAACTTTCATATTTTTATTCTATATATTACATTTTTTTTTTATATATAGGTATATATATAAAACACAAGGTATTTTAGCTGAAGTTTTGTCTGGTACAAAATACTGGAAAGGCAGGAAATTTAAAGTTGAGTCTAAAGTTAATATAAACAATCAAAAAGCGAATACATGTTTGGGTCTCTGTGAAGTCTATGCACCGTTAGAAATGAGGTATGGAAGGAGATTTGATTCTTTTCATTTTTATACCATCAGAACCAGAAATGGTCTTGGTGCAACACTGGCAGTGAAACAGGAAAATGGGATGAAAACGTTGAAAATTGTAAAACTGAGATTCTTCAACAGGGATCAGGACAGGGAGGGAAAACTGAGTGTCCTCAGTGCCCTCCCTGCTGTGGTGGGCTTCTGACTGGCTTTCCTTTCCTGTGGAAAACTGATGTGACACTGTGCAATTTTTTGGACTCCCCTTATCCCCTGGGCTCCCCAGAAGATCAGGAGGGAAGAAGGGAAAGCTCCAGAGTGCCCAGCTGAGCATTTGACCCCCAACTCAAGCACCCACCTGCATTCTGTCTGTCATCATCTATGACCCCTGACAATCTGAACTCCACAGCTTCTCTTTATGAGTCCAGAAATTCACCTGCAGAGCTGGAAATCCTTCCCAGGAGATCTTTTCTGGGTGTATAGAGACAAATTCTTTTCTGCTTTATGCAAAAGATGCTAATTCTTGGCACTCTCATTTTTTAAAAACTAAGGCCACCATTTTAATAACAGGGAGTGTCTACTTGAGCTCAGATCTAGTCATCGAGGTCTCCAGGCCCAGTGACAAGACACATAAAAATCTTGTCTTACCTGAAAACTACTTTTGTGGTAAATTTTAAAAGGAAATACTGACTGAATTGGCATGAGGGTTTCCCTCCCTCACTAATAGCAACAACCTGTGGGAGAGGGAGAAATCTCCATGTCTGGCCCACTGAACATCTTAATCCCTTGCTGGTGTTGATAGCTCATAACTTCCACAGAAATTTTTCTCTAAGTTCATGGATAGTTCCTTCCATTCCCATTTCAGAAGACTGAGCTGGTTTGGTTGCAAGTCACTTCTCTGCTACTCATAGGACCAAGTAATTGCTGAAGACAATGATTTACAAAGCTGCTTGTGAAAATTTGGTTGTGGTGTTGCCAGATGCCTGCTCAGACAGATTGTGCATCCTTTCTGCAACCCATCAGGAGGCACCCAGTGCTCCTGATTTATGTAGCCCTTCCAGTCTGGGCTGGGGCAGCTGCAAACAGCTGGGTGCTTTATCACTTTTTGCCTGCATTTTCTGTAGCTGTATCTCCCAGGTCTGTAAGGAAGAGTAGGCCAGTAACTGTTATTTCAAAGGCACTTTGTCCATCTCAAAACTAGAAAAAGATCCTTTGGGAAAAGGAACGCTGCCTGCCACAGTAGCTGGTTTTGCTGGCTTGGGTCAAAATGCTCATTTTCCCTTCTGTTCCTGCTCTAGGTCAAGGGCTTCTTTAGCACTGGGGTCATCACTTGTTGAAGTGCAATTAAGGTTTAGATGAGGTATTAGGAGGAAATTTTTTACTGTGAGGTTGACTTCTTGGCACAGGGTGCCCAGAGAAGCTGTGCCTGCCCCTGGATCCCTGAAAGTGTCCAAGGCCAGGTTGGACAGGGATTGGAGCAACCTGGGATACTGCAAATTACCCCTGCCCATGGCTTTGGTTAAAATGCCAGCTCAACTCACTGACTTCAGCTCAAAGCAGCCATTTTCTTGTCTTTTAATGCTCTGGAGGTAGAATTACTCCATCCAGACCACATGCTGAGAGAACTAATTTCCAAGGGCCTCTTCTGCTGTAAGCAGCTGAAATATGAAGATCCAAGGCTTCAGGCCAGGTTTGGATTTCTGTTGAGCTGGCATGAATGGAACCACTCCAGTTTTAACGAGCTTAACTAGAGCTGAGGAGTACTTGGGCCTCCTCAGAGCAAATTTCTGAGAGTCATACTGGAAAACAAAGCTCCCTGTTACCTTCTGAGTTTGAATGGCTCTGTTTTGAAAACTTGTAATTTTTGAAATCACAAAAAAAGAGTTTGTTTCTGGACTTTGCAAATATAGGGCAAATCTACTGCAGTGAAAAATAAAAAAGCTTTATGGTATAACAGCTTCACTTGAAGTGTTCAGAGTAACGATGGACATGATAAATCACACTTTTTAGGGAAATAACATTACCTCATGGGCTAAATTTAATTAAAACCAGCAATAATGTCACATATCTTACTTGAGGAAATGAGAAGGACACTGGCTATCTTTCACCACCAATTTTTGTCATACCTTCTGATGCAGACAGCTGGTCTTGAGTTCAACATCACAAAGTAGCAGGCTCAGACTCGAGGGTGTCCCATAAGGGATATCAGCCCGTAACTTCATGGCATAATGTATGGGCTGTTGAGGAAGCTGACAGAACAGAGCTTGGATTTTTCACAGGTCATTTCCCCATAAGGGAAGGTTTTGGAGCTGGGACTGTTATTTCAGAACCTTTCTTCCTGGTCATGCTCAACACAGAGCTCATTTTTTGGGGGGGTTGTGCATTGGTTGGCAGAGCACATCTTGGAGCAAATGCTGTTTCCAAAGTGGAGGTCATGATCTTGGAAGTGCAAGTGGAAATGGGGTCATGGGAAAAGATGAGAATTGTTGGAATGTGGTGAAAGCAAAGTAATCTATAGATGTTTATGTTGACAGCAGCCACAAAATGGCTCCTTGAGGAATTCAGATGGAATTATCACAGGGAGTAATGGTTGGCAAGGTTGAACTGACATAAATAGCTCAAGGTTTGTGCTTGCTGTGCTTAGAAAAACTTTAGGTAGTTCAGCTCTCTTAAAGCTAAACCATGGGCTGTGATACGCTTTTAATCACAGAGATCAGGCTTTGTGGGAAAGTTTCCTTTAAATGCACAAGCAGGATCACTTCTTTCTGGCAAACAAAAACCTTCCTCTCCTGATAGTGAGAACGTTTTCACATGTCATGTGCCACAGTCATCAAAGATTTTCATCTTCATTTTGTTGTAAATATTTCCATATATGCTCATGTTTGTTTAATTTTTCAGCAAAGGGCTCTTCCTGCCCTCTGAGGTGGGAAGACTAAAACTAAAGGGGTGTTGGTTTTCAGAAGAGAAATTGTGGGTTTGCCTACTATGTACAAATCCTTAGACAAGCAGATTTTTTTTTTCAATTAGCAGATTTTTCACATTAGAAATTTACAGCACTACAAAGCTGTGTCTGCACTCCTGCAGAATGTAGGTGGCTGAGTTGCATGATTGCCTCAAATAATCTGGGCTCAGTTTAATGTTCTCTTTCCCACATATGGTAATTTCTTCATCCCACTAATAGGCTCCAGTTCAATAGAATTTCAATAGATATCATGATTGAACATTATTGAGGAGTAATCAATTAATACATAGGAAAAGAATTTCAGAACACAATATTGAAAACAAGCCCAAGCTTGTTGAGTGTGTGAGTGTCTTTTTGCATTGCCTTTTGTGAGGTGAAATTATTGCATGATTCAGTGAAAGACACTGGTGTTTGTCATTAAAATTATAAAACTAATAAAATGGCAGTCTTATAGAAAGTAAAAGTTCAATCCTTAGTGTTGCTTTGATTTACTTTTGACAGTATTAGGCATCTAACATAAAAAAATCCCCTTTTCTCTTGTATTTCCATTTGACATAATGATGTCCACAACAGACAAAAAGATCCCATATTTCCTCTGTAAAACATTTATAAAAATTCTAGAGTGCTGGACTGAAAAACCATCAGGAAGTCAAAAGTGCCTGCCTTAATCAAGTTACCTTGTGCTTTGTGAAACTGGCAAATACACACAGGGCACTGTGTAAGCTGTAACCTTTTCTGCAGATTCAGCCCTGCAAACCCAACAGGGAATTAAGCAACTGAAATCCAAATCTAACACCCACAAGCCCCAGGAAGTCACATAAGTGAAGTAAGTATCAGAGTGATTTTCACAGATAACATTGCCCTTGCCAAGGCAGGGGGCTGTATTTCAGTGTTAAGCTGGCCAGCATGTGCAGTGGTCTGGAAAACAAGTAATAATATAGTAAAATAAGCAACATGTAAATTCTGAACTCTGGTACCAGCCCTAGGAGGAAAATCAGCCAGTGCTGTCAGCAATGGATTTCCATAAATGAGAATTTCTGGCCTGTGTCTGTGCCATCTTCCTATCTCACACTGCCCAAGTACTGAAATTGCACCAGTCCTTGCACTGAATGAAGATCAAGTAAGACAGTAATTTCCATTTTTATAAGAGTATGCCTGTCTTAAAGACAGAAAATTTTTGCCTTCTCTGTTCCTTTTCCATGCATCAGTCAGGAAGACAAAGGGAAGAAGAGGCTACCACTTCCTACCACACAGGAAGATCAAACATTGCTCCTTACTTACTGTTACAAACAATGTCATATGTCAAAACAGGCAGGATTTTCTCACCCTCACAAAGTCCCAATACTCATTCCAGAATCTGCACTGTCCGTGGACATCTGCTCCTGCCTGGGCTTGCAACCCTGACTGTACCAAACCAAGCCAGGCTGCACTCGGCAAGGTGAAAGCCAACAATGAAATTTCTACCTTAAACATAACAGCAATGTGACTGTTCCTGCCTCTCACTCGTAGCTCAGTGAGGACGACAGGAGAGGTGACACTTTCACGCTATTTCCAGCTATGGAGACCCATTCTGCAGGATGTAAACAAGCCGGTGTCTGCCCTGCATGAACTGAGGTGGTGAGTGAGTCCACAGTGCCTGACCCTGCACCAAGGTCCCGGAGCAAACAACACACTTAAACCCAGCCACAATTTAACTGTGATAAAACCAGCTCTAAACACAAAGGCTCAGGCCTAGCTGCAGGCCCGTCACGGGTGGTGTCCCCGGGGCTCAGTGCTAGGCCCCGTTGGCTGAAGGGGCAAACGCCTCCTCAGAAGTTCAGCGAGGACACAAATCTGGGGGCAGTGGCTGATACCCCTGAGAGCTGGGCAGCCCTTCAGAGGGACCCTGACATGCTGGAGAGACGGGCAGAGAGGAACTGTCTGAAGTTCCTCAAGGACAAAGGCGGAATCCTGAGGATGGGCAAGAACAACCCCAGGCAGCAGCACAGGCTGGGGTGTCCTGTGGGAGCAGCTCTGTGGAGAAGGACCTGGGGGCCCTGGGGGACAGTGAGCTGTCCCTGAGCCAGCAGTGCCCTGGGGCAAGGAGGACAACGGGATCCTGAGGTGCTCTGCCCAGCCCTGGGAGGCTCCTCTGGAGTGCTGTGTCCAGCCCTGGATCTGCAGCACAGCAGGGACAGGGAACTGCAGAACTGAGACCTGTGGAGGCATGGAGCACCTCCCAGGAAAGGCTGAGGGAGCTGGGGCTGCTCAGCCTGGAGAGGAGCCCCAGTGAGAGGGACCCTCAGCCCTGGGTGTCCCTGGGTGTCCCTGGGTGTCCCTGTGTGCAGGGAGGGGCAGAGCAAGCCCAGGCTTTGCTCCATGGCACCAGAGCCACGGGCAGGGACTGATCCCAGCAATTCCCCTGCGCAGGAGGCAGAGCTTCTGCCCTGGGCAGAGACCAGAGAGGTGTGGAGTCTCCTCACTGGGAATATTCCAGAGCCATCTGGACACACTCCTGTGCCCTGGGATGGCCCTGCCTGAGCAGGGAGGTGGCACCAGTCACCCACTGTGGTCCGTTCCAGCCTGAGCCATTCTGGGATTCTGTGGCTCTGTGACTTCACCATGTGGAGAAAGAAGTCCTGCAGGTCAGGTAAGAGGAGATCTCTCTCCACTTTCTTTCTTGGATCCAAACCCACATAGCCATGATATGTATTCTCAGAAAACTCACATTTAAAGGGCAGAAAATATCTGCATGCTTTTTTCTTCCTGAAATTCGTGCCCCCCTTTATTTTTTATTAGTGAGTATTTTAAGGCTTATCTCTGTACTTTGCTGACTTTGACCTTTCAGTGAGTGATTACATAATTAGTCTTTGAACTCGTATATCACTTCACAGCTTCTCACTTTCCCACAAAGGCACTGGTACTCTGTGGTATTTCCACCTCTTCCTACTTTTGTGTGCACATTTGTGCCTCTTCAATGCACAACGAATTCAGCCAACACAAACATACTTTACACCAGCTGATTAGGCTTTAGGTTGAGGCTGAGGAAGTACTTATGATGCAAAGTCCTGATTTCCATCATTTTTTAAATATTTTGTGGGGGGAAAAAAAGTCTTTGTTGGTTTTCCAGTTATGCTTTGTAAAACAAAGGAGAATAGCTTGAACTCCTAAGGTATTCCACTTAAAGCATGTTTCTTCATGTTGAATAGAGTACAAAATAATTCACTCTTAATTGACTTCAGATGACTTCATGACAAAGAACACTAACCTGGATACTTTATACAGCCTTTTTTTTGGAAAATATTTCAGAAGAGATTGTTGTGAATCTTTGTGAAAGAAGCTATATTATACACAGAAACTGTTTCCTCATGATTTTTATGGAAAATACAGGGGTAGCAGAACCATACTGAGACAGGGACTCAAAATCCTGAGCATCCAGAAAGGTGTAACACAGGTATCTGCAAAACAAATCATGATATACAAAATGCATGTGAGAAAACAACCTCCCCTCTCTTCTGCAACTCATAATTATCTCTTAGATCAAGAACATGGAGCTACAACTTTTTTCAAAAAGGTTTGAGAGGTCATATGGCAACAGGCAAAGAAAAAGAGAATTGGTTGAACAGTGCCTTATTCACAGGATGCCCACATCAGGAAAGGTTTTCAAAATTGCTATTCAGGAAAATTTTAACCATATGCACGTAGCTGAAAGGGGCCACATGAAAAAGGGAAGTTAACAAGGCTTTTTAAAAATGTTTTCAGATCTTGCCTAATCATAGGTTCTGCAGGACAGGGGTTGTTGTTTTCTTGTCACTTTGCAGCTCTCCTGTCTGCCCTAACAGGGCAGCATCCTTTAGACATCACAAAGAAGAGCTGTTTTGAGTTTCTAGGACAAGAGAAGACATTCTGTTGAATTTCAGACTTGTACTCATCTGTGTGGTTCACCTTGAGGGGTTGATTGTGTTTTAGTGGAGGAGTGACATTGTGTATTACTGTTATTATGTCATATAAAATATTGCAAATATTGACAACACACCAAAGATGGGTGACATGAGTATTTCATCAATGCTGCCTTTGGAAACATTTTTAGAGAAATAAAGTTTAAATTGCTATTAGCTATTTAATTTTTATGAGTCCTTTTCAAGGGAACCTGGTTTTGCGTTCATCTCAGAATTATTCATATCTAAGAGAGCAGGAATTGAAGATCATTAATGAAAGTGTATATGCACTATTAATAAGATAACGAGATAAATATTTTGTTCTGTTTCCCTTAACCAGGCTGCATACCTGGTGATAGAAACAGACCAATAGAGACAGAATTATTGAATCTGAATAATAAATCCCACAACTGCTTGTTGCTTTATCTCTGGATTTTTGGGTCACTTCCTCCTGCTTTTTCTCTTATTAAGAGGGGTGTCTCCATTTTTATGAATAAGCTGTAAAACTCATGGCATGTACTGGACTTCTGTACAAGCAAAAAGAGTATTTTGTATTTTCTAGCCTATGCCAATGAAAATTCTTTGACATTGGTAGCTAAAGCCATACTTAAGGCATATGTGGCTTGCCTTTGTGCAAGAGAACAGTTTCTGCCTTATGGTTTTTGGAGGGTTTATTTTTTATTGTTGTTGTAATTGCTCCATTATAAATCATGTTTACTTAAAAAACCCAAAGCATTTCCTGCCAAACTGGCAAATTCTGTACTTTATTACTATAATAGCCCACATTTTCAGACATGGGGCCTCAAGTAGCTTTTAAGGTATGCAACAATTTTTGTTGTGCTGACCCAACTGATATTTTGATTTATATGGGTCTTCCCATCATTGTATATCTTAAATAAAGCCACTTAATTAAGTCCAAAAATGTAGAATAAAGAATCTAACTTTAAGAATAAACACACTTGTCCTTCAAGAGGTCGGACTCAGGAGCAGATTCAGATCAGTCAGTACTTATAAATTTAATTCCAAAAGCATTGTGTGGCTGAAAT
>VYXD01001536.1:334560-381242 GCA_013397195.1 Hylia prasina
GTTGTGGTTTTTTTTTTGGCTTTTTTTTTTTTTAATTACTGTTTCCTGTTTACTGTGCTATATATAGAACATTTGATACATGAACATTTCCTGTTCTGTTAACAATTCATGCTAATTTAGCATTCCTTTATGAGCACACATGTTGAAACCTGGGCTTCAGTTCAGCAAGGTATTTGAATGCATGTCTCAGTTTGGGAATCAAATAACCTCAGAGCTGAGCTACATTAATTAATCAAGACAGATAGAAAGCATAGAGTGAGTCAGAAATATGAGAATATCCTTTAAGTAAAAGAAAGATTAGGTTTTCATTGGAAGCTACTGCACCTCATGACAATTTCTGCAGATTGTTGGCAGTCATTCAAAGTCTATAAGAGCCAGTGAATTTTCAGTAATGGAATTTTGCTTTGGAACACTTTACCTTAAATTAGCCATATCCCTATCAATAACAGTAAGCAATCTGCAGGCAGGAGTCCAGACTCTTTGGCATATTTGAGAGCTACGTGCAATGCCTTCTTCTCACTTGCTATTGCTCTCTTGTGGTTGTTCAGATTCTGCACTGACTCAAACAAGTGAGGCAGAACATTCTCCATTTCATCAGCAGCAAATGGCCTGCAGGCAAAGTTCCAGCTGTAGCTTTAATGTATACAAAATGTGTATAAAGGTCTTCAAAAGCTCCTTATCTAAGTCCTACTTTTTGACCTTATTTGTTGATTAATAATAATAAAAAAAACCCCACAAATATATCTTCATGGATATACATCTTGTGGTGGATGTCTAAAACAAAAGGTACATGAAAATATTCCTGCATAAACCCTACACATTGGTAGTACAGCATACATAGGTGTGTATCTATATAATTTTTCATTTCTAATGGATTTGGAATCAGCATATAGAATCCTCATTTTCAAGCAACATCCAGGGCTAACTTCTAGAATTCCTATCTATGGGATTATATAAAACTATATTGCTCTACAGAAAAGGATTTAAGATGCACTTTGGTAGAGTGAGTGCCTCATCAGGGAGCAACATTCTGAGCAAAGCATTGTCCATTTAATCATTCTGGATAGGCAGGGGATGGAGAGACATCAGTATTAAGACTTCCATTAATGAAACATTCTGCCTGCGCTTAGCTTTAAGCAAATAAACATGTCCCAAATGAACTTGTGTCTAGTTACAAAGTACCTACAAGTTACAGAAATTAACAAAGATCAAGAAATGAACAAAGCTCAATCAACACTTTCACTCGTATGTAGTTACAAGGTATCTACAAGTTACTACCTGCACTGATTTTTTTGTGTGTGTGAGTCTCTTAAAAGATATAATCAGCTCTTTACCAAGTTCAGTCAGCTTTTTTCTTGACCTCTTACCCATGTTAAAACACTGTGGGGTTTTTGACTCTAGGATAGATCTAGCCGGAAATATTTCTCCAAATTTCTCCACATTTTTCTCCCAGTGTTTAAAGGGCAACATTTTAAATGAAAACCTATGTTGTATCCAGGCATTTCTATTTTTCTGGAGATTTTTAAAGTTCCTTTGTGGCCCTCTGAACATGGTTATGTTAGAAAGAAAGCATGAATTGCAGTGGGCCTCTGCATTATGCTGGGGAAGATTAACTAGAGTGTTCTCAGAGTAGTTTAAAGCCACCCCTGCATGCATCATGGTTTCTGTGAAGGTGAAACTAGAGCCAGATTAAAAAGATGTCTGTGACTTCCCCAAATGGCTCATACATCCTGAGGCTGCTCATTATTTCACCTTATGTGGCCTGTTAATATCAGCTTGTATTAACAGCAAGCAAACAGAAATCTCTCTTCTCCTCCCTCTGCTTTCTTCCTTGTTACTGAAGCTGGGGTTTATTTTTAACTTTATATAAAAATAAATTAATCTGCCATATAAACAGATTGATCCTTGAAATAATTTCTACTCAGTGCAATAACTCATCCCAAGCAATATCCAGTTCTTCTTTATGGATTGATACCTAGAATGAATCACATTTCCACTGTTTCATCAAAATTATATAAATATTAGGGTTTGGGGGCAAGAGGGATAAAAGGATGATTTTTTAATATTTTGTTTCTTTTGATAAAAATACTAAAAGGAGTATTTCATCCTGCTCCCCTGTGGGGGATTCTAATTGAGTGGCAGTTTTGAAGGCTGCCATGAACTGCAGACATGAGTTTATGACTTGAATTCATCACTTGGGCAGCAACTGTAAATGTCACCACGTGCCTTGAATAGACAGTTCTTAAGGCTGGAGGAACACGAGGTTGCTGAATATTGGCTTTTAAACATTTTGAAAGAATTTGACATTTATTTCTCATGTTAGTGCATCTCAATAAATATTTTCAAGACAACCACAAAATGATGTGTGTGAGCAAGATCTGAGGTCACACAAAATTAGTTATAGCTAAGGGAAACAAAGAGTTTTTTTCCTAAAATGTGGGGTGTTTAAAAGGTTTAGATCACATCAGTCATAAGTCTCTGGAAGAAGCTTGCAATGGTTATAGTGATGGTTTAGGGTACGTGTTCTAATTAGAAATGAAGCTCCATGTTTTTTCAACATCCACAAAAAAATATTGATTTTTATCAGTTTTCAAGCTCTATGTAAATCCACTAACATTAAGTCACAAGAAGATAAAAGCAATTTCATTTTGTCGCACTATTTGTACGTTTTTAGAATAGGGTTGTAATTTTTAGGTTTGCTAATATAGCTTTGCTTATAATGAACTCTGTAACCAAGGAAAAAAATCCCCAAAGAAAAGCCCACCACAGACCCAATGAAAAATATTTTCCCAGCAAGTGAATAATTAATGAATATCGTATTTAGAAATTCCTTTTCCATCCTTTCACTACCAAAAAGCAAAAAGTAATTGGGCTGCTGCTGCCTGAACCTGCTGGTGGTGAATGACAGGGATCTTAGAAGTTCCATAAAATAACTCTGAAGGAAAGTACTTAATGAAATGCTAATTAGGTAGTTAACTGCTATGCAATCTGTACATTTTTACATGATTTTTCACTGTCCCACTTATTTACCAGAACCAAAGACAAAATCTAGAGCAAAACGGGAACTGATAACGTGTTTGTTTACCATGTTACATCATTTTGGGGATGGCCATAAACCAGTGGAACAAATTGTTCAGAAAAAATGAATTGGCCATTGACTGAAGTCTTTTGAATCCAGGCCAGATGCCATTCTGGAAAAAAACCCTGTTATGCAAAAGGAAGATATGAAGCTTGAATCAGGTAGTGCTTGAGGAATGTTTCTGAGTTGTGTTAAACAAGCCCTGGACATGCTGAGCTCACAGTCTCCTTGGATTTAATAATCTAAACCCCAGGATTAATTTACTCCCATCTAGACATCAACACTGCAGAATTCCATGCTGAAGATGGTTGTCCAGGATTCCTTTATAACTTGGGAAATGAATAAACCCCTCTAGGTCATGATTCATCTCACCCTAATGCAGACATCTGAAACGATGCTTATTTTTCTCCACCGAGGAGTCTAGACAGGTTGTTTAGCCATAAATGGTGCATTATATACATCTGAGCTGAGGCAAAATGAAATGGAACTGTAAATCCAGATGTCTGTACAGCACACATACTTTACACACACATTATAGTATATATACAACATACACAACATATATATATATATATGCAGTGTGTGTGTATGTGTATTTCTCCCGGTGTTTCCAGGAAAAGCAGGCAGTTTCCAGGCCAGTGGAATCCTCGTGATAATCTCTGGTCACCAAGAACCCTGTAAAACTATCCAGGGACTTTGGGTGAAAGGAGGTTTTCATCATTTGCCCTGGATGCTAGATGGCAGCATTGCACTTCCTAAACACCTCAGTGGAAAAGAGGGACAGCGCTCCGAAGATCTGAAGAGCAGAATGCTGTCAGTAATGAAAATTCAGATAGCCTAAATAGTCATATAATTAGAATATTACATTTATGAAGGGATTTCCTGGAACAGAAGGTGCATTGTGCTTTCTTCTTTCCTGCTTATGTAACAGCTGAGAACAGCATCGCTCCTATTTTATATTTGCATATTAATCTTCAGCATTAGGCCCCTGATATGTCACTTTCTTGTGATTTATTGCACTCAGGAGGAGCAGTGATTTTGCAAAGGGGGTGAGTGAACCCTACCCCACTGACACAAGGATTTAAATCGTGCATGACTTTATCACAGCTGAACAAGGCAGCCTGGGTTGTCTCAGTTCAGGTACTAGTGGATGAGCATCCACCTCACAGAGTTCTTGATCCAGAAGAGTGACTTCATTGAGCAAATTGACCCTGAAAAAGAGCCTGAGTTCTGCTGTGGGCCTGGCTTGCCTAATCCCCAAGCGATGGGGCTCAGGCAGTCATGTCACTCTCTACCATTGGTTTCCAAACTATGAAGGAAAACAGTGGTGGAAAAGGAGAACTCAAGCAAAAGAAAAATATTTTGGCACAGTTGGGAATAGGAAAAAGAGCTGGTTGATAGCCTGGGGGTAGGCAACTCAGTGTGAGGGGATTGTCCAGCTGGAGACTGGTGTTAAATGATAGTTTTGTACCCTGCTCCCAGCCCCAGGCACTGGGAAGCTGCTCATCTGCCTGGGAAGCTGCTCATCTGCCTAAACGAACAAAAGGGGAGTTCAAAAGGAGCTGAGAGGTGCCAGGAGGGTAGGAAATCAATGCAAGATCAAAGTCTCAGAATGGATGGAGGCTGAGTTGGTTGCTTTGAAAGAGGACAGTGGGGGAGTTGCTGTATGTATCAATCAGATTTTATTGCAGCACTCTGGAGGGGATGTATTCTGACGTGAGGTTTAGAGGTGAACCATCCCTGTCCTGCAGAGAACAGAAGTTCTCTTGCTGGAGCACAGGGAGGTGTGCCTGGGACTGTGATGTCAGAAGGATGTGGAAACAGAGACTGCAATCAGGCTTAGCAGTCTGATTTCCATGAGAAGTGTGGTTCCTCTGAACATTCAGTGGAAAAATGTGAGGGGAACCATAACTCCTTTAGGTTAAAATATAAGATGAACTGATTCTATTCGATCTTGGGAGCTTTTATTTTGTGTGTGTAATGGCTCAATTTGTGCCATAGGGTTTTTTCAGGGTTTTATTGTCATAGACTTCAGCTGCAAGTAAAGGCCACGCATACATAAAATAGGAAAACTTACCTGAGTACAGGTTATTTTTGTAAGAACAAGACTGTAAAATCAGGCCTAAATGTCAAATGTGTTTTAGAGCTCAGCCATCCACTGTGACTGCTCCAGAGACAGTGACTTCATGTTATTCAAGTCAGACTCTAATCCTGTGACTGGAATGATGTTTCTGTACCCGGCTCTGCCATAAATTATTAGGGAATTAAACCTGCAGCCTGACTGGAAAACTGTTATTCTGTTTGCCACCAGGTTTAGCATCAAATAAGACTTGAGCAGCGTTTTAGAGTTATTCCTGTAGGTTTATAAGGCAAAACTGCATATAAGTCTTGTGCAGATCTCACTTTTGGAAGGGTTTAATCTCTGATGGCGTCAAGTGATCAAATTGGTCATGCATTGTTTGGTCTGGCTTTATTTTAGTTTTCTTTTTTCCCTTACCATGGAATATCTTGACATTTGTTGAAACTCCCCAACTTCCAACTTTCCATTTGGAAGTTAATTGAAGCAACATAGTTTATTTTCAGTAGAAACTGAATTTATGTATGTCAGACTGATGTTTCAGGGCTGCTCTGATGCCTTCTAGGACTTACCCTTCTGATAACCTCCTCTCTCAATCTTCATTTGAGCAAAACCATGCAGAAGTCTGTAGTTTCTGGGATTAATGTCCTTCCTGTTGTAGGAATCATAGAAAAGAATTCCAGAGTGGTTTGGGCTGGAAGGGACCTTAGAAATTTATTCCATGCCATGGGCAGGGACACCTTCCACTCTCCTTTCTCCAAGCCCCATACGACCTGGCCTTGGACACTTCCAGGGATCCACAACTCTGGGCAACCTGTGTCAGGACATCACCACACTCCCAGCAGAGAGTTTCTTTCTAAATGGATACTGTGTGTTTTCTTTCCAGGCACTGAGGGACAGCTATGATCACTGAAAACTCAATTAAAAACACCCAGATTTTTCCTTTAAATCAGACCTGAATCTGTCACAAGGTTAATACTCATTAATCCTCCACCACAGGCCCTGAAATAGATATGTCTCTAGTGTGGCTCATGTATTTCTAACAGAGTCCAAACACACAGCAATTTTCTCTGGTGTTCTATGCAGGGAGAATATCAGAAAACACATTTTTATTGGGAGGTTGACCCAGCACTGGCACAGGTTGCTGAAGGACGTGGTGGAGTCTCCCTCCTTGGAGATATTAAAAAGCTGTCTGGATGTGGTCATGGACAGCCTGCTCTGGGTGGCTCTGCTTGAGCAGGACAGCCAGAAATAATGACTCTAGGGTCCCTTTGAACCTCAGCCAATCCCTGACTCTGTTATCCCTACATAAGGATAACTCAGGGAGAGAAGAGCTTAATAGGCAAGGCAAAAGCTGTGCACTCAAGGAAAGCAAAGCAACAAATTCAGCACTTCAGCACCAATCCAAAACACAGCCCCACTCCAGAGCTTGGGAAGTAAAGTGGCTCTGCCCCAGACAAAACCAGCACAAAGGCATAATGGGGAATATTTTATAAATTCATTAGCCTTTTCAAGTGTTCTGATAGTTTTCTGATAGTAAAACCTAGCTAGCAAAGCAGTGCAATAATCCTTAGTGAAGTTCAGGACTATTGGGTGTTTGCTATCAGTAATAAAAGCCAATTTTCCCAGTTGGACAAATTGCAGATGAACTGTCTTGGGGCCTCTGTAGGAGAAGTCCTATCAGTGGACTTTCCAATGCTAAGATAGTTTCTCCAAGATTTCTAAGGCTTGCCCAAATCCTGTGACTCTTTTGTTTCCCTATAAACACTCTTTCCATCTAGATTTTATTTTTGGTGAAGGGAGAAAAGCTGTCTAAATGTTTTCTCTGCCTTCCCCCACGATTCTTCTTTTCCTTTCAAGAAATCAATGGCATGACTCATTTCCCACCCTGTGACTTGTTCCCTTGAGCTAAAGCTCCAGGAGCCTGGCTGCTGTGTCCTACAGCTTCCTCCCAGCTTGCTTGCTCAGGTTTCCTCCTCACAGGAGATGGACATGGTGAGCAACTCTTTCTCACTGCCATAGGGACAGGGATGAGATCAGAGCCTTGAGCTGGGTGGGAGAATCTGTGAAACCCTCTGGATCCACAGCTGGATCCTGACATGTTCAGTCCCTTCTTCCTGCAGTAGTTCAGAGCTCGTATTTCTGTGGACAATTCCTCTGTTCCTGTGCTGACACCTGGGTGAGAAAAGTCCATTTTGCCTGTTCTTGATCATCACAGGTAGCAAGGTGGCTCCCAGTGCCTTCCCTCTCTGATAGCAGGACATCACCAGATACAGCTGTAACACAGTGTAGAATTGAAATCAGATGCACCATTGCTAATTTGTCAACTGTCAGCACCTTAGCTTGTTATTTTGTTTACTTTGAGGGGTATGCCTTTGGGATATATTTAAAACAGAGAGTTTTGACTGTTGTTTAATAAAAATCTTAGTGGTCTTTAAAGTAGGAGGACTTCCTTACCCTGAGCTATGTTTCTGTGGGGAATACAAGAGACCTTTTCCAGTTTTTGAGAAAAAAATTGTTTGGTGTTGAGGGAATCTAGAGTGTGGTTCTACTGTTCTCCTCCCAGAACCCTCTTTTTCTTTCATAAGAAAAGCATTCTTTTTATTCTATAAAACAGCTGTCACAGTATCTTTTTAATCAGACATTAAAAGGCAAAATTAAATGAGATTGGAGTATTCTTTCCCCTCTTCTCCCCAGGAACATTTTCTGGCAAATGTGCAAATACAGTGTGACTTTTATATTAAAATGATTGAATGATCTTGTATGGAACTGACCCCTGACTATTTTATTTGCACAACTAGTGTACCCTATTATCTAATTGAATTTCTTAATCAATTGAGATTGCAATTTCAGTAAAGACAACCACACCAATCATATTTCTCCGGGATCTTGCGCCAGTAACTCAATTTTGGCACTACAAATGTTTAACAAAAGATGATTTATTTCACCCAGCTTCCAAGCTTTTGGCTTTTGCTTCCCTGTTTGAGAAGGATGAGGCACTTAAATCCTGATCTTTGCAATTTATTTGAACCTATTTGTTCAACCTTTTTTCCCCAGCTAGAAGGATGCTCTGAATTAAAATTTCAGTACTGGCTGATGTCTGGTTCATTATGGGCGTTTGGATATTTTTTCCTTTTTTTCCACACCCTTCATCTTGCCCTGGTGGGAATGTTTCCCTCCATACTGTGCCTGTAATGCCTGCCCCTGACACACCAGAAGAGGGCAGTTGGGATAAACCTCATTGCTAAAGCATATGGAACACGTTCTGGAAAAACATAAAGCCAGGGAAAACGCAGCTGCGGAGCACAAGCCCTACCTGAGGCCAGTGGTGCTTTGTGTACATACTGTACAAACAGGGAGAGAGCACACGACACAGGGGGTGGAGAGCTGGATTAGCACCTCCTGCAATCCCCAGGCAGATGTTCAGCTCCATGTACCCTGTCAGCTCTGTACCAGGTCATGACCAGTAACGGGACGAGGCCTTGCTGCAGCCAGATGTGTTGAAAACAAAGTCAAACTAATAGGAGCTGAAGCAAGGAGGCAGGAGAAACAGTTTAGCCAAGTTTGACTCTTCAGTTTAATCACTCAGGGAAGATTGCAGGTCCACAGAAGTGTGGCCAGCAGGTTTAGGTTGGATATTAAGANTCACAGAAGTGTAGCCAGCAGGTTTAGGTTGAATTAAGAAGAAATTTTTGCCTGTGAGGGTGAGGCCCTGGCACAGGTGCCCAGAGCAGGTGTGGCTGCCCCTGGATCCCTGGAAGTGTCCAAGGCCAGGCTGGACAGGGCTTGGGGCACCCTGGGATAGTGCAAGGTGTCCCTGCCCATGGCACTGGGTGATCTTCAGGGTCCCTCCCAAACCAAGCCATTCCATGATTCTGTGGCACATATTGAGGACTGCTGCAATCCACTTCTGGCTGCAAGGCTGCCAGGGTGGTGCAGGAAGGTCAGTAAGGGAACAGGGACTCCTTCAAAATAAAGCAAGAGTAGAGTGAGGTTTTAGAACAGGGCAAGGAAATATGTGAAGGGTCTGGAGGGGAAGGACTGTGAGGAGCACCTGAGGGCACTTGGCCTGTTCAGCCTGGAGGAGACTGAGGGGAGACTTTGTTGTGGTTTTCATCATCCTCGTGAGGGGAAGAGGAGGGGAGGCACTGACCTCTGCTCTCTGGGACAGGGACACTGAGGGAAGGGCTGGAGCTGTGCCAGGGGAGGGTTAGGTTGGGTATCAGGAAAAGGTTCTTCCCCCAGAGGGAAGTCAGGCACTGAACAGGTTCCTCAGGGAACAGTCACAGCACCAGCCTGTCAGAGCTCAAAAAATGTTTGGACAACGTCCTCAGGCACAGGGTGTGACTCTTGGGGTGTCTGTGCAGGGCCAGGAGTCTGCATGACCCTGATGGGTCCCTTCCAACTCAGCATATAATGTGATTCCATGAAAATAGAGCAAAATATCTGTACAGACTAAGGAATGAAGGGATTGAGAGGACCTTTGTAAAAAGAACTTGAAAACAGGGTAAAAGGTAATGTCAGGAAAGGTACATAATTTGACAAGTGACTTTTAGATAAAATGTTTCTTTTTGGAAGAGATACCTTTTTTTCCACTAACAAAAAAAGAGGAGACATTGTGGAATTTTTTTCCTTCTAATGTTCCCTCAGTCCCTGTAACCCAGTGTTATGTCCAATTTGGCTATTTTACAAGCACAACTTAATTTACAAGTACAGCCTTTTGTCTTCCTCCTGAGACTGAAAAGTTCACCTGAGGTTCTTCACATTATCAACTATTAAAATATTCCATGAGCAAAATTAATTGATAAAAGTTAATTGATTGATACCACGATCAGATAATGAGTCCAGAGAGTTTGGGGCTTTAGATAGGCATCACAGGGAGGGCACTTTATTTTAAGTATTTGCACTTTTGGCTCACAGAGAAATGCAAATATAGTTGGATATTCAGATTCTGTGTTGAAACTTGTAGAAACAGGTATTATTTAAGCACTTAGGAAAAGGGCTAAAACACAGAGTCTGAATAGACATCAATCATCAAATCTCCTGCAACTCTTGCTCTTGCAAGAGATTTAAGAAGCCCCAAACTTTGCATGGCAGGTTTGTTTTTTCTAATGTTTTGCAAAGTCCACGTCAACAATCATGTGGGTTTGCTTTCTTATAAAATCTTTATTGTGCTTTAGCTCCAGTTTCAGTACTGTTCTTGGACTGGAAGTGTGCACTGCCTCATCAGCCAGAATGCCTTTCTCTGGAACACATTTTTTCAATTTCCAAGCAGAAACAGCAGTAACCTTTTTTGTTGTTGTTGCAGGTCTGTCTTCATCTTCTGTTATCAGATTTTGTTGCAGAGCCACATTCTAGAATGCACACTCAGTGATGTCAGAAGAGTTTTGCTTTAGACATGTTGTTACAAGCAAAAAATGATTAGATGTGTTGGAGTCCAAATAGTTCTCAGTTCATGCATCCTCAATCCATCAATACCGTGTGTTTTAAACAACTCATTTGGAAGGGAGCCCAGCATGCTGACTTTATCAGGAGTGTTACGTGCATATTTAGACTCAGGCACATACAGTCCTTATGCACAGAAGAAAAATCCTCCTGCACAGCCAAGATCATCTTCTGTGTTACAGCAGCACTGTCTGGAGCAGCTGTGTTGGAAATCTGGATGTGTGCATGGATGTTTCCTGAAGGAAGTCTCCAAGTTTGCTGTACCCACAGTGAACATGGCTGTGGGGGGCACTTATATATGAACAGTTTTTTAGATGATCCAATATCTGTGGCCTGGGTTGGAAGAGACTTAAAGCTCATCCAGTGCCCCCTCCTGCCATGGGCAGGGACACCTCCATTATCCCAGGCGGCTCAAAGCCCCATCCAACCTGGCCTTGGACACTTCCAGGGATCCAGGGGCAGCCACAGCTGCTCTGGGCACCCTGTGCCAGTGATTTTTGGGCTGCATGAATCACCTTAAAGCAAATTTGTGCATTGAGGATGTGGGAGAGCTTCATCAGATAGCAGTGATTTGAGGAGCTAACTTCTGAAGCCCTGAAGTGGGCATGATAATTCTTATCCCCAGTGTTTCACTCAGTTTAGGCCCATTGTGCAGTAAATATGGCTTAGATTAAATTGCTATTAGGCTCTGTGCACCTGAAGAAACCAATGGTATGTGTTTGTGTCACAATGCTTCCATCTTCTGAGAGAGAAAAAACAAGGCAAGAGACAAGTTTGTTCTCAGTTGTTTGTTTGTTTGCTTTTTTCTCTGAACTGTGATTCACCTCTGGGATATTTGTGCTGTTTGTAACCAACGTGACTGTGGTTGTTCTTGAGGGAGCAATCAGGTAAAAATGTGCAATTTGAAAAGGAAGACAAAGGTTCCTCACAAGAAAACACTTCTTTTGATGATACTGAGCCTTCTGATGGCCAAATAGCATTTGCTTGGCTGATGGGAAATGGCAGTTTTCTGATTTTGAATATACAGAATAAAAAAGTTTTCTTTTCAGTGTTAAAGAGCGGCTGTTTAAGAAGTAACAGTACATCATATAATTTATATTTTTCAACTACTTTAGACAGACTTATGATAGGACAAAGGACCCTGTATAAATCTTGCCTTGAATGGTGTGCAAACCTTTTTCTCACTGAAGCCTGTGGACAGCAGTGTTAGAGCAATGCTGTGTCCTGTGTGCATTTGTGTTCAGAATTAGATAAGGATTTTTATTCACCAAGATTGTACATTGAAGTGATCCCAACACCAGGAGTTATCTCATTAAAATTACTTTACTGGCTTTTATATGGCAAACACTTGAAATTTTCTGTCATTCCAGATTAACATGCTGCTCTCTGCTCCAGTAGTGTCTGATGATCTCACAGGAGAGAGAATTTTGCAGAACTGAACCTTTAGTCTGTTTTTGTTTCACTGACAAGTTCTTGTGTATTGAGCTTCAGAATTCAGAAAGAAAAACCACTTAGGATTTGAAAAGACTTTGTGGAAAATTTCATTGAACTGTCTACACAATACAGAATCCTTAAACTTAAACCTGCTTGGTTTGGTTTTGTACGTTTTTCTGTTTATCTTTTTTTCCTTTCAGGATTTTTATAAAAATACTGCTGAATACTCTGATGAAATCTAGACCCTGATATGATGGAGAAGGTTGCACTCAGAAGCAGGGAAGTTGCAGTCCAACCGTGCAGCCATTTGTTTAGTAATATTCCAGCAGAATTTCCAGCAAAATATTTTGAAATAATAGGGATTATGATTCAAAGCTGGCCAAGAATCAGTCTTGCATAACCAAGAGAGTCTTTTCTTTTTAGGGTTGGTGGTTTTTTTCCATTTTTTGTCATGTACCAAAAAAGGAGACGTAATGATCCCTTCTCTGTTCTGAAGCATCCTTCACTGGAAATGTCAGGAACTGTGTCTGCTCTTCAGAGATCTTGCATGAACTTTAGAATCTATTTTAGAGATAATAGTAAACTTTGAAAAGGGAAAATAGGATGAGTTTTTCTTGACAGGTGCTCTGCCAGAAGGAGAGGGTATCCCTTGAGTATTTTCTGTGCAGAAATTACCTCAGTTGTTCTAGAACAGATTCACTGTGTTCATTTACATCAAAAATCCTTTCATTTAAGAGAAAGTTTACATGCCCTTAGTGCATCCCAGCTGGGGATGTTTATGATCTCTTAATCAGGGCAGGGTGACCTGCAGTGCTTCTTGTCTGGACTCGTGTTCTCCACAGTATCCCATAATCTATCCACGAGTTCCAGCATCTGCATTATGGCCATTTTGGAGTGTTGAATAAAGCAACAAGCTGAGACACTGAGCATGCAGAGGGAAGGGCTGAAGGAAATCCTAGGCATTTCAATTTATAAGGAGTGACAGTGAGGCCAGTCATATAGGATCACTTGAAATGCTGATTGTATTGATGCCAAAAGGGGCTCCCAGCTCTTCTCTCAATACATTTTCGTAAGGATGAGCTATTCAGCATGTTGAGATTAACTCAAGGTTTTTTGAATAAAGACTAAATCCACTAAAAAACACATTGGAGAGAAGGGGGAAATATAAATTTATGTCGGAAAAATAACAAATAATGGGATTTGGATTCCAGCCTCATTTTGTAGTGGAAATGTGCTATTTTTTTGTGTGTGATATACTTTTTTTTTTTTCTTCTTTTTTTTTTTTTTTTTTTGGCATTTCCTTTGAGGGTGATCTGACATTCAATTCTTGAGATGCTGAAAGTGTAAAACACTGAAACCACAGGAAAAATACCATTTAATTTCCCTTTAATCTGGGTAAAACTGAACTATTGCCCTTTCTTTTTTAAAAAAATTCTAATATAAGTTAGTCCATTTGAATGAAATAAGCTGCAGCTTTAAAAACCCTTCATGCAACCTTGAGTCAATGCTGTTTTGAGCAGCTGTAAGGTGGGCAGATCTTTGTCAGATGTTTCCACCAGCCTTCCCCTTTTGCATCCCACGAGGCCTGAGGGAAGGAGGGCAGGACAGAATCCCAGTTTCCTGGCAGTGTGAGGGGAAGGCACGGAGGAGATTTCTTGGTGGCCTTTTGGAAGATGGGAAAAGCAGCTGAGGGTCCTGCAAGGCAAAGCACAGCAAGGAGAAACGGAAGCAGAGGGGAAGCCATCAACCCACTCACCTCCTGGGAAGGGCGTGGAGATAATCAGTGCCTGTTTGGGGAAGGACTTTGCTTTTGGGAGGAGAAATCACAACTGAAGGGGAGATGAAAAGGTTCGTTTGTTGACACTGAGCACAAAGGACGGCTCTCCCTGCAGATCCATCTGAAATCAGAGAGGGGTTTCTGCGGGGGTGGGAAGCAAGGATTTATAGTCATTAAGGTTTTGTGCATTCTGGATGGGCAGGGAAATGGCCAGCACTTTGTTCATGCTACTCAAATAAAGGTGAAAAATCTGCCAGCAGCTCACGGGCTGAGCTCCAGCATTGGATTGTCATTGAAGCCCTCTGGTACTACCTAGTTAGTTACTATTAATTAGTATTCATTTTGAGCACAGAATCATAGAATGGTCTGGGTTGGAAGGGACCTTAGGATCACTTAGCTTCAACCTCCTTATCCTAATATTCAGCTTTTTCTTCCTTGGCTGTGCTGTGTGTGATGCCCACCAGATGCACACCCAGTGTAAAACATGGAGAGGCAAGCAATTAAATATTGTGACCTTGAGCCTAAAATTAGATTAAATCACTAAATCTCACTCAAATGGCAATTTTTTGGGTCCTATGCTGCTGTTAGTTTATAAAAGAGGAGGACTTTTTCAGAACAGATTAGCTCACCTGTTGGTTCACATTATCAAAACATGTTACCTGCTGCAAGTATTTTCTTTCCTTAATGAAAGTGCTTAAGTGCTGCAATGGATTTCCCTGAGAGACTGTGGGATTGTCACGGCTGGGGATCTCCAGAAAAATCATTGTAAAGCTATATGGGAATAAGGAGGAGGAGAGGAGAATTAAATTGAACATCTTTTTCATAAAAACATTTGAGAACATCAATCTTGTAACTATGATTATTTCCCATTCTTTCCCACTCAAATGACTGTATCATGTCACCTATTCCCTAAATCCCTTTACCTTTCTTATTTTAAGTTTTTGCAGTAAATATCTTCACAATTACTCTAAATTAACTATATTTAAAGCTATTCTTTTTTAATATCACTAAGGACCAGAAAAAACACTTCAAATTAATGTGACACAGCCTCTTGTCCCAAGTGTTTTTCCTTGCTCATGTGGTTCACACATGGGACATTTTGGCAAAAGACCTTGTTACAAGCACTGGAGAATTCTACATTAAAACACTTTTTTATATCCTACATTCCTTAATTTGAATTTTAACCCACTCCTTCAATTTTAATGTTGTCTGTGTGAATAATGTGCTGTTCTAGAAAGAAAAAAATTGGAAATAATTGGGAAAAATTGGAAATAATTGGAAAAAATTGGAATCATAGAATGGTTTGCGTTGGAAGGCACCTTAAAGGTCATCTTGTTCCAATGCCCCTGCAGGGACCACCTGGGCAGGGACACCTTCCACTATCCCAGGGGTCTCCAAGCCCTGTCCAGCCTGGCCTTGGACACCTTCAGGGATGTAGTGTTTAATTTCTGCAGGATCTACAAGAAACAATTATATTCAGTATCATCTGTTTTAGGGGGTGTGTGAGCAGTCAGGTCTCGAGTACCAGCCCTGTGTGTGTGTGATTATTAACATTTCTCTGTTGGAAACCAAGTCACAGAGGGATTTTGAGACACATGACAAATGGATTTGAATCAACACTTCTTTGAAAGGCCTCTTAGAAAAGAAAAAAAAAAATAAGATGTGTAAAAAGCCTAAACTGAAAAATAGCAACTTTGCCCTGCATGTGTTTGTATTGGTGCTAATGAAACATTGAAATGTGTCATATTACATTGTCCTGATGACACAACTTTTCCCCACAAGATCTACAAATGCAGATGCAATCTTTCTTTGCCAAAAGCTTCCCTTCTTGCCAAGGACGTTGAACCATTCCCAGCTTACTGGATGAATCCAGCCATATGTAAATACAATTATTTTCTGACTAACTGAGGATCAAACGAAGTTGATAAACTTATCACATTTCGGTATAAACCTAAAGCATTTTCTCAATGAATCCTCCCAAACTGATCACTTCTGTCAAGGTGCTGCACACATATTGTTACTTTGCAATGAAGCTGGGTATAGGATTACACTTAATGTTGTCAAACAGGCAGAAGTGGTGATATTTTACTCATAGAACTGAATAATTAGGCAAATTGCTATTTTTATGGTCATCCTAAAAGGGCAGAATGAGTGCAGTCTAAGGTACAAACATAATCTTTTCACATTGCAGTGGCTTCACCTGGAAGTCCATCCTTCAAAAAATGGGAATTCCAGATGACTTGGAAAGCAAAGATTGTACTTCAAGCTAGAGATCTTGAAAGAATTAGATATTTACTGCACTGAAATAAGGGCTAGAGGAAGGGGGAGCTCATTTGCTTCTGTTTTTCTGAAAAATATGTTGTAAAATACGCAATATTGCTCAGTATTCAGTATCATAAAACCTTTCTAGAGATGGTGTTTGAAAGGTATGAAACACAGCCCTGGTCACAACTTGTCCTTTTTTTCCCTTCCAAATTTGTGCTGGGATTGACCAAATAGAGCCCTCCAGAATTAATCTCAAATTTGGAAAGAGAACTACATAATTCTTCACATCAGTGTGGAAACTTGAACAGCTGTAGGAGGCTTTGCATGCCACAGAGAACTAAATTTGCTGGAAGAATGAGATAATGTATATTTGAAGTTGGAGGTCTTAAAGAATCCTGAAAAGGTGTGTCGTGGACTGGGAAAATGGATTACAGAGACAAAGTATCCCTGGTGAAAGTTCGTCCACAGGATTGGCAATGAGTAGTCCTAATTCTGGTTTTGCCACATGCATGAGTAACTTGTTTCAACAAAGGCACAAAAATATATGAATGCAAAAATGTATATGAAGGATGGAGGAATTTCCAGGGTTCCAAGTGGAAAGGTCGTTCTGTCCTGAGAGTGAATCCAATTAAATTCTGTGCTGAGGCCAAGGAAACTGATTGGCATGTAGATTAAAGACAAGCTCAAGTCTTCCCAGAGCATTTAGTGACAGCCATGAATTCAGAGTTTCAGGCAATGAATTTTCCAAGTTGTGTTGGAGGACTTTCTTTAAGCTACATCAATTGAAAAAGCTAAAAGTTGTAGAAGAAGGGGAGATTCATGGACTTGTGGACATCCTTTCCTGACACTCTGATTTCCAAAGCAACAACAAAAAAGCAACAAAAATCCAATTCCTCATCATAAATCAATAAAAACCATCTTTCCATAACATTTTTATTATTCTGATAACAACACTTTGACATTTTTGCTTTGGCTCAGTTAAGTTTTTCCTATCTATTGCCTGCCAGGAGAAAAAAGTTCCATAATTTCCAACTACTGGAAAGTGTTTCTTTCTGATTATTAATAAATATGCACACAGGATGATTTCATGTTGTCTATTCCAAATTTTACTAGATCAAGCAGGATAATGATTCAGGTCCTAAAAAGAAATTGTAGGTTATGACAACAACATCATCATCATCAACAACAACAATAATAATAAAAGCAATAATAATAGTTTCTTCTCCCTTTTTTATTATGGAGTTGATCAATTTTTATTATGAAGTTATTGATTTTGAAAGGTGACAATGGTGCGTGAGAATTTTTAAAAGGTATCTCCAGTATTCAGCACAGGCAACAAGCCATTTAAACTCTCACCATAAAAATCCTGCTGGTGACCTGCTGGGGAGGACAAATCTCCCCACTACTGCCCTGTCCTTTGCATCTTACACAAATCCAACCATGGCATTTTAGACCTCGTGCCAGTTGTGATTATGTGAATGTAATGCCCTGGCAAGTTTATTTTAATGATTAAATATCTTTTCCTTAAGACTGGAAAATGGCCTTCAGCCTAATGTGTGCGACTGTGCAGGTTTATCTCTAATCTCACATGCCTGCTATTTTCACGTGCTCCAAGTACTTCTGCAAGGAAACAAGAAATTGATGTGCTTCATAGTGATTGCCATCTATTTAAATCAGGTTTTGTTTAAATCTGATTAACTCTAGGTTTACTTAGTTAGGTTGGGTTCAATTTTTCTTCTCTTCAAAAACACTATAACCCACTAAACAATGAGGGGGAAAAAAGGTTAATTTTAAACCATTTTGGTTCTGTTTTGCCCTGGATGTTTGTACCAGCACAAGAGAAGGCTGGGACTGCATTTTCCACTCCTGATGTTGGTTTAAATTGATCAAGTTCTTTTCTCAGGCACTGACAAGTCCACACACACAAATATCAAATGTTGAGTTGTGGGGAAAGAGCTCAGGGAAGCAGGGATGGGTCAGAGATTTCCCTGCATTGAAGCCAATCCATCATAAAACATAAGCCAGGAAGAAAGTGAGCTTTGTTAGGCCTGGTGCTTCACAACAACTTGCAGACATAAATATTTTAGGTTCATTTAGAGGGTCCATGGACGCCCTTGCATTATTTAATTGGTTTGTTTACTCCAAATAATCGTGTTGGATCCTTTTTGTGTATAACTTATACCACAGATATGTCATGGTGATACTTTTTTAGTGTTTGTGGAGTTTGGTTGTTTTTTGGTCAGCTGGGTTTTAGAGTTGTAAAATTTAATCAGTTGAAAAGTTGATTTTTAATGACTTGGATTTGAAAACCAGTTAATTCAAAACAAAGCAAAACCTGGGAGTTCACATAGTAGGCTGGGATTATTCTCTCTCAGTTAAATGGATTAAGGAAGATGGTCATGGTTTTGCAGATTATTTCAGGGGGAGTAGTAAAAGTACGGGGCTCAGAATTGAGCCAGAGGTGATTGGGGTCAAAGTTCTTTCTGCAAACCATAAGAGTTTTGGGAAGGGAGCCTGGAAAATTAATAAAGAGAACATGGCCCTTATCTCAAATCTGTGAGACTTGCAGTATCTCCTGCAGTAAATGGGAAAGATCAATATTATTTGTTTTCTGGGCAAACACGAGTTGCAGCCTCAACACAATAAACCTGTGAGTTCGTTCAAAATGGCATCACTTTTTAAGTGTTTGTCCTCAGTCTGATTTAAAAAGTGTCTTTTCTAGCAGTGTTGCAAGGTGAGAAGAGTTCAGACTGGCTGGATCTCCTAAGCTCAAATGTCCATTTAATGGCTTTAATTGGGGCTATTCAAGGTTACATAGGAAAGGCTCAGAATCAAACTTGCACAGCCTAAGGGGTTTAGGAAAGTGGTTCCTGCACAGTGAGAGAAGAAGTGGCATTTCAATCAGGGTAGATGAACAGAACCACTGGAAGATGGACCTGTCTCACATCCACTGTCTCCAGCTGTGCAGCCCAACCTCTTCCTACCTTGAGTGAGCCAGTTCTGTTCCCTGAATCAGCTGAAAAGCCAAGAGAAGGTATATAGGAAGAGAAATTAATTCAGTGTTTGGACTCTACTATGAGGCATGAGATGATGATGTGATGTAAACACTTCCGTCTCTCCTTCGCTGTTTTCCACAGGTTTTATTCTGTTTTTCAGAAAGGTGATTTTGTAATAAAACACACATTGGGGTTCTGAGTTATGTTTGCATGAGTAAAAGTCCATATGCAGCAGAAAACTGGTTCTCTTGGCTGGTTATGCCTAAAATTTAAAATGATGTTGTTGTTGTCATTTGGTTGGTTTGCTTTGTTGTCATTTTTTTGTTTGTTTGTGCTTTGGTTTTAGTTTTGGCAAGGTTTGGGGGTTTTTTTTGGCATGAGCTGCACTGCTTTTCTCACCCTGATTCACCAGATGATTTAGGATAGGGTGTCCTGTCAGGGAAAGACAGAAGAGAAGATGCCACTGTTTCTATGTGATGGTTTGACCTGGTGAT
Source organism: Hylia prasina (assembly GCA_013397195.1). Classification (NCBI taxonomy): domain Eukaryota; kingdom Metazoa; phylum Chordata; class Aves; order Passeriformes; family Sylviidae; genus Hylia; species Hylia prasina. The sequence continues at coordinate 354,128 of VYXD01001536.1, forward strand.
TTTGTAAGTCTTTTCCCTTCTAAATGATTCTGTGATTCTATTCTTGAATAAGGAGTAAGGTTTCCTTCAATTATTACCTTCTCCCCCTACTTCTCCTTTGTGTAGTCTTTCAGAAAGGTAATTTTGCAGCTGGAGAGAGCTGAGTGTAGATCCTGCACTGTTAACCTCAGCCCTGCAAACATCTGCCAGCTACTCCATCTACCTTCCTCTAGTAAAAATCAGGTTTTAAACATGGGGATGCCTTTAAGTTTCCTTCTTTGTACTGAAGATATACTTCCAAGGGTTTTCTGTAATTCTGAGGTTTGGTAACTTCTTTAAAATGAAAGGTGATATTCTCAAGTAAAAGCATTTGCCTTCAGAAAAGGAACAGGAGAAGTCTCTCCACTTCTCCAGCTCCACAAATTCCCTTTCATGCTGTTAAGCTCATAATAAGCAGTGATATTAAGCACAGCTTAAAATCATTCCCTTTTTGTGCTATAGAGTTAGAATTAAGGCTTGGGAGATTTTTCCCTCTGTCTGCTCTTTTACCCTTTCTGACTGTAAGCAGTACTTGAATATTTTTTTAAATGTAGATCACACACTGTGATTAGATACTGATCACTTCTCTTTGGGCCTCTCCAGTTGCTTTCACAAAGTGATTTCACACAAACCAGGGGACAGGGATAACCTAAGAGTGCCTTTAGAGAAATATATTTCCATAAAAGCTTTCATAACCTCATAGCCTGTCTTGTCAATATTTCCATTACAATTTATTTATTACTAGAGCCTCAGGTCTAAGGAAGCAATACTTTATTCTTACCTCTTGGAAGTAGTTGGTAAATGAATACAGAATTTTGATAGCAACATTTTTTTAGAATTCAAGTTAGCAAAAATGATTAATTTTTTTTCAGATTCCTTAAATTGGCAAAGAGACAGATTTTTCTCCATCCCTGGATTGAAACAAGGGACTTTTTTCAAACAGTTCTGCTGTAGAAATATGTAATTATGTGTGGGTAGAACTTGGCGTGGATCTCTTCCCCTTTAGGGATTTGAAGAAAACAAGCCTTTTCAAATACCCTTAATAACATACAGGTAAATAATGAGTTCAGACCAAATAACTGCTAAATATGAGAAAAACAGCATATTTCTACTCCTACTGCAAGCCAGAAAAAGATCAGTGATTACCCATATCCTGACAGTGATATTTTACACAGACCTCTCCACTGTTTTCAAGTGGGAGATCAGTGCCTAGGCCGATGGCAGGATGTGGACCTTATAAAGTATTTCCTGCTGAAAAGAGCACTTTGGATTATTGCATAGGCTAAAATATCATTTAATGGGCTGGATTTTGAAAGGTGGACTCCTACACACGCAGGACAAAGTGTAAACTGACAGAAGAGTCCTGATCTAGCAGAAAAAAAAAACAAACCCTAATCAGGCATATCCCCAGGTCAGTGAGAAATCTCACTAAATTCCAGTGAGATCTATATACAGACACAGTTTGTGGGAGTAGGGACTTGTCTCAAAAGGGCAGTATCTTACTAGCCAGGCCTCATTTGTTTGTTTTCCTGTGGGCATCCCAGCTATGAAGACAAGAAAAGAAAGCTGGGGCTGCTCAGCCTGGAGGTGAGAGGGTTGTTGTGTGGAGACCTCCCAGCACTTCCAGTGTCAGAGGGGCCCTACAAGGAAGCTGAAGAGGCTCTTCAGCAGCACCTGTAGTGACAGGACAAGGGGGAATGGCTTCAAACTGACAAAGGGAAAATTTAGGTCACAATTGCAGATTAAATTCGTCCCTGTGAGAGGGAAGAAACCTGTGGCACAGGTTTCACGGAGGAGCTGTGGCTGCCCCATCCTGGAAGTGTCCAAGGCCAGGTTGGGCAGGGTTCTTAGCAGCCTGGTCTAGCTGAATATGTTCTCACTCACAGCAAACATATTCAATTAGACAGCCTTTAAAAGGTCTCTTCTAACCCAAATATTCTGTGATGCTCTGATTCTATGCTCTTTGTAGCTCAGAGAGTGCTGCATAGGCCTCACCAGATGTTAGTAATTCATTGTTATTAATTCCTAGTAGTAATTATTAATTCATAGTTAGTAAATCACAGTAATAACTTTCAGTTTGGGGGATGGCACAAAATTTAGTTTTGCTGTTTTAAAACTTTTCCATTTACTAAGCTATCAATTTTTAAAATTTCTCCATACTTTCGTAGTGGCTGTAGATGTAGAAGCTTTGTCTGAGTTTTCTTTTTTCCTGGCATGTGTTGAGATGTACCATATATTAATAATTGTACCCAGTCTGTGGGGAGAACAGGGGAAGGATGATTTTCCCCAGCTTTTCACTCTCTTTTCTCCTTCAGGCCTGTGGCTACAGCTTTTGGGAATACTGAATTCCCTTTGGATGTTAAGGAAAGCCTGTTCTTTTTGCTTTGTCTGCTATGCCTCCTCAGTGTGGTCCCACAGCATGCTGAGAGCCAGTAGGGCTTACACCATGTTCCTTTCAATGGTTTGTGGGAGTATTTATGCCAAAGAGAACTCTCAGATTGGCCTTAATTCATTAGGAACATTATCCTCCCCAGTCATTATCAAATTAAGCTCTGTACTGCAGCTTTCAGAATAACTTTGTACATCTTCTTTGTAGACAAAGTGTCCTCTGACCCAGCAATTCTCGTTTCATCACGCAAATTGGTCGAGTATCTGTAACCTTTTATTGTGCAAACACAAAGAACTTTGCCTGAGATAAATTTGGCCTAGTAAGGCCATAAAACTCCCACAATATTTGTGTATAAAGGAGATTTATACATTTTTTGAGTGTTTTGCCAAGAAAAACCCACAGCAAGGACAGGCAGACTAAAGCAATAAGCAGGAAATGTATCATTAAAGTTATGGAAGAGGCTGTTCCCTGCATCAAGGGCAGAGGGACATGTTTGGAACTAAACTGAGGGGCAGTCACAGTTCCCACCAAATAAGGACAACCAAATCTACTTATAAGAGTCTCTGTTGGTCAGTTTGTGCATTTTGAATAAACTTTGGGTTTGTGGGAAACTTATTAAAGAAGTAAGGTTTGTTGATTCCGAGAAAAGAAACTATTTATCCCTTCCTTATCCTAGCAGTGGCCAACGCTCCTCCCCTGTGCACATCCCCTTTGCTCTTACACTGACATTACCATGGAAAAATGGAGCAACCTGTGGTGGCAAAAAGGCAGAACAGCCTCTACAGGGGATGGAGGGAAGAATGAGCAGAGAATCAGAGCATGCATGGTGATGGTAATAGATCTGCTCCTACCTGAAGGGTTTGCTTCACTAGGAATTGCTTGCTCTGCCTGATTGTAAGGGATTCTTCTTGGGGAAAATAGCCAGCAAGGAGTTAGCTTCCTGCTCCAAAGGAAGAGATTCTGCATTGCTTCCTTTTCGTGGAGCTGGAAACGCTTTAGGATGGTGATGTAATGCTGGCTGGCTGTGTGGAGAATGTACTCCTGCTTGTGCACCCACACACTAAACAGGCAAAGATTCAGCAGCATGGATTCACCTCAGTGTGAATTTAAAAATTGGCACTAAATTAGGGTTAGATGGGGAAACTGATTGTGCAGCTGCAACTCCTGCATTTGGGAGCTGCTGAGGCACCTCTGTCCTGCAGGAAGGCTGGGTGTTACCAGGTGTGGTATTTCCCTCTCCCACAACATGTAGGCAGTTTTTTCCCCCATGATATGAGAGCAGCTCTCTCTGTCTCCAGCTTTCACTAGTCCAGGGCTCCAAGTGTGGTTCCATCAAGAGAACATTTGCCAAGTGCAGGAAGGGTTTGGACAACGCTCCCAGGCGCAGGGTGGGATCCCTGGGGTGTCCTGTTAGGGGCCAGGAGCTGTCCCAGACGATCCTTGTGGATCCCTTCCAGCTCAGGATATTCTGTGATTCTGTGTAAATATCCTCATCCCTCCTCCAGCTTCCTCCCCCTTCCTTCCTCTGCAGTGCCCTGTCAGAAGGCCCTGGCTCAGACTGGAAAATCCAAGTGCTTTGTGGTCGTCACCATCTTTCCTTCCCAAGTCGTCCCTCGCACAGAGGGAGCTGGGCCCTGCCACAACACAGCAACAAAGGCCAAAACCAAAATTTGCAGCATTTATTCCCACCCCTGCTACTTTTCTCAACAAGATCTTCTAATGGATCAATGATATTCTCTTTTTAGCCTATATATTGCACATACTTACAGCAATATTAGGTTAAATTTTGCATAGACTGTACTAGCTGTCCATGATATCTGTGTGGATTTCTTTGTGAGTGGTCATATTTAACACAGGATTTCTTGTATTTAATTTTTTTTTTCTGTTCCATGACTTTAAGGGTAAACTCAAGTATTTGAGTATTAGTTAGCATTAGGCACAAAAACCTGATCAAGAAGAAGCAGACATTTCTCTGGAGATAAACTGGTTTATCTTTTCTGGTTTAGCTTTTCTGGGAAAGAATACAGGCAAAATCTTCAAATCTCAAGTCCTGCAGCTGTTTTTACACAAATACAATTGCTTGCAGGGCAAAGATTTCTTAGGCCTAAAAGCCATAAAAGCCTTTACTTCAGTAACTCTATAAACACTACCCAAAAAGAAATTTAAAATCATCTATAAAATTATGACACTTCACTAAAGATCAAGAGCTAAGTAAACAACTTGTTGGGTGACATTTCTCAGATTAACGATTGGTAATAAAAGCAAAAAAAGTTTAGAAGTTTACAGCTCCTGGATGTTTTCCACATAATTTTCCTTTTACACACGCTAAGTAGAGGCAGATTCACTGGTTTAACATCTGCTGGTGACACTTTAAATTAAAACTGTCTGCATAATCTGCAGCAAAATGGCTGTTCTGTCAGGCAAACTTACCTTGGGATGGCAACAAAACTGAAAGGTCTGTGGTGGAAACTTCAAGAAAGGTTTGCTTTGTCTCAGCATCAGTTAGAGCAAAGTGTTCCTGATTTACAGGCAAATGTTATTAAATGTTGGATTAGTGGACTTTGACTTGCTGTCATCTATTTTCATAGTAAGTGCTGAAGTGTGGGTAGTGCGGACGGCAAAAAACAAAGGACATCTTCCCTATTATTGCATTAAGTTTTTGGTTTACCATCGAATTTTATTACCAAATGCTCTGTCTCCAGGCTCTAATGCAAATGTTTGTCATTTCTGTGCAGTATAAGCTGAAGGAAGATTATTTTTCCTTGCTAAGAGTATTTTTTTTTAATTTTTGGTTTAGTATCCCAGGATATTTGTGACAATGTTTTATAAAAGCAGAAAATCAAACCTTGTGTAAAGATACCTGTTCTGATCACAGCTCTAGGTATTTCAGTATTTTGAACTCTGACATGGATTTCTGCTGCCTCTCCAAAAATGTTTCTAAGTAAATGACATACCAACTTCAAATGTAGTGCTGTGAGCAATACACTACTTCCATATTTCTGGGGAAAAGTGGGTAAGAACTTCTGGAGAAGTTACTGTTTCTTATACATCCAGCAAAGGAAAAAAACAAAAAAGAATCAACAACACCAGATCTTATTTTATCCTCTAGCATTTTACACCCTGGGACCATATCCCTAAAACTGCACATTGGCATCATTCCCCTGGCTCTGCAGAGTGACAGCAGCTGAGATTCTGGCAGTGCTCTCCAATTGTACATTGTATTTCCAGTGGCACGTTATTCCAGCGCCAGAGTTTTATCACTTCTGCGGAATCCCTTTGTGCAGGGAGCAGAGGGAATACTCCTCCCGACGTGGAAATGAACAACAAGCACGCAGTGCTTGCTGCCAATCACTGTAAAGAGTTGCCTCAGGTTTATTTTCTCCCCAAATCTGCTGCTTGCTGGAAGACAGGACACTTCACGCACAGGAGAACAGACACTGTGTCGCCATCGCTCTGAGTACGTGAGCAACCAGGAAACTTATTTTTAACAGCAAAACAATGTGCTAAATTTAGATGCAAGCAGCAAGGGGATACAGATTTAGCCATATTAAAATGCTGCAGATGATCTCGAGATGACCACAGAACTCATTTTTTTATGTTGAGCATGGTTATTCTGGCAATTTAAGGTTCATAAGAAAGTTACTGTAGAAAAACAGAAAATCATCTTATTCCTTATGTTTCCTGCTAATTATAAACTTTAAAGCATGAACATGAGAGAAACCTGAACAAGATTGATTTAATTAATCTGAATGCGATTTTTAGTTGTCCAGCTTGATACTTCACCAGGATTTAATAATGCTGATTTTGTGCTTGAGATGGTATTTCAAGCTTATTTATGTTAAGATTGGCTTCTTCCCCACCATGCCCCAGGGTTTTGATCATGATCATATCTTGACCCAGTGAAAATTGGTGATGCCCTCTTTTGGGATAGATTCTAGAAAAATAAACCCCTTTTAGCCTGACTAAAAATATCTGATAAAAAATGTCAAGTAATCAACTTTCCATTGTTTATGAAGGAAACTTTTTATTTCAGTTTGTTAACTCTACTGGGATAAGAAGACAATTAAAACAAGAGTCATCCTAAGAGGGAAAAACCAAAGGCCTCAAGGATTTGGCTTTGTTGTTATTTTTGTTGTTGCTGTTGTATTGTAAATTCACAAAAAAAAAGACTGGGAAATATTGTATTGAACAAAGGCTGGAAGGTTGCAAGACTTCACAGAAAGTTTTAAAATACTTTAATCATCTTTAATATGACTTGAAAAGCTTTATAGATTTTATTTTTAATGGTGGTGGTATTATTAAGGCTTTTATGATAGTTTCCAGAAATACTTTAAAAACTATGAATCACAGTATGTTTAGAACTCAAGTGTCATTTTGAGTCAAATGTAACCTTTTTTTCACTTGATGGATAATTAATGCTTTTGACTTGATTATATAAAATGGGACTAAATTATAAATCCTCATTGCCTTTACTGCAATTCCCAGCATTTTTTAAATAGGAAAAGCAATGGCTTTTATTTAAAATTTTCACCTAAGTTTTCAGTAAAATGATTAAGCATTGTTATGAAGACAGTTTCCTTCTCAGTTTCCTCAAATAAAGTTTCTACAATTGTCAATGCATACCTAAAACTGGCAGCTGATAGGAAATGCATGAAGGAAGACACAGGTTATGGAAACATCCTTTTTATGTACACATCTGTGATTTTAGTTTTAGTCTTTTTGTGTAGAATATATTATATAAGTGATTTTTGTTTATAATAACAAAATTTCCAAATGGAATTATATACAGATTTTAAAAAAAAAATAGTTAAAACTCCTAGAATCAAACTTACAGAATTGAACCTTTGGTAGGTTCATTTTTCTATCAAACTTAATGCTGCCTTTTCTGTACTCATTACTGCATTCCAACACCTTTTTCCCTAACCTCACATTCCTGACTGATAATTAGTTGCATACAACCTCCTTTTAAATATATTGTTTGGCACTCTGGGCTGTAAAGTGATAGCATCCATCTACTAAAAGTGTTTTGGAATATTTTTCACTGCCAAGGGCCTCGGTCAGACACGTGCTGAATGAGAAGTGAATGATCAACTCACCAAGATTGAGACTTCCTCAGGTAAACTCTGAAGTATCAAACCTGGTGAGTTAGTTTGAAGTTCCAGAAGAAGGTGGCCACTTCTCTTGCCATTTTCCAGTCCATGTGTGGAGCTCACCTGTGCTCTTGGTGGAGACTGAGATGAAGAGAGGGAAATAAATATGTGGAACCCACCATTCCCAGTTAAGATCCTATGATCTGTAGTCATTGCCTTTATTTTCTGTTTATTGTTTACGTGCTTTCTTAGAGCTCTCAGCTCTGAAATATGTTGAGACCAGGAAACTGCATTCATTCAGCACAAAGGCTTTCTTAAAACCTGGAATTTTAAATGAACAACGAAGGACAGTAGTCCAGAGGGGTAGAAAAGTCAATTAATATTCCCAAGCCCAAAGAGGAGAGTATTTACCTGCTTAAAGCACAGTCCTGTTGTTGTTCATGTGAAGTCATTTAAGGGAAATGATCTCTGTCTTCAGTCCTACAAAACTCTTAACCTTGGGCACCATCTAACAATGGGATGCGTAGACAGTGCTTATTTCTGGCTTTCAGGTCTCCTCTCCCAGAGGACCCATCTTTGTTCTTTTTGGGAAGGAATTCAGTCAACAAAAAAAAATTCTAATAATGAGAAGTTATTTGGAGAATATCCACAAGCTTGTTTAGTTTTCTTGTTAACAGATCAAAGAAAACATATTTAATTTTTATATAACATTCATGTATGCATACTTCCTTTCTCAGCAAAAGCAGTAACTTTACCTTGCCATAGTTTCTATTTGTTTTGTTTTGTTTTAATACTATTGTGTTTAAGACCCTGTTGTTCCAGCTGGGCTTTCTAAATCTGCTCTGGTTCCCCAGTCTGTCCTCACATTAACTTGAAAATGTTTCTAATCTTGACTTCTAAGCTTGGCTTACGTACCAAGATCAATTTTGACATTTCAATGACCAAGATAATTTTGATGGTCAGATACGTTTCAAGTATCCTTGTGATGAATTGGATTTTTGCCCCAGATTGCCAATTTTTTTCAGTCGTGTTCCTAAATTCTATTGAAGCCCTTGAAACTGAAGTGAAACACAGACTCTCCTTTTGTTTTTGTGGATACTTGAATTTAACAGCACTAAAACTGCAACATACATCTCAATATGTGCATTTTCCCTTAGCCTGGCTAGTTGAAAGAGCTGGGGTACAGTTAGCAAGACCAATGTTTTCATTGTCTTCTTACCCCATCAGAGTCAACAAATTTGAATTAGAAGTTTCCTTCATAAACATGAACCCCTACCTCCAATAGTTGCTCTTCAGAATATTTTCTAAAGATCACAAAATTCAATTTGTGCATGTTCCTTTTCACTGCTTTACTTTATGGCCTGGGCTCTTCCTCACGTTCTGCATCACTAATTCATATTTAAATATTTCCATTTTATTTACACACACTGTTCTGAATTTGCCACAATGGAAAGCAATGCACCTATGAATAATGAAAACTGTTTATCACTGCACACAGTGTTTTACAAAGAACAGAGAAATCTCAGGCCCCTTGTGATAAAAGCCTGAATCACAACAAAATGTAAAAGTGGAAATGCAAACTTCAAGTCAACCTAGCATGATCAGATTATTTGAATATTATGCACCATTACCTTTTATTCAATATAAGTATTTGCCATGTTTGAGAAATCCCTAATGAGTTGGGATGTGCTGAAAATGCTGCCAAGATTATATTTCTTGCAGTATTGCTGTCCTTCCTGTGCTAACACGTTAGAAATGAGCAACCACTGGGAAAATATGAAAAACATTATTGTCCTCCAAAGCCAAATCCTTCACCAAGACTGTTCAGCTATGCAATAAAAGCAATCAAACACACAAAACCACATCCTCCAGGTTATGGATGCCTGCACAATCTGATCTATATTGATGAATTTTCTGCAGATTCAGTTGTCATAAAGTAAAGCCAAAATATTGTGGGCAGGGAACACATGATCAGTTGTTTAGGAGAGGTCTGTCACTCATCATCAAGTTGTCTGGTTGTCTCAGTGAGTATAAGTAACTCCCAATTCTACTGGGCCATCATGGAAAAATTTGGAAAACTCACACTGGCTGTGATAATGCACATTTCACTTCGAGATTTTTCTATGTGAAGCAGAAAAGTCTCCATGAACTACCAATGAAACCCTTCTGTTGAATCCGGGGAACAAAAAACTTGCAGGGATTGAAGTCTTACAGATCTGTGTAGCTCTCAAGGGTAAAGGGAAAGAGGGGAAGCAGAGCAGAGCTCTTTATTGCTCACAGAGATACAGAAGCTCAAGGCAAAGGTGCTTTTTCTCAAAATCATTTTTGATTAACAGCCAGGGGGTTGTTCTTAAGCTGCAGTGTGTGGAGGCAATGAAAATGGTGCTGCAGGCTGGCAGATGCTGCTACACTTGTGGATGTACTGAGCGTGTGAGTTCTCAGCAGCTCAGGATCTAGGCCATAAAAATCTGCCAGCCCAATGACTTAATCTGACCCTCTGGAAGTCAGTGGCAGTGTTTCCACAGGCTTTAGGAGGTGATGTGGCAAAGCTCAGTGCTGAGCTTGCAGTGCTTTCCAGGGCACTGAGATGTGGAAAAGGGGATCATTTGCTCCCTGAATCACCAGTTGTGTTGCTAAAAAGCAGAAGTTCCTAACGGAGGGGGACAAAAGCACGGGAAAAGTTTGAGTTGAACATAGCAACGAGATCATTGTGAGGAATTTAAAGATTCAGTCTGACTCGGACAAAATCCTGAGGCTACAATCCTTCCTTGTGCTGATACCCCGGGTGTTGCCATTGCTGGGAACACCTGTAACTCCCATTAGCTTGGGGGAGATTTGTGTGTGCTTAGCACTTCTCAGAACTTGGACCCTGACACTTACACACATCTCACGTGTTGGATTTGCAGAGTCACTAATCTGGAAAAAAACCCCACACTGACTCTTTTTGGTGCTTTTGGGTTTTGCTCAGGCCAGACACACTGAAAGAGTGGCTTTTCCCATAATATTTCATCACTTCAACTGTTATTGCCATTCAGCAGCGGGGAACTCCACAGCATGTGAAAATGGAAACCAATCTTTTAGAACTTATCCTGTCACTTAACCCTAGCTCAGATCTGCTCTGCCTTTCTGTGGCTCTAAATCCTCAGGAGTGGATTGCTGCTCCTGAGCTGCTGCTCAAATGCCACTTTCATCCAAGAAATTATTGCTATTAATATCTTCGTATGGCAAAACTGAAGATTTGACTGAAGATTGGTTCCTGTCTGTGTTAGTTCCTCCCCTTGAAAATTCCCCTGAAAATTTGTCTTCCTTTGCCTGTGCCAGTCCAGCATAAGGATATTTCTGTATGTCTAAACAGCACTGGCTACCAAGGAGTCCTAATATTTTTAGGCTATAATTCTTTGGAAGCATGTGGACAATCAAAATGGGACAGGTGGGAGAAGGAAGTGTTACTCCTGGTGGGAAGGAAAGCCCAGATAGTTTCTTCCTGTCCACGCAAGAAATTTATTAAAAAATTCCAAGATCCTCAAAGTAGTGCTGTAACTACAGGGTTATCCTGGTCTTGGGTGAGAGTGTGGGACCATGCAATGACTTCAGCATATTTGAAGCACCATTATTCAAACATTTCTCTATGTTTCTAGTAAAAATCTCCACACATTCTAGTTCAGAAGAACTGCCCAAGAAAAATACCCAGTGCTCTGCTAATGAACATCCAGCCCATTATCAAAAATTACAAGCCTACCCTCTACAGAGAGTTTAAAGAACATAATATAACTTTGATTATATATCTTGTAATGCCAGATTTCCTTAGAGGAGCCATGGCTCTAATTTAACCTTATTGAAAAGCAAACTGAAAGGAAAACCACAGAATTCCATGAAACCCAGGGATGCACCCCAGGTGGTGTTTGGCCTGTTTCATGAAACCTATTTCATTTCCAGTCCCCTGAAATTGCATCATCTCCTGTTCCACTATGATATATTAGCATTTGTAGCCTGTACATCCTGCTGGAATGCTGTGATAACCTCATGGATGGGTGGGGAGACTTGCCCCCTTTCCCTGAATTTTGCTGGAGTCCCCACAGAGTAATACAGTTGCTATCTCTGATGCAGAAAAGGTTAAATCTGTTTCTTTCCATGCTGGAGGCCTAGAAAACATGACATTCAAGGAAGCCAAATGTCAAATATGTGCAACTTCTATACATATCTGTAGAAGATTGTTCCACTTGCCATTAGACTCCAGCTAGGCAAAATTAAGATGAATATAAAATTTTGTTTGGTTTTATTGGTTTGGGGTTTAGGACAAAAGCCTTGATAAGCAACGTGTGTAGTATCTTCCTAATGTAAAATCCTTTTCTGGATAGGAACCAAATGAGAAGTCCAATTGGTTTTAATTAGGTTTTCTTTTAATGATGAGCTGAGCTAACCATAAAAATTAACTATTTTAATCAATCACTTCATACATCAAAGGTAAAAATTTAAGATGGGAGGGTTACATTTATTTCTGTTGTTTCATTTCAGAGCCCTAGAATTCATTCAGTCAAATTGCATGGCAGCAGATACGAGACTTTTTTCTCTTATTTTACAAACATCTTTACTTTTGTGGATGTGATCTGAACGACAATTTTGAAGTGCAGGGTTTGGTTGTTATGGATAATGACACAGCTCTTCCTTGCACCTAATTGTCCATCAGTAGCCAGCTCTGGGGATGGGAGGGATGCTTGTTTTCCTTATCTCAGCATTCCTCTTAAAAGACTTTAGGTGCATAAAGTTCCTCCTTTTCTCCTTTCTTCAAAGAGACATGTTGTCTCCCTCCATTTGCTGATTGCTGATATTCTGGAACATGTGGATGTTATGGTTTGCATCGTCCACACAAGTCTTCCTGTGAACACAGGGAAAAATGATACCTTTTAATTTGTTCATTTGAAACCCAACCAGTGCTGAAGCAGAGTCAGAGGACTCAGCTTTGTTTCCATCTTGTGTAATCGCATTTTTATTAACTTAAGTGAGCAGTCACCGCTGGCTTTGTGCCAGGGGAGCTTTCTCAGTTCATCCCAAATAGGAGGCTTTTTTTTTTTTTCCTTTAGCAGAAGAAAGTAGTCTTTAAAAAAACAAACAAAACAAAAAAAAATTTTAAAAAGCAGTCTTTTGGAGTAACCCCTTTATGAGATTTGTATAAAACAAAGCACCCCAGGACTGTTCATGGCAGGGTAACTGCTAGAAGTTGAACAATCTGGAATGCTTGTTCTAGATTATTATCCATAAATTCAAGTTTCCTAATTTCTCTTTCCAATATGTATTTTAGGTTCTCTAGGGCAGAAGGTGTCTTTTCCTATATTTTCCCATAAGTTTATCTGAGCAATTTCTTCATATTAGTGTAGACTAGCAGATAAACTCTCTAGAATATATGTAGCAAAACAATTGTTTTGTTCCAGTGCTCCCACAGTATTCCAGAGCAATTTGAAGCAACACTTCCTATAGCATTTAACAATTAAAAAGAGTTTCTCTGTCTTTTCCTCTGAGATCTTTAAACACCAGTTATTCCTTTTTGTGGATTGGCATCAGTTAGATAAAACCCCACATTTATTTTAGGGATGCTTTGCTCTGGTTGGTCTCTCATTACCAACTCCCAAAGACCTCACAGAAGAGGCAAGAAGAGGTCTCCGTGGAGATACATTGAATTCTAGGATAAAAAGAAGAGGTCTTTAAAAGTAAGACAGAAAAGCACACAAAACCCCCTCTTGTCTGAATAACATTTGTTAACAGACTTCCTTGGTGAGCAAAATATTGGCAAAAAACTGAGGGCAAAGCAAGAGGAAAGAGCTCTGTCTAGATGAGACAGTGCATGGAAAGGTTACATTTATTAGGGGGCAAGATTCCGGAGCATTTATGAGATTTTCATGGTGAAGCATTTCTGAAAAGCACCTAGAAAGGTGATACTATAGGAGATTTTTGTTGCCTTATGTTGCTGTTTGTTTTGCTGTTTTTGTATTATAACCAGATAGCCTCAAGTAAATTTATTTGCCATAAATAGCAATGATAATAAATGGAGTGTTTAGATACTGCATTGACTCTTCTTAAAATGTCCACAGAAATGTCTGGAATTCTTGTGCTTGGATATTGCAACAGAGGACATGAGAAATAAGTTTTCTTTCTTATTTCTTGGGGCTGTATTAAAAATCTAAAGTGGCAGTCATGGGCAAAAAGCACTGAAGCATTTAAAAGCATTAAAAAAGGAAAGCATATTGATACTTCTGAAGAAATTACAGAGGTGTACAAACCACTGATCCCTTCTTAAATCCACATTGCATTGCAAAAGCAGCAAGATAAAAAAGGCTTAAGCACAACATCACTTCATGAGGACCTGTTGCCAGCTCCAGCTGTTGAAACAGAAAAGAAGCGAATTACCTGGGATTTTTTCTTTTCATGTGCAATTTGCATATCCTAACTAAACACAGGGAGGGGGAGTGAGGGGAACAACAAAGGGAACAGTAAGGATTTTGTCTGAGGCCAGGTCAACACTAGCCCTAGATAATGGTTGATGCCTGAATTGCTTAGAGTGGGTTCCCTCCCAGCACGGGCTGGTTTTCATCATGGTGATAAAGGAAAACATTTCACACAATAGCCATTGGGCCCCTTGTTATGACCTGAAAGCTGCACAACTGCTTTTTATTCTAGGAGAATACAACTGAAAAATCATCTTAAGAACACTGCAATCCTTTGGTATTGTATACATTACTTTCAGTAATGTGTATAATAACACATGAAGCCAGGGTGGGAAGACATTGTACCCCTTTTAGTATGAAACTTAAACCTGTGAATAAAACTTGTTTAGCATAACTACATAGAATTTCCTTGGCTGGGTTGGTTTTGGCTCCTCCACTGTCACAGATGTTCATTATTAGGGAAAGAAAACACTGTAAACTCAGTAGAGATTGTAAAGCAGGAAAGGGGGAAACCTGAATAAAATCTGAAGGGTTTTTTTGCCGTGTGTGACCTGATCATCAGCTCTAGAAAGCGTGTGAGCAACCTGCTGGGATCAGGTTTCCTCTGGGGAAAGCAGTGACGTAAATCCACTTACCCCTCATAGGAGCTGTGGAGATTATGGAGTGATTTGGCTGAGGTCAAATGAAAGGGAACACAAGAACGTGAAGGGGGAAAAAAAAAAAAAAAAAAAGCTTTCAAAGGTTGTTTTCAGGTTTGAAGGAGATAAGATGGGTTTTGTGGCTCTTTTATCACTTTCTCATGCCAGGGCACCTCAGATGTGCCTGGAGGAATTTGGCCCTCGCTGTTGCAGTCGCTGAATTCACACGGGAATTTTAGCTGACCCTGTCAGCTCTGGGAGCAGCGCCTTAGACAGTGCAGGGACCCTTCCTGGGCTCTGAGATCTCTATTAATAGATCTGTGGCACCCAGCCCAACTCCAGGGCTGGAGGTGTGAGCTTTTTCACTCTTCTAAGGTTTTGTTTGCATGTGTTAGCACTGTACAAAGCCACCTTGCATCTCGAGATAAGGGAGGCAAAATCCCCAGCTCTCTAACAGCATCTGGCTCTGCTTCTACTTCAGCAAGTTTTTTGCAGGTTCCACAGCATTTTTATGCTCAAGGCTTCTTTTCCCAGGTGCTCCAGTGGTGCTGGAATTTAAAAATCAAATTATAAACCAATTTTATGAATTCTCTCAGCTTTCCCCATGTGTGCTTACATGGATGACTCACTAGGAATGCTCTGCTTTCAATCTGTCATGCATCATCAGGGCATTTTCTTGCTAATTGGCATTTTCACTCTAAATAGACCTGTTACTCTTCAGAAATGAGAGGGACTGCATTTTTCATCCAGTCCTGTAGCTGTGTTGCTGAGTGATCTCTCTCGAAACAGGCTGCTGGTTTGGAAGTTCAGAGAAGAAAAATCCTGTGCCACACAGCAGCAGACACAGAATCCCTTTATACTGTAGGAAAAACAGCTCTTCCAGTTCAATTGCCATCTAATTTACCTATAGCTCATGGCCTAATATAATTTAGCTTACTAACAGAGCAAGGAAAAATGCTTTAGCTGTAAAATGGGTCATAAGCACTTTATGTCCTCAAGGATTTTGAGAAAGGGAAAGAAAAATAAAATCATGTTGTGAAGGGAAGACAACTATTTCCCAGAAAAACATGGACACCTATTTCTTTTAGTAATAATGCTTCCTTTGAAAACATGCTTTCTTTTTTTTGGAAGACAAACAGAATGAAGTCTGAAATCATAGCAAAGGTCATAAAAAGGATTCAGCCATAAAAGGACATATATGTATTAGCAAGTGACTTCTTCAAACAGCAGGGAAGTTTGAAATAATGCCTAGAAGTTCCTAGCATTAAGGAAAATTATTCCATAACTTCATTATTTGTTCCTTTCATTCTTCTGGCATACCTAAATTTACCTATTGATTTTAATGATCTGCAAATATCTTGGTTAAGGTTTAACTGAATTCTTTATCATGGTTTAATCAGAAAACAATCATACAGATTTTCATTATGGTAGGATGTTAGAAGAAAAATTCTTTGAACTTGCAAAGTTCATGTCTAGGAGACCTTAGAAATTCTTTGGACTTGTCAGTGAAGAGAAAGAGAAGGTGAAATATGTGAGGGCAGAGGCTGTACAGCAACCAGGAGGATAAAAGAAAGAACAGAGCAACTGCTCCTTGACAGAAGAGAATTGGCAGAATCCACAAATCACAAAATCATTTTTCATTCAAATGAAAAAACACGCTGGGGTGCTTGCTTGGTGCTTGGAGATGATAAAATTTACATTTATACATGAAGTGCCACAAATTTTAGATTTTTTTTCCCATAATTATTTTATTGGTTTTGTATCATTTATATCAAAAAAAGCTCTGTTCTTCTGGTGGCCATCACCACAATGATTGTAATGAAAACATATATAATTCCCTTCATGGGAATCAAGAAAAATGCAAGAGAAGGAAAGGAAGAGTTCCAGCAATACTTTCCCTAGGGGATTTCTGGACAACTTGCACAAATCTTTGGGCTTTATTTCTTTGAAAAAAAAACAAAAAAAAATAAGCAGGTGGAGTAAATTTAAGCTACTAAATCAAAGCAAATGTCCCCCAGCAGGTGGTCGACGTTTGAAAGCATTGAGAGCTGGAAGAAGAACAAAAGCTTCCATTTTCTATTGAAAAGGTACCTTGGATTAGACATCTAGAAGAGAAATGTGGGAAGCCAAAGGAGCTCTCTCTAATGAAATTTAGAACTCATGTGTTAATACCACCTCTGAAATGTGTCTTAGAGAGTATCCTCCTCCAGCAGTCCTGATTGTATTGGACGTTTGTAAAGGTACTGGAAAAAACCCTAAACATTACTTCTGTAACATATTATACATCAATATCAACATAGCAAAGGGAAAGAAATTCACCAATCACAGAATGCCAGAATGGCTCAGGGAGGAAGGGCCCACAGTGGGGACTCAGGCAGGGCCATCCCAGGGCACAGGAGTGTGTCCAGATGAGGAGACTCCACATGTCTCTGGTCTCTGCCTCCTGTGCAGGGGAATTGCTGGGATCAGCCCCTGCCCGTGGCTCTGGTGCCATGGAGCAGAGCCTGGGCTTGCTCTGCCCCTCCCTGCACACAGGGACACCCAGGGACACCCAGGGCTGAGGATCCCTCTCCCTGGGGCTCCTCCCCAGGCTGAGCAGCCCCAGCTCCCTCAGCCTTTCCTGGGCACGGAGATGCTCCAGGCCCTTCAGCACCCGAGAGAGAATCACGTGCCAAGGACAGGCCAGCCCGTGCCACGGGAAGATAAATACCTGCTGTGGGACACGAGTCACCTCTGGAGATGCTGCTCCCTTTCTCCTGGTGGAAAGGGGCCTGGAATGCTGCCCATCATCAGCATCTGGAGTGCAGCAGAGGTGTGATGGATCCCTGCAGAGGGGGACATGCAGAGGGCCAAGCAAGAGGCATGCACAGCATGTTATTCCACCCAGAGCTAAGCTGGAATTCCCTGGTGTGGGCCACAGCTCCCTGGGCACACTCCGTAACAACAGCCACTGACCAGACACCACCTATCAGATCCTCCTGGCTTTTCCACCAACTCAAGTACAAAACACTTTGCTGATGAAAATCCCTGAGAATATTCATCTGTCTCGCTTGTCACTTGTCTTTCCCTTTTCTCCACCGAGGGCCATCAATTTTAAACACTTATGAAGGATTTAAGACATTCTGAGTGCTGCTTTCTCAGTTTTTCTAAAAAAGGAAAAAAAGATTTAGGAGAGTCATATGAGCAGATTGGGTGACTTCTGGGCACAATTGCATGGATATAATTCATCTGAAGTTAGGGGAGAATTATTTACATTTATTCCCTCTCCTATTCAGGTTGATTCTCTGCCTTTCTGTCTGATTTGCTGGTTTGTTTTTCTGGGTTTTGGTGTGTTTTTTTAAATGCAGGTATTTATTTACCTCACTGAAAAATCATACAATACTACTAATAATTGTCTATTTAAATGTCTATTTTTTTTCACTGAAAGCTGCATTTATTACTGATTTATTACTTGGTAGATGCAACGGCACATATTTCTTCTTGTTTTATATGTTATTCCTGAGAAGCTTCATATGTCGAAAAACATAGAGAGATTAAAATATTTTATGTTCATCATTAGGATTAAATCCTAGGGGGTCAAAAGATTACATTTTCTGCACGTCAAGCTACGGTCACTGGCAGTGATTGATTCATTTATTTGCAGAAAGCAAAAACTGGAAAAAAGTCAATTAGGGCACAAAAGTACATGGAAGAGAAACCTGCAAAACAAGGTGTTACACTCATTTTCCTGGCTGTTCTTTCAATATATTTGAGACTGCACATCAGGGGTGCGCCCTCCTGTTCTGTTTTGTTTTTCAATCTATTTATAAAGATTGATGTACTTTCTTGGTAGAGATGAAATCTTGGATAGAGTTGTGGGTTTCTAGGCTTCTGCAGGTGTATACTGGAAATTCAATATCCCTTTGGACTCAGGGATGAAAAAGATTTGGCAGCTTAGGGAAGCATAAAACACAGTTCAAAATTCTGGTTGACTGGAACAGGCTGAATGCACAGCATGTTATTCCTGTTCATCTTTGTTTAGCTTTCTTCAGCTGTTAACAGCTCAGGGGAGCATAATAAATTAACCCTACTGCTTGGACTAATGAGTTGTCATCCTCTGCTTTTTATTCAGTTCTTGCTTGGTGTTGTCATCCAAATTCTTACAGGCTGCCCAGGAAAGTGACTGTGTATCAATTTTTGTCTCATTTATTAAACAGTACTCTGGCCAGGGCACATGTGAAACACACTACATGAAAACAACCAGAAAGAAATTGTACTTTTATAAAAACATGTACTGATTTCTATTGTCTTTACTTTTTAAATTTTTTTGGTGCTGTTGTGACAGGTTTAAACTGTGTGCTCAGAGATCTTCCACCTAGAGGCACATAGAAGTGTGACATAGGGGGGTCTCATGGTGCTCTCATTGCCCACTGCTATCCTTCCAAGCAATTCCCTGAAGGAATCACATTCCCTGGAAGTGTTTAAATGTTGTTTGGAAGAATTGATTTAAACCAGTGGCAACCTGTGGTTTCTATGTGGCTTGTGAGCAGTTTGAAGTGTGGCTCTCCCTGCAGGACTGTGTGACTGGAACATCCATCCAAAACTGTGCTGGGGCACGAGGCACCTGTGGGAAGCAGTCTGAGTTCCAACTGTGGAAGGCAGGGAACCTGCAGATGTGGCTGAAGGGGACAGTGACAAAGAGGCCTCAGGTCTCTGCTGCATCACCAGCAGTGATGGAACTTTTAGGGTTTCCTGCAGAGAGCCACACTCACAGCAATTTACCCTCAGTTCTTTAAAGAAATATCCATTTATTGTAGATCCTCTCCCAGTTTGGAGAGCCCTTCTGGGCTCCTGGCTTGTAGGTGTTTGATTTTTTAAGTCTTGCATTGTGATAAAAATCAGAATTATCTGAGTCAGAAAATGTTTCACCAGAATTGCTGAGAAGTTGGAGCTCCTGAAAATTGTGTGACCAGGCCCAAGCCAGAGCCTTGTGATCAGTGCAGTGTTAGGCAACACACAGCTCTTAGTCCAAGGAAATCATCTTCCAGTCATTATTTGGGATACAATCATTTATACCATGTTAAAATAACTTAAAAAAAACCAAAACCGAACCAAACAAACCAACCAAAAAACCTGACCAGTTTTAGTGTGTGGGAACTATTTTAACATTAAATTTACCTCTACTACGATTTGAGTTAACAGCATTGGCTTCTCTGCCTTTTTGGAAGCAGTCCCTGTATGAAAGAAATCTCTTTTGCTTGTCAGGGAGAAAATTTTGAGAAAATATTGTGACAACTGGAAATATAATTGCTTTCATTTTGTACCACTCTACAGAGTTTTTTCCAGCGCTGGATAGACTTGGCTGTGATAGGGAGTGTAGAGGGAATGACAACTTTGTTTCCATAATGCTGGAAGGAGTCAGATGTTCAAAGTTCATTAAAATCTTCTCCTCTCTTTGGAGCTTCACTGGTTTGCAGTGTGCAGGCAGGATTTTGTTCTTAGGCTCTAGAGAACTCTTTTTCTTTGTGTTTTACCCTATATTGAAGAGCGTGTAATCACATTGCAACCAGGTGCATTGGGGTGAAAGCTCCTGTGTCAGAATAGTCTGGATCAGGCTGGGAAGGACAAACTTAGAGCAGTTATCCCTGGAACATAACTTAGAGAACTTGTTCCCCTTCCTGCCTGTCATGGGCCAGCTGTAAAGTTTGCTAGATCATAAGACAAGAGGAAAGTAAGGTAGGGAAAAGGTGGCTCATTTTTGACTGAGGGCAGTTAAATTCACAGCTTGGCAGTGGCCAGCTTATCCCATTTTTAATGGGAAGGGCACAAAGCCTAAGTGACACTTAAATGTCCTTGAAATACTACCTGACATTGTCCCTGTGCTAAATGCTTGCACAGAGTCCAAAGTGATAATTCAGTGACCATTGTGAGTCACCAAACCCAGGGAAACTCCATCCTGGCCTTTGAGTGTCTCCTTGGTGCTGTTCCTGGAGGAACAGGAGGACAGAGGTGGGAGGGAAAGTGCAGCTCCCAGGTCTTTCTGAACTGAAGCAAGCAATGCTGCTGCTGGCAGCCCAGCAGCAGGAGGAGATTTGGAAACTGTGGTAGTTTGTTCCGCTCATTATGCCCAGTTCTTTCCAGTCAGCTGCTTATCCATTAGCTTAGGAGGTACAAGAATCACCTAGAGCTATCCCAGCTTTTTTACTGCACATTTACAGCATCCATCTCCCTCTTGCTTTTGTGGCTCTCCTCCCATTTGTCATCTTTCTCATTTAAGGAGAGATTTGCCAGCCACTCTGGCAGGGAGTGTTCTAGGCAGGGAGGAGTAGCTGCACTGCCCACAAAGCCCCAGACCTCTCCAAGGAGTAAGTGTGTTAAAAGTAATGATGTGCAATAAACTGGAGGTGCAATAAAAACCTCGTGGAGATGTCATTGAGTAGAAGCAAAATGTCTAACATAAAAAATGTAAAAACCCCTAAATAGCTACTGGAACTTCACAGATCTTCAATATTTTTCTGCAGACACCACTACAGTGCAGTGACACCTTGTGCATCACATTAATGTCATTGCCAAATAAACCAAATCTTTCAGAGAGCTCCTGTGCCATACTTTGAAGACCTTTTTCTCTGAACTCGTTTTTCTCATCATTCATTTAACATAAATGAAAGAAGGAAAACTCTTCCTTCTCCCTGAGGTGACAACCTCAGGCCTTTACTTCAGAAAGCACCTATGCATATTCCCAAGACTGCCTTTATTTGATGAATAAATGAGACTTAAGCACATGTTTAAGCAGATATTTTGTACTGATGGGCTTGTGAACTAATGATTAGTATTACTGACTAATATTCAGGATATGCTGAAGGGCTGTTGTGATCTGAGGACCAGCAAGTTCAAGGTGAACCAGGATGCACAGAAAGGCCTGAATCTGTTGGAAATAAGAAGGAGGGGAGAAGACGTGGGAAGTGGCTGGTATTTTTGGATAGCCTTACCTTGCAATGTCTTGTGCTTACAGTTCAGAGCTGCCATAAATTATCAGCGCTGTCTTGTTTTATTAAATGTGGAGAACCTGAAATCCCCTTTGCTCAGTCTGTGCTAACCCTTTAGTCATCCTCCCATATATTTGGAGAGCAAAAATCCCTGCAGCTGGAACATGTAGTATTGGCTGTGGTTTTTTGTCCAACAAAGGCTGGAGGAACACAGAGTTCAAATGAATACATGTTTTGTTAAATTTTTGGCAGCTTTGCGTGAACAGGCTAGAAAGAATGACAGGCTGTGTAAGTCAGCATAACACAATGTGTGTTTCTGGTGATGTACAGTGGTTCTGAAAGTGGGTAACAGCATCCTAGAGAGAGAGAAAAAGCTGTGTTTGGAATGTTTCCTTTCTCTTTGTTGGTTGATATTCTGCTTCCCCAGTGTGTGTTTTAGTTGGCAGTAGGATCCAGTTCAGGAATATGCTTTATTGGTGAAATGATGATGATTAGCAAGAGAAATGCTGTCAATGTCTTACGAACAAACATTTCTTGATAATAATTTTTTCTGTGATTTTTCTGGGGGTTAAACAAAGGATTGAAAAAGGAACATGCCCCTAATGTCAATGTAACCGTAAAAGCTTAGTCGGTGATCCTAAACTCCTTTAATTTAAACTATTATGATCTGATTATTTCTTGCAACACTCAAGAGTTAAATTTTATACTTCAGTACCATATCTTCTTCACTAACATATCATTTACCAGTCATATATTTCATGATGATGTGAGCATGTATCTTACCAACAAAGGTTCTGGCCAACAACAGCATCATTTTTTTCATAAGTAGGAGGAAAAATATTTTAAAAATAGCTTTAGATAAACCAAAAAGACACTGGAAGTTTGACCGTTTACATGGAAGAAATATGCAGCGGAGAAAAATGGTTTCTTCTAAGCATGTTCTTTGTGAATACCAAGGCATAAATTGATATTAATTTCTCTGTAGTAATGGATGGTGCTTTTAAGTTGGAAGGGACTGTAAAGCTCATCCAGTCCCACCCCTGCCAAGGGCAGGAACAACTTCCACCAGCCCAGCTTGCTCCAGCCTGGCCTTGGACCCTTCCAGGGATGGGGTGTCCTCAGTTTCTCTGGGCAATTCCACGTGACAAAATTGCACATCTTGGTCTCCTTGTGGATCAATTCCCATTTCTAAAAGAGGGGCAAGCTACTGCTTTTCCTATCCTCTGTCACCACACTAGACTGAACTTTCTCTGTATAACAACCAGCAAAACTGTAAAGTCTGATTTGGGGCCTCCAGTTTTTCTAAAAATAGGACTGGCAGTTAAAACTGCTGATAATAAAATGGCTGATGTTGAGTCTTGACTTTTTTGGGGTTAATATTGCGTTAGTCATTTTTGTCTCTGACTATTTGTCACTACTTTAAAGCAATACTTTTTGTTTGCTGCAACATTATTCTGAAATGAGGAGAGTTTCAGGTTTCAATCCCATGAACACTCCTTGGAGGCTACAAAGCACATACTGGTCCTTATTCTCTGATTTGATGCCAAAATGTAATCATCTGTTGTTTTTCAGTGTGCTGGTGGCAGTTTAGAGTAAAAAAGGAGAATCTGATACCCCCAAGAACAAAGTCACTGTAAGGAATTCACCTACTGCCCAAAAAAGCTGTAAACGTGTCTCGTATCTTGAATTTTTGTATCATCTTTAGGGACAGACTGTGATTTGCCTTAATCAACAAAACCCAAACCACTGAATGCAGTATTTTCCTTTCACTGGGGACTCCTGAGGGTGATCTACTGGAAAAGAAGGTCACACATTCCCACCGGAGTGAACGAGGTAGATGTGATGCTCACGTGTGAAGTGTGGCAGGAATTTCACAACAGGGCTGTAAGAATGCTTAGAACTGCTCTGTCAGTGTGACTTTCTGGTGAAAAACACTCAGCAAATTCAGGACATCTTTGCTGCATTGGAATCACAGTTGTTTACAGCTCAAGAATACCTCTTGGGTTCTCTCAGCGCTAAGCAAAATTAAATTTTAGGAGAAATGTGATTCAGGAGGTTTTCCGTTAACTCTGTCTCATGTGCTTTTTCATTTCCTCCTCGCTTCTTTCCCGTCACTGTCACCAGATGTTTCTGTCAAGCATTATGTTTTCAACTCTGGGCGATTAAAACTGGAATTTAGGTCTCAACTAGGAAGCCAAGGGGTTTAAGGGCTTTGTACAGTCCATGAGTCAAACAGAAAAGTGTAGCTATTTACACACTGAAAGTGAGAAAATTTGATTTGATTTATTCCATAGTAGATCGTGTAAAAGATTCATGTTGGTTGCAGTGCCCTTCTGTCTTTAAGTCATTGAAAAAATCATCAACACAAGGGATAAACTCTGATCACTTGCACGTCCCTTAAATGTCCTCTTAGCAATGTGCAGCCTTCTTCAAGAGCTTTTATATTAGAAAAACTGAAGCATTTTGGCACAGAGTGTGCTGTGAACATGAACCACCCCCCCAAAAATGCATTTTTCTGAATTCTGTGCTTTATGATGCAGCTGCACCTTGCTGCATGAATGAATATTGTACAAGTTCCTGTTATTGTTGCACATTAAAAAAGTAGTACCCCTCAAAAAGCAATTTATCATCATAGTTCAATACACTGATTTATCTGTACACAGCATCTGAGAAAACACACTTAAAATGCTCTGAACTTGTGAAGGAAGACATCTGGAACCTCTTGTGGCTGCATTATATTCTACATTGTTTCCACCTTATTTTCCTGATGTGCGAGCCCTTGACAGATGAAGTTGTGGAGAGTGATGCTCCTTGTCTGGAAAAGAGAAAAAAGGAAAAAAAAACAACAACCAACCAACCAAAAGTTTGCACTCCCTCAGCAATTATTTAAATTGAAATTACAGCCTGTACTCCCAACCTCAGTGCCACTTGGCAGCTGCAAGTTGATGAGGTGCAGTAATTAATGAGTTAGTACTTGTTGGGTAGGCCATGGAAATCAACAACTGTATGCTTGTCCTTTGCCTGTTCCATGTGGAACAAGATCTTGGATTTCATTTGCATCTGAAGAAAGAAGAGCTGTTCACCTGGTTATTTATCAAGCCTTGGTCTTTTTAAACCAGGGTTCTGGTGCCATAAAGAGAGGGAATGCTCAATTTTCGGACCACTGCCTCTCTGTGTGCAGAGCTCAGCTACAAAGTCCTGCTTTCCATGGAATGCTGAAGCCCTGCATTTGTTTAAAATCTGGCCTTGTGCTCAGGGATGTTTATACTGAAATCAAACATAGAAGATGACACCATTCCTGTCCCAAAGAGCTCCCTAAAATCAAAAGCAAAACAGTGTAAAATAAAACCAGTGCTTGTTTCTGGCTCTAGATTTTAACCAGAGCAGATCTAGTAGTTATAAAACTTTGTCCTATATATAGTGTAACACAATCTGTGTTAGACTGTCCTTTATCAGAGGTGTCAACTAGGACTAGAAAAACTTTTTTTTTAAACTAAAATATCCAATAGATTTGTGTGTGTGTATATATATAGTATATATTTCCTGTATGTTATGTGTATGTATATTTATAGAGAGAGATCTATCAAATTAGGCACGTATGGACACACCCACACATGCTCTGTGCACTTCAGGAACTCAGATATTAATAAGACAATAAATAAGCATTGCAGCTGGTAAAGGTTGAGCACTTTCCCCCTTCACTGCTGAAATGAGTAGGTCATATGTTCACTGGACTAATCTGGGCTGTACTGTCACCACCCAGCTGGGAGTCCCCGAAATCTTTTGAGCTCTTCAGCAGAAATCGTGTGTGTAAGGCTTTTCATCTGCTCTTTGAATTTATGGCTGCTGAGGGATTGGAGCTTTCTGCACTTGCCCAGATTACCTCAGGTACTTTTGGAAGCAAGGCTGCTTGGAAAAAATTATCAGGTCAGGTTAAAGATAGAAGTGAGTGAAACATGAAAAGTCACTGCATTTTGCATTTAAAAATGTCTCAGTGAACCTTGGAAAATACAGGTTTGCTTTTCCCCTTGACCCCAGATCTTCATTAATCTGACTCTACAACTGATAGTGGTATAGAGACTTGCAATTTAGGTGCATTGTGTTTTTACACCGGATTTGGGCACTCCCTTTGCTTGCCTGATGCATTTGGGGATGCTGATCATGCATAATTTTAAAATGTAAAGTGGCAGAATAGGAGAGAGACGTCCTTGTTCCTTTGGATCTGCTCCTATGCTCATAACCTGTCACTAGAACTTGTCTTTCTCCAAAAGCCAGATGTGAGGAAATTTAGAAGATTCACAGTTTATTTCTACTCTAAAATGGAAAGAAAAAAAAAAAAACCCTTTCAATATTTCAGTACTAAAGAGGGAAAGGGAGGGTACAGTCAGTGGAGACAGAGAAGTCTCTTCAAAAGTAGAGCTTTGTAGGATTGTATTTTATTGTCTAGTGACAATAAAAGGAGCCTAGAGACAAGATATTTTTTAAACACTTTAGCCACTTTAAAACTCTTTCTCTCTTCATAATGGAGGATGTTATTAATGGATTTTTTTTTTACAGTACACATATAGATTATCTATAAGTTGCATAGGTTTTAAAGGCAATGCCTGAGTGCATGGATGTGGGTGGAAAGGGAACACAGCCTTGAGTGTGCAAAGCACCAAGCGTGAGGGGAAGAGAAGAACTTCTCTCTTAAAACTCTTAGAAAGCAACGTGGTTTGCAGGTTTTGCTCACTGAGCTTTGGATGTGAAACTGGCAAAAACTGTAGCCAGAGAAACCCCACTCCCTTCAAATACAAAGGTGAGGAAGCACTTACCCTATGAAAATTCATGGGAAAAGAGAAAAATAAATCAATGCAGGAGGAAGGCCCGTGCTCCAGCAGAAAGCTTGGCTATTGAGAGGAACAGGTACAGTAAATATCTGCCTTACAGAGCCCAAAATGGAGCACTGCTTGCTGAAACTTGCAGCCTCTGGGGCTGGAGCTCCTTTTTCTGGATGACAGGGAGCTTGCACAAGCGAGACACGTTCCCCAAGGAACTGGAAAGGTGCCAAGGAGCCACAGGTTGGGTAGGATTTTGCTGACTGTGGCAAAGAGATGAGATTGGGAAGGAGGGTGGGCTCACAAGCATTTATGCATGTCAGAAAGATGCCCTTGGTGGAGTGGGGAGCCAGGAAATGTTTGGGTTTAGTGAACCACTGCATCTGAGCAGAGTGTGTTGACTTTTTTATCCACTCAAAGTGAGGTTTTGGTTGGTGTTTTGTGAACCGGGACAGCAAAGTGTTCTAGTCGGTGAGTAAAGCCTGACAAGTGCTGTTCTGGCCACTCCACTGTTGGGCTACTTGTGCTACAAAGAAAGCAGAGATTGAGGAGGCTTTTCCAGGTCATATCCTACACAAATATTTCCTAAATGTTTATTTTATTAATTGATAAAATGGATAAGTAATAGCATGCTTCCACTAGTATTCCCAAATACATATCAATCCTGCAAAAAATGTCATTTGGAATTGCCTTCCAGTTGCTTCAGAAATCTTGGCCATTTAAATCAAATTATAATTTTTAATTGGGATATAATTCAA
>VYXD01001537.1:0-41387 GCA_013397195.1 Hylia prasina
TGTAAGGTCTCTTCCAAGCCAAAGCATTGATGATTTTGTGACACTGGCAGAGCTGGGTCTTGTGGCAGTCAGAGGCCAGCTGTCCTTCAGCAAGCCAGGGTGTCAGAGGGATGGGTGAGGAGTGAAATTCATGCTTAATGGGTTGGAAAAGAGTAACCTGAAATTCTGGAGTTGGATCAATCCCAACTCCTGTAGCCAAATCAGGTGAAAACACTTGGGATTGTGAGGAGCTGTTGGAGCTGCAGGACTCACTCCTGAGGATTGTGAACAAATAAAGCTCCATTTCTTCTCTTGTCCTCTGTGTGCCATGGCTGGCATGGACAACTTTATGCATAACTTGGTTACAGGAAACTCTTGAGAATTATTCCTGCAAAAAACAATGAAAGCTTATCTTTGTGCTCAAAGGCATTTTCAGGAGTGTAGCCTGTCGACTGTATTGGGGTTTGGGTTTGATTTTTTTCCCCAGAACGTATGGAAAACTTGTCCTACTGTCTTCATTTGATGGCATTTCAGATTTATGGATAGATTCTAAAAATTATCTTCTGGGGTTTAGGTACAGTTAATATTGCCTTATTTTGGCAGTGGTTATGGGCCTTCAGATTTTAGGCTAAAAATTTCACTCTAAAGTGTTTTCTGAGACATACACATGCTACAAGGAGATTAAAACAAAGTCAGAAAGGTTTTTATAGGAATGGCCATTTTAGAATATGGGTTATTTTTTAAGATACCAGGTTTTAAAGGTAAATGAATATGGGATAGAAAACTGCTTTTTGACTACTTTGAAATTAATTTTTCAAAGTTTTGCTGTCATCCTTCTAAGTACAAAGGAGACAATGCATACACATGGTTTATAGTTCTATCAACAAAACCATGGCAAGTCTGAAAGTTATTCAGTTCACAGTTCTGCAGAATGCTCTGTGCTCTGTATCTCGCCTGAATTGCCACA
Source organism: Hylia prasina (assembly GCA_013397195.1). NCBI lineage: Eukaryota > Metazoa > Chordata > Aves > Passeriformes > Sylviidae > Hylia > Hylia prasina. The sequence goes on from VYXD01001537.1 coordinate 947, forward strand.
GAATCCTGTAGATTTGGGAATAGGGGGTCAGATTTCCAAATACATGGTATTTCAAAGTTTATTTGATTAGGGCATTTCCACTGTGACATGGATGTCTTTTGTTTGGTAATTCAGTCACAAGTGGAAGTGAATTCTATACATCTTGTTAATTTTGCCCTCTGGCTTGCTGTGCTGGAATAAGTCTTTTTCGTATGTTTAATAATAGAAGTTATTTCTTCTCCTGTGTCTCTCCTGTATTGTTCCCCTGTTTCTCAAGCAGAAAAAAACCCCCAAAAAATGTAATGGCACAAATCTTTTTCATAGAGCAAAACTCCACTTAGGAATCCATCTTGTTTTCTTCTTCAGATTAACTCTTAGGAAAATTAATTAGCTGTCTTTTTTCTGTATGATTATTTTACTTTGAGGGTTGCCATCAGAGCAGCAGGGGGAACTTCATGAACCTTAACAATGCCTGTATTTCTCTTAAGCCCTGTTGCACACAGAATTGCAACTACCAGAGTGAATAAATTTATTTGGCGGTGTAATTCTTCACCATTGGAAATAGCAGTGGTTCTGAGTCGTCAAGCAAATATCTATAAAATTAGATTGGCTTAACTGAGTGCCAGCAGTAGCTACTGTACTGTGCTTCATACTGGAGTTGAATATGCAGAATGCCAGTGCAGTTTTAAAATCTAAAAGAAAATAGCCAAAAGCAGCACATGTTCAGATGAGGAATTTGGTCATGCATGTTTTCCAGCAGCTGTTTTTATTTTAGGTTTAATTTAAATACATTGAGTTTAATTCCACGTTGAGAATCATCAAAGCCTACCAAAAATCCTCAGATTTTGTTTCACAGAGATCGTTATCAAGTTCTGAGCAATTGTATGTTTATTACTTTCATATTTTGCATTTCTGGGGTTTCGTATACTACCCAAGGGCATGGTCTAACTCAAAGAATAACAGGAATCAGCATGCTTTTCATTTACCCTTTTCCATTATTACAGGCATTCTATATTAAGACTTGTTTTAGTAACAAGCCAGTTTTACTTTTTAACCTCCCATGTGTTTTATTAGGTTACTGAGATTTTAATTTTTTATTTTTTAATGGTTATGAAAAGAAAGGGAGTTCGATCTTGATTCCCATTCATGCTATTGCAGACAGATAACTTTATATAAAGGGAGCAAAAAAATGTCTGCTACAAGCACTGCCCTCCCATCCCAAATTACATTTCTTATGTTAAGTAATCTCAACCCAAGGCATATGAGATTTGGGCTCCAGGAGACACTGAAACATCTGGAATTCAGGAGAGAGTTTTCTCTCCCTCATTGTTCAGTTCTCTGTCTCATCATGGTGATGAGTTTTGTCATGTCTGGTCTTACCAACCAGAAAAAAGTGAGAGTAACAATTTTTAACAGTTTTTTCTTAGGGAAACAAATACCAGCCTGCTGTTTGCTGATGTTGGATAAACTGTGGCTGAAGGGTTGGAGTCAGCTGCTTGCTGTAGTCTAGTTGTTACTCCATTTATCCTGGATGCATATTGAATAGTGAAAGTAGTCATGTTTACAGGATTCTCAAGATAGTTTCAGCAGATTTTAATAACCATTTCCAAGTAGCACAAAACTGGGCCAAACTGGGCCCCATGTGTACAAGATTTTATGGATAAGTGTCTTGCCTATATCTAATCACATTGCCTTGCAAAAGTCTAAACTTGAAAACGAAATTTTTACTGTGGTTGATTAGGTGGTAATTAATTGACCCAAGGTATTGTATATCTTCCCCAGCTTTAATTTTTTTTCTGCAACCAGATGATGACTTTTATTCTCACTGGTCTACCATGCTCTTGCTTCAAGAACTTGCTCCTAAATAAGACCTTCAGTTCTACCCCAGTAGATGCTGAAAATGTAGTATTTGGCTGATTTATTGGCTACATTTGGAAGAATGTACCCCAGGATCTGAAAGATCAAAACCTTGCTGGATACTTTTAAGTGATTTTTATAGTCATCCTACTTAAATGAGGAGGTCAGAGTGTGAGCTGTGGGCACCCGCCCATGAGGATGGAATAACTGTTCTGCTGGTTTGCAGTAATCATCCACAAATGATGATTTAGTTGGAGATGCACTGAGGACGCTGTAAAGAAGGCAAGGTTGGGCTCCCCAGAAGTGTCAGTTCACAGGGAAGTTACTTCAGAAGTTGGAATTACTGTGAGAGCAGTGTGAGCTGCGTGGGTGCAGCGTGGGAGCAGTGTGCTGTGCCTGTCTGAGGGCAGGGCTGTGTGTCCTGCAGCTCTGGCTGTGTCCCTGCTGCCACCCGACCCCCCGTGCAGCTCACTGCTTGCACAGAGATGGCCTTCCAACAAAGCCACCTAAACACTAAATTACTTTTCCCTCCTCTTTTGTTTTACACTGTTGTTGTGTTGAGGGCAGTGTCTCTTGGCAAATGTATTGGAAGGACCACTGGCTTAATTTAGCTTCCATTTGAGCCAGTAGTGCTCAAGAGGCTGGAGAAAAAGGGAAATGAAACTCTTTTCTGCTGCACTGAAGGAAGTAAAGAAATAGCAGTTATTAATGAAAAATCTGGTGCATGTTTTGAAAAGCAGATGAGCACAGACCACATAGCTGAAATCAGCTGCTTCCAGTTCCTGTTTGGGGCAAGTGAAACAGTGAATGGAACAAGTTTGCATATTCAGGGCAGTTTAATTACAGCCTTAAACAATAAGTTGGGTCGCGGTGGTGACTGCCAAGTGCTGTTGCTATGCTGGGCTGCTGGGTGGTCTTGGACATGAACTGGAAGCATCATGCCTGGATTGTCTGCACATTCAGGTCTGCAGGGCAGCCTTGGACCCAGCTGGATGTTTGTGAGACCATGCTCTTGAGACTTGTAGCCCAAATCTACAAGTTAGAGACAGGCAAGTATCTGAACATGCAGGCAGTTTGCCAAAGCTGTGGGACTCAGAACGTGGTTTAATTGTCAAAGAAGTAAATTGCTTGTTAGGAGTTGGTCAGTTCCAAGCCTGCCTACGTGTTTTTTTCTCAGATTTGTTAATCTCTCTGCCTTAGCATCCTTGTCTGAGAAATGGGGATAAAAATAGAAAGTTCACACCTGCCTTGAGGTGAGGGCTGTAAGATAGGAAGGGTGCAATGCTGATAAATGCCACTCAAGACTGGAACAGAGTACTTCCCAGAAGTGTAGTGGTCTCATGGAGCATGTAATTGTCCTGGGAATGCTACACTATGGTGTTTGCTAGGCAGACAGGTTTTGGCAGGGAACTTTCACTGTGCTTTTAGATAGTGTTTTGTTTATATATTTTTTTTATTATTGTTCGTGAGCTGTCTGAATTTAGCTAAGTTATTTTCCCTTCTGCAATTCAGATTTCTTTTTCTTCTCTTTGGAACTGCTTAGAACAGGTGTTGAACAATAACAATTTGACTACACCGAGTTCCCATCAGTCTTGGGAGCTCTCTTGCCTCCAGTTTTTATCTGGTATTTTATCATGATGCAGTGGCTTAAACACTCAGTGCTCTGTAAGGAAGGGAAGTCCTGTGTGCCTTCCAGAGGTGGGAAACAAAAGCACTGAATCTTAATCTCGCACTGTTGACTTCAAAAGGGGTGAGATGAATCTTTAGTAAATTACTGAAACATTGGAGAAAATGTAGAGGTTTGTAGATGCTTAAGTACCTTTTGTTGTCTTCTCCTTTTGGTGCTTGGTTGTCCCTTCGTGAGAGTTCTTGTGCTGCAATTAACAATCCCCATGTCCAGTAGGAACATCCAGATTTTAAATTCCTTGCTCTTAAATGTCTTTTGCAATGTCATCAAGTCCAACCCCCATGCTCAAACAGGGTCCTGCAGTGCTCAGAACTGGGCACAGTGTTCTGGAGTGCTCCTGCCAGTGCTGAATAAAAGGGAAGATCATCACTTGTAAAATACTCTGGGCTGCCATTAAGCCTTCACCTGTAGGGCTGGCTCAGTTAAAGTTTTCTGATCACCAATCCAATACCCTTTTGGGACATCTTTTCCATGCAAATTCAGGTTCTGTGCTGAAAATTCAGCTTTTCTGTCAGTTTTCTACGTGCATTCAGTGGGCTGTGAAGTTCCACACATGTTCACCGTGCTGCTTTTGAGTGATCTGATGCCTAATGTGCTGCTTTACTGCATGGTTGATAAAGCATGATTGATTCTTGACAACGTTGCTGGCATTAATTCTGCCTGTAGTCAGAGCTGGTAACTCTCTTTTAGGCAGTTACTGGCAAAAGGTTTTTATGAAATCAATGCAGTTGCAGTTACAGAGTGACTGTAGCTCACTGTTCACTCCATTGTCCCTTCTTGATTTTGTCTCTTGTTAAGACAGACATAACATTGTAAAGGGAGACTTATTTTGGATTGTGATGTGTTTTTAAAAGTAAAAATGTGCAGTTTTCACTACCCTCCAGCTCAAAAACATCCTGTTCCATTTCCTTCGTGTTCTTTGAGATTGTATAGAAAGTCTGGGGACTCTCAGGTTGAAAGAAAGGATATTTTTTGTTTGCTCTTGTTGCAGATCTTCATCAGAAATGGATCAGAGAGGTAGATGAATGCATCTCACAAATTTCAATGAGACATCAACCAGGAAGTCATTCCTAGCTTGTGGATAATGACAAAACGCCTTGGCTACATATAAAAATATATAAAATGGTTTAAAGTAAATCCTTCTGTTGATTTTGTTTTAAGAAAGCATGGATCACAAATAAAGTTTAGAATTAAAAAGGCCTGACAACCATAAATGAGGAATCATGGTCTTGGATTCTGTTCTAAGCATGTTCATTCCTTGTTTTCAGGCTGGTCCTGTGCTCTAGCAGAGATCTGCCATGGTGGGACCATTCCTGCACCTCAACAAAGCCAGAATGAATTCTGCAGAGCAGGCAGTCTCAGAGTTTTCTTGGGGCTGTGTTTCTTTTATTTAACAAGTGGCTTTTAAGGTCAAAACAAGATGCCCTTATTGGTAAATAAGTTGCTGTCGTGCTAGAAAGATCTCTGTTCTGATATTCAAAGGTCTGATCTGAGCTTTGGACTTAAACTTGCAGATTTGATATCTTCCCAGATTTCAGCTGCAGAAATGCTCAGGCAGTGAAATGACATGGCTGGTTTAATACTGCCAGTAGATGCACATTTTAATTAATCACTGTAGTACATGCTCCAAGCATGCTCCAAGCATCCATCCTTTCCCCACTGTCCAAGGGAGTCTGCCTGCCTCACATGTTTAGGAATCAAAAGCCTGGTGATGCAGGTGAGGCCCAGATGTGATAATTCAGGGGAGGCTGCAGGTGTTCCCTTGTGCAGGGTCCCAGTCCTCTTTGCTGGTGAACCCACCTGAAGCACAGAAGTGGCTGTTCTGGTGGCCACTATGAGCAAAACATCTCTACTGCAATAGCAGCGATTTCCTTGGGAGACAGGAGGGAAGTCTGAGCATTTGCTGAAAAATGTGATGTACATGTCTCAAGGTGAAAAATGTCTTCTAAATATTTTTAAAAGAGTGGCTGCTGCTGCCCTGATAATTTTGCTGCCTACTATTGCTACAGGTCTTGGATAGTTACTCAAGTCTTCAGAGTCATCTTAAGTCACTTATTTGTGTTCAGGAAAAGAAGACACTAAAGAATATTTATTTTGACAGCAACTGTCGGCAAATCATAATTGAAATTATATATCTCATGAAAAAAGAATTGAATGTGTTTATATTTACCAGTGTTTTCTAATTATTATATTTGTTAAATGCAAAATGGAAGGTTATTCTGACTTCCTCTGCAGGTGTTGACATTATTATTGACATGTTTATTTAATGATTGCATAAACTTACAGCATTATTTTGTCTGTTAGGACAGTGTGAAAGTATATAATGACCTTCTGACTTCCTGCATGTTTTTGTTAGGTAACTTGCATGATGTTTGGAGAAAGCTCAGGCATTTTGCCTCTCCAATGAAACACTTACAGTAATGATGAACAGAAAAAACATAATCATAGCAGGATTTAAAATTTCTTCTGGAAATTGATTTTTCTGCTCTTGATTGCTATTTTGGCAAATGTTTTCAGGGTTGATTTATAAGTGCTTTTGTAAATACATAGGAGAGGCGTGACTCCATGTATCTTAAAATCTGGTTTACATTTGCACCATCAGCCATCCCGAAGAGGAATGCTCTTGTCCCTCTTTCATACATATGTACATATGTAATAGCAAATATTTGTTGTATGTATAACATATTTAATTATCTCCTGAGCATACTCAGATGTCAGTTTAAAGTAACAGAAGCTGTTTTTCTAAAGAGATTTGGAGTAAACTCTTTCACTTAGGGGATGTTTCCCCCATTTATTTTCCTGGAACTTGGTTCTTAGGATGTCTCTACCTGCAGAGAAAGGGGAGATTTTGACCAGGAACTGTCAGACCTGTGAGCCTGACATCTGTTTTTGCTCTGTGTTGCTGATTCTTGCCTTCTTTTGGATATCCTGTATAATGCCAGCCACATGAAAACTGCTAAGAAGCAATTCTGCTCACATTATATCAAGCCTGGAGACAAAATACTTCACTGAAAGCTGTCTTTTTGTTGTACCAAAAAGCCTGTTAGGATGTTTGGTTTGTGTGTCTGGGCTTGTGCCTGAATACCTGCGTGGTGATGGCCACCCACAAAAGTGTGTTAATCTGAAAATGAAGCTGAATTGTATGTTCAGAGAAATATGTGACTGAGTTGTCCATGGATCAGATCTTGCTCAGGTTCCTCATAATTCCCTGCAGGTTGTTATTTGTTCATGTATGAAAAATTAGTGTCAGTCAACCGAGCGAGTTATTTAAAATCAGCATTGCTGCAATTGTGGTTTGATTAGAATTGCAATGAGTATGTCTAGAGGAACATGAGACTCCAGGTAGCTCAGGCTATTGGTCTGGCCTACCCAGTTGTCTTTGGCAAAAGAGGGAGAAGCACTCCCTCCTTCAGTAACCTCCCCTTCGTGTTGTCCCTTATGTCACTGGGCCATCCTGTGAGTTCTGCCGAAACAAAGGGGACTGACTGTGTTGGGGTGATGATCAAACTGGCAGCATTTAGTGAAAAGGGGGCTGGAAACAGATCTTGTCTTGGCGAGCTCTTGAGCATCATCAGCAGGTCAGGTATGCCTCAAGATGGCTAAAATTAATTTGAGAAAATCATGGCTCCTCTATAGGGACTAGAAAGGTGACACACTCGTTTTTGACTAAAGATGTGTAGGGAGGTACCTGAGCCGAAGGAAAGACGTGAATTTTTGGAATTGCCTGAAGCATGGGTATGATCCCTGCTGCCTGTCAGCCCCACCCTGCAGCTCTGGCTGGCTAGGCCAGCTCAAACTGAGCCTGAGTAGCCCAGCTGGACTCTCACTCTGCCCCTGGGCTGCTGTGGCCCAAGGAATATCCCAGGGGAGGTGCTGGTGCAGCCCTGCTGCTGGGCAGTGCCAGCTGGTGCCTCTGGAGCCAGCCTGTGCCAGGGACCACTGGCAGGGATTGCTGCCCAGGTTTGGGTGCACCACTGGGGCAGCCCTGAAAGGATTTCCTTGTTTTGTATGTGTGTGTGTGTGTGTGTTTGTACAATTTCTCTCTGCTACTTTTTCTATGTGGTTATTGAACCTTTGAAGAGCAGACTGGGAAGGGTTTTTCTTTGTTATGTTTTAAGCTTGCAGTGATAAAAGAAATTCTAGGAATATTTGGATAATTGCTTTCCCTTAAGAATGGGTATAAGTAGTAAACACAATAACAGGCAATACCATTTTAATGTACTGTAATTCATTTGAAAAGTGATTAAAAGGAGATTTGAATAAAATCTTTTAATTGATTTTGTTATGTGCTCTTTAAAGTCACCTAATTTTTCTGAGAGCTCTTAAAGCAGCTCACTTGGATTGGGTCCCAGTGGAATTTTCTTTTCATACTAGATTGTTGTAATTAATTATAAAATTGAGCTTAACCTTTGTAGGTTGTCAATATCTAAAGACAAATGTCACAAGTAACAAAGGCCAGGGAAGATTAGTCCTGAACCTAGGGGAGATTGTGGAGGGGAAGGGAGATTTCATTTGACCTCTCAGGTGCTGCTGCTATTTTGTTTTGGCTTTATAAATAATTACTTCTCTTTTCAGCTGGGTAAATATATTTACAGTTAGAAGAAAAATGTTTTGAAAAAATCCTGACAAAATAGACAATGTTACTGACTTCTGTGTGCTTAAAGGATTGTAGCTGTGGAGATGCACTGTGGGTAGTTTGATCCACTGACTAGAATATGCAGTTTTAAAAGCTAGTGAGAGCAGAAAATAACAGCAGTGTAATTTATGGTAAAAGTTTGTTAGCTACAGACTGTGTAGAATTCTTGAAATGCCTATTGTCATGTAAGGTATTTCTTTATTTTACATTTTTCCAGGAATTCTTGCCTGTTCTCCCTGTGAACAAAGGTTGTGTGTGTGCTTTCAGGACAGGTTATCTCACCACTCTTTCTTAATGGTGATGTAGAACAATGTTCCACATTCTCATCATTTGTACTTTTATCTGGGGTAGAATTTGATTCATTTGAATAACTGCTGCAGAATTTGTCTTCTCCCTGTGCCCAGTGTTGCTACCTGCAAGAATCTCCTCTGCCACAGACAGAACACACAGAACCTTATTTTTTACAGATTTAAATTCTATGGCTGAATTCTCTGATGTCTAAGGGTGAGGTCTGACAGAAGGCTTTTCTGCCCCTGAGGAATTCATAATGCTGTTCTCCTTGGAGCAACGTCTGCTATCTATGGTCAACTTGTCTAACTGCCAGATTTCAGAAGATTTGTAGGAAATTAATTTAAATTGAGCTATTCAGTAGATTGAACATGAAAGATAAGAGAATGCTTCCCTCCTAAGTGAAAGCCAACATATTCCTCTAGGAAAATGAACTAATAATCCCTTTGTTTGTTTATGTGTTGCTGAACTCTGCTACCATCAAAATGCTCATAATAGGAAACATATTCCATAAGGGAGAGAATATTTAAAAGAAGGCAAAATCAGAGGTTATTTGCTCTCTTGTCTGATTTTGTTCAATAAGATAAAGGCAGCGGCAATGAGCCATGAGCCCTGATTTGCATTTTATCATATTGGCTCCCACTCAGCTTTTGAGCACTGGAAATTAATGTTTTACAACAATACTCTAGTACCAGGTGACAGCCACCCCAAGGAGAGGATTCTGTGTTTCCATACTCTGGTTGATGCTTGGACAGCATAAAATCTCAAATGTTACTGCTTGGTTTCTTTAATTGTGGGTGATCAAGTGATAGAAGGATATCTCTGACCCTCAGCAAGTGAGAGCTCCTGGTGAACATGCAAGTCTGAAAACTCAAACCTGATTTCCCCATAAGTCAGTGTTTTTCACTTGCCTCACTTCACTTCAAACTTGGCAACTGGAGCCTGAATAGGAGCAAACCCCAATTCTGCTTTGAAGAGTGTTTGGGGCACTTGTGGGGCACGGCAGTGCTGGAATTGGGGCTGGGGGATGGAATTTGTCAGAGGTGTTCTACAGAGCTGGATTAGGGACAAATGGAGGGACAGAAACCTGCAGGCAAATGTGTCAGCATTTTAATAATAACAACTCAAAGCCCAATCACTGGGAAAATCTTGTATTTTAAAACACTAATCTTCCCATTACAAAATCAAAAAAATACTGTTCTGAACTAGTGAAAAGGTCTCCTGCTTTAGAGAGATAAAATTCTCTAGGTATCCAGAAGGGCATGACATTTTTCCCATGTTTGATTATATTAAGTATATTAAATATGACCTCAATGTTTAAGGTTACTCAAGCTGTAAGAGTTCAAAAAGATTCTGGATAAAAATTTTTCCATTTATTTTATTAAGCCTCTGTAATAATTGTAAATAGTCATTCTTTTAAATAACAAGTAGTAAGAGGCCAAAAAATGTGTATATATATGATTCTGCTTTTCATTACCAAGAAAAAGTCACAGCAGAAGGAATGTAGCTACGGCTAGAAAAACAGATATTTAAGAGGAATCGTTGTTGTAATAGAAAAAAGCTTTAATATGAATAAAAATGTTAGAACTGTGAAACGTGATTGATAATTCAGAAGATAACGAGGCAGAAGATATACCAGTTTTCAGCTTCAGATGTTCACTGTTAGAAGACAGTGCTTAAATATCATGGCAGAGAGATGCAGAATGACCTTAGGGTCCTACCATTAATGAGGGATGATTTTCTGTCAGTTCGTAATTTAAGATTGCCAGACTTATTTTAAGTTTAAAAATCCAAGAAATGGGCTCAGTCATTCTTTATGTTGATTCCTGATTATTCCAGGTCCTAGACCTTGAAATTAGGATAAGAACTTTAAAATTCCAGTCCCCATTTCCTGTGGATGGTGAGGTTTGATTCACAAGCTCTGGGTTGAACTGTCAGTGCACTTGTGTGGAGCCCAAGTAGGGTGGGAGGGAGACTCTGTGTCCTTGTTGTTAACACACAGGGAACTTGTAGCAGTAGATCCCAGATGTTGCAGTTCCAGAAAACACCTTTTTGGGTGTTTGGCCTCATGCTTTTCAATTTACACAGCATTATCTTGTTTTTCTTAAATATCCCATGTGGAAGTTGAGATGGTTTTTCATACAGAGTGTTCTTCTTTTTGCCATCAGCTTTGTGACTGCTCAAATTAGCTGGTAAAATTCAGTTGTTTCATTTTGCAGAAAAATACATGTTGGAGAGATGTGAGAATTAGTCCACATGAGGGGAAAAAAAAAAGTGAAAGTCAGATTTCTGTTGAACTCATTGGAAATCTGAAACAAACATGCCAAACATGGATAACCCCCCTATAGGGGCTGGGACTGCCTGGCCTGGGACCAGCTGGGGGAGCTGGACTGAGAGGAAAGGCACTGGAAGGCCTGTGTGACAAAAGAAGTGTCATTTGCCCTTTTATGTAACAAATAACTTTATCCTTAGTGGAGTAGAACTGGTTAAAACTTTCCACAGAGAATTTTTTTTCCTTCATATAATGTGGTTTTGTTTGATATGCAGGAAACTGTTACTACTGCTTAAAAAGAAAGCCCTAAACCATGGGTTTGGCATAGAAAATACTGAAACCTGGGCAATCTAGAGTCATTTCTATAGTATCAAAAATTCAAAGCAAAACAAAGTTGGTGTTTTCAATTGGGTGCTTAAACTGTTGATTCACAACAGAAATGATGACTAAAATATCTTTGAATCTTATTTCAGGAAAAAACAAAAAAACTTGGGAGTTCTCCACCACTTATGTATATGAGAACCACATTGCTTTTGCAGACCACTCTAATTTTAGTTGGTAAAAACTGTCTCAAATTACACGGTGACACGACTTGAGGTGTATGTAATTTGAAGACATGAACTTTAGTGACATGATGTAATCTGAGATGGATTTTGCAGAGACCTATGCTGGGAATTGGGGTCTGTGTGCTGTAAGAGACCTGGGAAGCCTGGGGTGGAGGGGAGAAAGCATCCTGTGCAGGAATGTGGTACAGCTGTGTTATACTCTCTGTCCAGCTCCAGAGGGTTCAAAAGGCTTTTTTGTTTGATATTTTCATTTGCACAGAGGGTTTGTTTTTTTTTTTTCCTTTTCTAGAAGGGACTGAAATAGACGATTTAATTTCCCAAAGTTGTATTTTCAAAGTGCTGTGCTAGTCCCTGGTGAGATCAGACCAATATACACAGTGCAGGGTGTTGAGTGAGACAACTGGCTCCCACCCTGGCTGCTGGAGATGCCAGGATTCATCCAGTATGTTCCCATTCAGTTGCTGCAGTTGTAGGTTCTTCACAGCATATTATACTGGACTGGGCTGGAACTCACACAACTAAAGCTGACAGGAACTGTCATGCCTCCAGAGCTTCCAATTTTCCACATTGTTTGTCTGTTTTTTTCAGAGGGGGCTGTCTTAGTTTCACATAGTCATGGTTTTCCTGGAGGAAGAAGGCTGAGGCAGAGAAAACTGTGCCATGCTTGTGCTGACATCTGCATCATAGTGGTGCAGAGGGACAGAGAAAGTTACCTGAAGTCATCTGTGGGCTGAAACACTCAGCAGACTTGTGAGGGTTCCAGTGGTGCAGGAAAGTGTACAGAGGAGTAGGAATCCATCTCACCCTGGCTAGTTACTGTGGACCTTGCAGAGGGGACACCAAACCCAGGGCTGTGTGGGGTGCATGGGGCTGTGGGATTCAGGTCATTGGTGGTACCATGCCCGGAGCAGGATTTCCTTTGTGGTCTCTTCGTGTTTGCTCAGGGATTTAAGTGTAGGTAAAACATCACAGGTTACTCATTTGTGGATTAGAAAGGGAAGAGGTTTGTCTTCCTGTTGTCACTTAAAGCTGTCACTTACAGCAAATAAATGTGTCAGGATACACGAGCAGTGTCAGGTCCACAGTGCAGAAAGGATAAACACAAGCTTGTTTTCTCCTGGACTGATACTAAATCCCTGTGAAAGGCTCCAGGAAGAGCAGTGAGGACTGAGTGATCTTACATGGCCTGGTTAAAGGCTGGAGGAATTGATTATCTTCTGATTATAAGATCCTTCAAACTCCAGATGGACTCTACTCTGTGCATGGGGCAGATGTTCCACCAAAATCCATGTACCTTTAAGCTCTGGGTATGTTTCTAAGTAAAAGTTTAGTTTGCCAATACTTCATCAGTCACTACTTCAGCCTTTCCAAGTGTGTTGAAGTCCAGGTGGCCACTGACAAATCCACAACTGCTGGCTTTCTGGTGTTCTTTGCTTTGGAATTTGGTCCTTCTTTTGCAAGGCATTTGTTTCCAGCTGCTTAAAGGAAGAATCCTTTCTATCCTTCCTCTCTCTGACCCAGACAATGTCTCGTGCAGTGAACACGGATTGCAAGGAGCGGGCAGACTTTTGTGGGGATGTAAATCCATTTCTCCACTCTCACCCCGTTTTCCTTCCCCTCCCTTTCTTGCAGGTTGATAAAGTGTGTGGACAGCCCAAACAGCAAGAAGGGAACCTGTCATCTGCCAATATTGTGCCAGTGAAGGAAGTGACTGAAACCCAGACATTTGTGATGGCTCACACCAGCCTGAACAATAAAAGAAGGTAACCCTAGGCTGCAGTTGCTTTGAAACAAACCCTCAGGCTCATTGTCTGTGCTGTTGGTTCTTTGTACAGTTTAAACCAAAGCCACAGCTCTGTCACCTTCTCTGTGTGCTCCCCAGCCACTGCCATCACTGGCAGTCACACAAGGGACTCTGTGGCATCACACTGTGGCTCTCTTCTTGAAAGGCCAGACTTGGTTTCATTGCTTAACACTGAAGTGTTCATTATTTCCAGAATCTTTCAGTGCAAATGGTGAAATCTTTTCCTTGATAAAGTCTGAGGAAACTCATTTCCACACCTGAGTCTAAAGTACTTAAAATGTAACTGCCTAGGTCTGTAAGGACATGAGCTTATCCAAGGGCAGAAGTGGGAAGGAGGAAGGGATGAAAAGAAAAAAATTCATTGTCCTGATACCAAGTCAGTCCCTGGTTCCACTGGACTGGGCAGGAGTGATGAAACTCTGTGGAATCTCCTTGATTTGTTACATATCAGAGAAAGAGATGAAGGAGTTTTTTAGGCTCATTGTGTATATCTTGGCTTCTGTTCTTCAGCTGAGCCCCACCTGAGACACCTACAGCTGAGTGCTGCCACTGGCCTGGACAGGAGTATCCCTGCTCCCAGATCTCCTCAGTTTTTCTGTCACTTTTCCTTGCTTAGCTCCTGAGTTCTGTACATTCTAGGAAAGGATTTTTTTGCAATCCCACTCATGATACACAAATAGATGTCAGAGCAAACTGCCCATAAACTCCCAGTGCCTCTTTCTGGCTGGCACATTGTCTTCTGTAAGAGCAGAGTTAATTTGGAACAAGCCATGTCAGTGCTGGGCTTACCTCTGTCCAAAACCAGCATGTGAGCTGCCCAGGCAGTCTGTGAGTCTCTCTGTCTGTTGGATAGGTGGATGACAGACAGCAGTGTTAGCATTTTCACAGCCTGGGTTCTGGCATTTCAGTCATGAACATGAGATTTTTATCCATTTCTATTTCAATTCTCAGCTTGCATGAATGGAACACTGTTTTAAAAGATAAAACAAGAAGAGAAGTTTTTTGAGTGATAGTGATAATTTGTCATCCTTTTGTAACTTAAAAGCAAACCGTAGTGGTTTGTGCTAGTGCTTAGAGTTAATCAGTTTTTACCATGCAAATCAGAAAAAAAGGAGCATTACAGAAATTAAATTAATAACTTCAGCAGTAAAAATCCAAAGAACAGTTGTTGTACAATTACTGAAATAGACTTTTAACAGCACAGAGCCCCTGGGCCATCTTCTCTGCAACTCACTGACTTGGCTGGGGCTTAACACTGGCAGCCCAAAAGCCAGAATTGCCAACCTGTCAACAGGTGAACTCTTAAACAGTTGCAGATTTGTGTCTCCACTGGCATGAAAACTGCTCTTTCTCACCTGAGTATCTTCTTCCTCCCCTTCCCAACCATCTAGAGTTATTTGGATATTGACCTTTTAAAATATAAGGCTTGTAGATGGAAAAGAGAATAAACCAATGCACTGTAAATTAGGCAGTTTGCCAGAATTGGTCTGAACACTGAAAATTAATTTATCAAAAAAATCTACACTAAGTCCCTGCTTATGTAATTAGCATGAAAAATTACAGAATTACAGTGTTGATAGGTATTGTGGAGAGTCTCTGCACCAAAAATGGATGATGGAAATATGCCATAAATAGTAAGAAGTGGAAAATTTGAAGCTATTCTCCACAACTTCCTATAAAACACATGGCCTGAAGCATGTACTTCTGCTTCTTGGAAACAATTGTGAAACCATATAGTGAAAGACATTGATTGGCTGCATCACTGTGTTGTTCATTCTCCATCATTTAATCACATATGATATCAATAAAAATCAATTTAAGGTAATAAAAATCTATAATACATGAGAGAAATAATTTCTGCAGTGGGTTGTGTAAAATGTACTTAGAGTGACAGAAAACTGCTGCAGGGGAACCAGATGATGAGAGTAATTACATGAATCTTTTGTGAAGCCTCTCCTTCTGGTGATTTTAAGAAATGGAGAGCAATAATGTCAGCTGCTGTCAGTTCAGGCGCAAGGTCAGTCTGGCCCTGCTGAGTCTGTCTCTAGGTCTGGGTAACAGACATCCTTCCAAATGATCCTTTGATTCAAGGGGAGTATGGAACACGACTCCAGCCTTTTAGGGTAAGGAAGGAAAAGAGAAGGAATGGGCCAACACTCTCCAGGTAAACAGAAAAGCTGTGGCTCACTCCCTTACGTGTCAGAGCATTCCCGAGCTCAAAGAGAAGAATGTCTGTGGTTGGCACATCTGGAGGAGAAACCACAATCAAGTGGCCTCTCCTCTCTTGTGTACAACCTGCTCAGAGATGCCCTTAAAACCCCAGTGCCAGACAGCTTCACATGGATGTCTGCTGCAGAGGTGTTGAGTCTCTGCTTGGCCATGTGAAAAATGGGGCTCCTTTTCCAAGGACTTGGAGGAGCTCTGGTTTCAGCTGTTGGGCAGAGCCAGGGCTGCTGGTGCAGGACAAGGAGGGGTGTTAAATGGTGTCCCTGGGCCTGACGTGGTTCTGCAGGGGGAGGTGTTTGGGGTCTGGCTGGAGCCTCCTCACCCTTCACTCCTCTGCACAGCCAGATCTGCCTGGTCCCCGAATACACAGAGCAACGGGATCCTCTTTTGTAGCAGTTGAATGCTTTTCTTCTCTTACTCTCATCAGTTCCTGGGAGATTTCCCACCTCCCTTGGTTTTACTCTGCATTCCATTGCTGCATATTTTTTGTTATGCATCACCCAAGTGTCAGGGACAATAAGGAAAGAAGCTGAAGCTTGAATAAATGTTGCATGATCTTGTAAGAAACCATTTCCTATGATTAAACTGGAAAGCATAAAATTGATTATTATTTTTTTTTACCATTACACAATCATAGTCAGGGATTAACTGAAACGGGAAGGATTGCTGCTGTGGTCATTTTTTAATGTGGAGGTTACTATAACATGTAATAGAGATGACAAGAAAATTGAAACCATATGATGGTACAGGGAATGTAAATGGCATGTACAGAATCTCAGTAAATTGGAATGTTATTGCTGAGTTCAGCTCAAAGAACTGTTCTGGCCAGGGTCTGGTCTCCCAGCAAAGCTGAATACCTTTTTAGCATCTCTGCTCCATGGAACATTTTAAACCACTAAACAGAGACTGGTTATAGAGCTGTGTATAAAATACATTTTAACAAAGAACTATAACATATTAGGTCCCTGACTGGAGGAAGAAGCCTTGGAAATTATATTTTGTTGGGATTTCTTTATTATGCCATGAATTTAAAGACCCTTTTATACATCTTAAAATCAACAATTTAGGAATTCCTTTGGGAATGTTTAAAGTCAATGATACGTATTTCATTTAAAATAAACTATCTATTGGGCCAGACATCACATGATTTTATTAACATTTGAGCAATAAAGTGCTAGTACAAACCAGCTTATTAATGTCAGATGCACGTGAACCACTGGCCAGGGCCAAAGTTTCAGCTGATCGAGATTTTTCCCTGTTACAAATTTTCATTTGGTTTTTGAGTGGCTGTTCTGGAATTCCTGCAGGCAGGTGCCACTCACCTGGTGGTCAGTGCATGTCCCTGTGTCTGGGTTTTGGCTTCTTTTCAGCCACTGCCAAAGCTGAGATTGAGACATGAGAGATGCAGTTTTCGAGTTCGGACTTGGATGTTTATTATTTCTTACCTATTTGCTGACTCACCAGCTATGAGCTCTAACAAGCAAGTTAGGGAAAAGAGGTAAAATGGAGAACTTCTCTATCTCTACCAGATCTTTTCAAGGACAATCCATCCAGTTATGAAACGCCACCTAAATTATTTTTGTTTTAAACCTGATAACTAACTACTTGGAGTCTGCAATGCAGACTCCATCAACCAATTACAGAAAACCACTGAAACCCATGAAGAAGAAGGAAGAAGAAGGTGAAGGACTCAGACAATGCCCAAAGTCCTCCATCTTGACTCACATGTGTTACTATATACTAAGAGCACACATTCAAGTTTTCCACCCTGTGATATCACACAATTCCATTCAAACTACACACCCACAATCCCAGTGCTATCACTCAATTTCAGGAGCCTGTTCCAAGGCCTAAAGGCAAATGTGGTGCTTGCTTGAGGGTCAGCATCTTTTAGCACAGAAAGCCTGAAATTCTCAGCCTCCAGGGTTCCAACAGGTCCCTCCTGTCCTGTGGCCACTCCTGCCATCAGCTGCCAGGACTGTGATGCAGTTCTGCATGTCTGCATGTCTGCATGTCCTCAGGCTGCTGAANGCTGTGATGACAAAACTATCATCTGCATGTCCTCAGGCTGCTGAAGGTGTGCTTGCTCTCTCCAGTAAGAACACTAAATAATCACCAGGGGCATTTCCAGAGTTCTTCCTCCACTATAGCCTGAAAGAGTCCAGTTTTGCAAAGTTGGGTGTTTTTTCAGTGGTGCAATCTCAAACCAGCAAAAAATACCTGTATTTATATTATTTATTAACAGGCAGTAAATTTCTCATTGTACCAGAACATGAATGTTGCTGGTTTGTATCCCGCTTCCCATGGTTCTCATTCTAAACTGTTTACCACTGTTTTCTTGTACAGCTTCATGTATTTACAGTCCTTCCATTTGGTATCAGTTACACTTAATTTAAGTACCACTGAATTTATTTTCAACTTTCTGCTCTGTGCACTGCATTTGTAATTCTGCTCTTACTTGAAAATGATTGGGATGAACAGTCTCAGTTGTACTTTTTTCCAGTATTGAATTGACGTTTTTGATTGCATGTATACTTTGCAAAAATCTCAGGATAATTTTTCTCCTTATTTATTTTCTTATATGGTCCTATGCATGTGCTTGGTGAGCTTTCTTTCAAATAATTTTTACTTTTCTCTTTTGTTTCTCATTTCTTTTCCTCATTTGCCTGAATTCCTGCTTCTCCCCTACTCCCCAACCTCTCCTGATTGATGCTTATTCTCCCCGGCCTATTCCAGTTCTCTGCCTCTGAAAGCTTCAAAGAATGACAAATCAAGAAGTTTGAAAAAAATCTCTCGGTAAGAATGAAAACAAGGTGACATCCTTTGTTGTCTCTACACCTAGCTCATCTCCAGCTGTAATCTGGGAGCTGGAGTACTTTTGTTTGCTGCTTTTCCGTTGTGGGGCACTGGGAAACTCTACATTTTCTCCCCTTGTGTGTTTAGTTTTATAGTGATGAAAAGTAAACATTTTCACTCAGTAAAGCTGAGAGTTGGACAGAGAATTCTGCATTTGCTGAGATACTGCTTTGAAATGTCAGAGCCCCATTCTGCTGAGAATGCAAAGGAGTTGAAACCTCTAGGGGTGAGCTGAGCAAGGCAAGCTTTAGGCTCTTAAAAGTGTGCTGGTTTCCTCCTTCAAAGAAGACTCTGACTTAGAACCTGTAAAGTCTTTGGCATCTGTGTTTCCTTTTGGAACTGATCCTCTTAGGTTGTTCTGCCAGGCAACCTTCTGGCTGGGCCTGGCTTTACTCAGAGCTCATATTTGTAAGTTGGTACTCAAGAGGTAGAAATGCTGATTACCTCTTTGTAAGCCCCCAGATTCCTGCTTTTTTCTTTGCTTTAACTCCCAGCTTTCCTGCTCTGTTGGCTAAGTTAGTTTCTTAGGAGCATGTGATGACTGATTTATCTAGAGCAGGATTTCATCACAGAAGGTAAATGGGATGGTTAAACACTTTTGCAAAAGTATAAAGGAACTATAAATATACATGTGGGGAGAGATGACCACTGCCTCAACCTCACAGGGATGGATATTTCCCAGGGGACATGGATGTTGCTTAAAGCACCTGTTGCTGCTAAGGAGTGAGAAATCCTGGCTGGTTTGTGCTGAGCTCCATCCAGCTGTACCCCAGGCACCTCAGCGGTGCCTGCCAGGCTGAAACACTGCAAACCAGAGTGAGTCCTTTGGCCTCCCCAGTGGAGTTCTGAGACAAGCACAGAGCTCAGTGATAGCTCCAGCTCAGTCTGTGTCCTGAGTCTTGTTCTGCATATCTGTAACATGCCAAACAGGAGCTTCTAAAGCAGTGCAGTAGGGTAATTCTCATTCTGAAATCCTCTCAGTTGTGTGCTGAATTAATGCTTGTTTTGTTAGTTTGTTTTTAGGGCTACCTCAGCCAGGTATATATTATAGGTATAATCACATTATAAAAGAAGCAGCAGTTTGCCCTCAAGGCATTTTTCCGTACACAGTCGTCAGAAATACACTGTCTGTACTGGCCATGCCTTTCATGATGATGTTTTCTCAATGTTTTTTAATCTGTTTATAAATAGGTGTAACTTTTTTTCAGATTTGGTGAGAGATATGTTAGCACAACGTGTTAAAAGCACCCTTTATGTGCATAATTATATGTATTGACACTGGCCTAAGTAAAATCGGGTGATCCATAACGAGTAAAAATACACTAGAAATAGAAATTACTTCAGATTACTTATTTTCTAAGTGTTGGTCTGGTGGAGGGTTAGGCTGGCAGGGGGTTTAACTGCTGAGTTTGCTGTTGTGTTGTTGAATGTGTTCTCCTACGTTGCAGAGAGTTCATCAATTACATGAAGCGGTCCCGAACCTTTTATGCCTCCATAGCAGAAAGGCTTTGTGATGGAGACCTGGTGATGAGAGACAGCTCGACCTGCTGGAATGGAGAGGATGTTGTAGAAAGGTAAAGTTATACCCAAAAATTTGCAGCAATGGTGGAAAAGGTGTCTTCACATCCTTCTGATGGTTTAACAGCATTCTAAGACTCTGTTGTAGATGCTCTGTAAGGTGAAAAGACCTTTCCAGTTTCTCAGCTGAATTTCTCCCCTCTGTATTTTATCAGTGTCTTTCCCATCACCCTTTAGACTCTTAACTGGAATATACACTTGCATTTCCACGAGCTAAACTTGTTGCTGTCATTTCTTTTCCTCTGTATAACATGAGGCAACACCACCCTGAGGAGAAGAGAGATGCTTAGAACACAACTGTATCTTTACTATCACTGTCAAAGTATACATCAGTTTTTGCAGTGAGAGCTGGTTGGAAGTGTGCCAGTGAATGTTCTTCAAAAAATTCTTTTTGTCAAAACAGAGAAGTTCCATGGGATTGTGTTGGCTTTCATGATGTTTCTCTTTGAAGTGGATTTTGTGGTCTGTAGTAGTTATAAAAGATAAAGTTCTAGAATTCTGTTTTCTCGCTTTAAAACAATTTTCATGGTCACAGGTTGTTTTGTGGGAACTTGCTGAATAATTCCAACATGGAGCAAAGATGTGACACTTACTGTCTGTCCCATTAATGGGAGTTCTGACACCCACATAGCTCTGCTGAGTTTTCTCATGTGCAAATAACTTCAGCTTAATTCCATCCGAGCTATTTGGAGATAAATGCATGTCTAACACATCCAAAAATACTTCAATATTTCAATATATATTGTCATTACAAATTAATTGTAGGGCATATGTTTGAAGATTTTGGCACCAAAGCAATATTCCAAATATTGATGTATCATGATTGCAATACTGGTTGAAGTTTTTACTGTAAAAGTAATGGAGAGGAAACAGGAAGAGCATCAGTATTTCTAATCAATATTTCCCTATCAGAATCTCTTCTGCTTGTGACATGTTGCTGGATGCACAGTTAACTTTTACACACAGCTTTCTGGCCAAAAGAAAAACAAGAAAAGCCAAACAAACAAAACCAAACATTTTTGTGTCAGTTTCCTGGTGGGGTGGGGGGGAAGTTACTTTTTATTTTTATCATACTTTGTTTAAAAAAAGCCCAAACCACTCAAATTGCTGATACACATATTTTGGAAAGGCATGGAGGGAAAGCAGTTGTTCCTTTGCCAGTCTGCAACTTTCCCAGAGCTGGAGACACATGAAAAAGTTTCAAGTTTGAAAGGGATAGGAAGCTGGGAAAAGTAGCAGGGAAAAGACTAACAAGATCCCTCATATGTTGAATTACAAAGGAAAAATAAAGGAAAAAGGAAGCTTAAACAGTCTACCTCCAGAGATGACAGCAGCAAAAAACGCAAGCCCACCACCAGAGCTAGATATATGTCTGTAATTAACATATTAAATGGGCAAAATGGAAAACAGAAAGGGTGTTTAGTGTGTTTAATTTTAACACATTAAAATTCACATGTGTAATCAGACAGTTATGGATAGATAAATAATATAAAATATAACGATATATAAACATTGTACATTTATGTATTCACTTCTCTCTGCCAGTATTGATTGCCTTAAAAAGGGGGACTTTCTGGGCCGTGCCAGCAGTGCCCCACAGCAGCACACACAGATCTCCTGCTTGCTGGCACATTCTGCTCCTTTCATCACCTGTTTTATAGGCTGGGCTTGTCACAGCTGTCCCCACGTGGGACATAAACCTGTCCTGGTGATGTCTGAAGATGCATTCCTCTTTGCTCTTTCTCCTCTCCCAGGGCATTAAATATCAGCAGTAGTAAACAGCTCTGAACTCAAAATAGAGCCTTTTTATTGACTGTGGATCAGCAAATAGATCACCCCGATGGGTCTGGGTGAACTTGAGTTTAGGGTTACTGGGCTGTGGAGCTGGCACAGATGCAGTTCCTGTTTCCTCCACACTCCTTGCATTTCATAATGCTGCTGGAAAGCTGAGTATTAGCTGTGCTAGCTGGAGTGCCAGCTCTTTAGGAACAACAAACTCGAGCTTTCAAAACAATTTGACACACAAATGCAGCCTGAAACAACATGAAATTATTACTCAGAAATGAGGATTGTGCATTCAGTTGGTAGAGAGGGCACTTGAGGTCTGATAAACAGGATTAGAGTTGTACCTTTCTATTTTAGTTTAGTTCTTTGGATTGGGTTTTATTGTGTTTAAATCATGGTGTTTGCAGAAAAAAGAAGTTTGAGCTGCCAGTTAAATACGCCATAAAAAGAGATTCCCACTGGTTTGAGACTGTGCCTCTGGCCTGCTCTTCAGAGAACAGGAAGAGATGGCTTTGCTAGGAATCCTCCAGTGTCAGTTCAGGACAAAATTAGAAATACTTGCCCTGGGAGTACTTTCTTCCTCTTAATTGCTCTTCTGAGTATCTTGTTGCTGAAGCAAGATGTAATGTAAGAAATCATCCATGCACTAATAAATGGTCTCAGCTTAATGATTGTTGAGCTATAGCCATTTCTAACTTGGATCCTACACAGAATTGTTGGATCAGAAGATCAAACTTTGATTTATTTGGAGTGAAGAAAGAAAAACGATTCTAAAAATCTCTTTAGGGAGTTTTGTGTTTGTTGCCTCTCCATTTCAAGAGGAAATTTTCTGAGTTTCCATATGAAATGGTCTTTTTGTTGATGCCAGTTGGCTTGATTCTGAAATATCATTGCTGATGGATGAAGTAGAAAGATTCTGCTGGTCAGACACTGCTTTCCATTGCACAGGTGTCTCCTCAGGTGTGCATGGATGGATTACAGCCAGGGTGGGTTGCTCTGAATGTGGCAGACTTCAAGGTTGGTGTTGCAGAAACATTTGAGACACGCTAAAGTCCTCATTCTCCTTCCAGCATACCTGCTGTGATTCTGTAGTGCTGTGAGGAGTTAAAAGGTGTAAATACACACTCCTATCATTGCAGTGCACAGGTGTGATGTGTGGTACCCCAATTTGGTGGGGGATAGGGGAGCAGATATTTTACAGCAACTGATCCTCCACTTGGAGCCCCTTTCTCAGGAGACTTCAGCTGTAGGGTTAAAAACTTGGACACGTAAATGGTTTTTAAACTGGGTTACCTGGAACAGAAAAGGATGTTTGTAGCAGTGGGGACCCACACTTCTTTTCCTTCCTTTGTTCCTTAACTTGCTGTTGTAGAGATTTTGCACTGAGTGGGGAGATGAGGTGACAGCTGTCCATGACCTGGAACAGATCATGTCGTGGGTTGTTAGGCTCTCAGGGCCTGTGAGAGCTGGCTGAGGGGGGAAGTGGCAAATCACAGTGACTTTTTCTCAAAATGTTTTCCTTCAGAGACTCTCAGTTTTTTATGAGTTTAGCACTTCCATTGTCCCCTTTCTCATTTCCTTAGGCTCTAGCAGGCAGCCATCTGCATGTGGAAAACAGAGATAGTCATTTAGCCTTAGCATACTTAAAGCATGTTTAACTTCTGTTGTTCTCATGCCATCCACGTAAACAATTTCTAGAGTTATACTTATGGTTGTAAACTGCAAAATGCTGTCTCTCTTCTTGCAGTATTTTTCAGGTTTTAGGGTGTTTTCCAGGACTTGGGATGTTCTGTTGGGTTTTGTTCCTTTCTTTCTCACCACAAATTTTAAAAAGGTCAAGGCATGTCTTCACTATGGAAAAAAGGTGTGAAGAAAAGTGACAGAAGTCAGTGATATTTGTACATGGTATCTAACCCACAGATACCCGTGTCAGACCATTTGGCTGGATTTCATCTTTGTAAGATGAACTGGAAAGTCTGCATGCTTAAGAGCTTTATTTTTCTTGGTGGTGATGTGGGCATTGTTTGTTTCTTGGTTTGGTTTTTTTTTTTTAATGCAACTATCAAGGAAAGACAATATTTAGGATTTCGGTCCAAGAAACTATTTTGGCAAGTTTGGGATATTTTATATTGATATTTTATATTTTATTATTAAGGAGTGATGGGCTGGTACTCTTTCTTTTGTATGCTTTTTTTTTTAATATTCAGAAGGAAAGAACTGCCCTTATTTAGTCAGAAAACTGAAACCTTCCAATTTAAATACTGCAGTAATAATATAGTAGTGCTCCAATCATTGCAACTCTTCTAACATAAGCAATCCAGACATGGTTAAAGTGTGTGGAAAATCTCCAAGATAAAGTTTATTTTCTTACCCAGAGTCTGACAGAGTGACTTTATACCTATTCCTCTTAGGAGAGGTCACACTCAAAGTCCTATTGAAAAGGTAGAAAGTGAAAGTCTTATCTGCTCCTTCAGTCTATCTTAGCCAATGATTCTTCCTGGAGGGAAGGAAAATTCATTTTCTTTCATTTGCAATGGGTATGCAATATAGCAGTATAAACAAGAGGGATTAATCCTATCAAAGCCTGGAGATATTGGACTGAAAATGTATTCTTCAGAATCTCAGTTAAATGAGATATCAGTAAGAGTGTTTTTAATACTGATACACCAAATCCTTTCTCCTAAAACTGTAGGGTAGGGTTAGAAGCATGGTGCCTTTGTTGGATGAAAAGGATTGCCATGTGATGTTTGGACTTTGGAATTTTTCAGAACATTGAATTTTTGACATTATTTCAAGTTGAAATTGAAGACATAAAAGTAACAGTGTGTTTAAAAAAAGTAGTTGGAAGTGATTTTTCTCACTTTCCTTTCCTCGTCCTGTGTCCCAGCAGTGATGAAAACAGCATTTGTAGACTCTATGGAATGAGCAGGTCAGTGGAAAAAAACCCAAGCATTAAATTCTCTGGACTTTGAAGCAGGAATCCATCAGTGTCTTAACACAGCCGATCAAATAATAAATTTTACATTTTTCAAACAGAAGGGAATTATGTGAGGAAGGTGTTGCTGAGATAAAACCTGTAGTTGCTTAAATGCAAATCCTTTAGTGGAAATGCAGAAAATTCTCTGCATAGTTCTCCAGCCTTCCTCCCACCTTGGTGCCTTGTTCAGTGGAATCTCTGTGTGAAACAATTTAGATATATGGTTATATATATGTGTGTGTGTGTGTGTGTGTGTATATATATATGGCAGTTTGAGGCAGGTTTTACTGTGCTAGTAGGATGATCTTGCTGTAAATTGTCATGAAGTTAAATTAGGCCTTCAGGTTGATTTTATTTGTGTTACAGGTACTTGGTATCTAAAGGGTGGAGGAGCAATCTGCTTCTGCTACTCTTCAAGCCTAAGTGCCAAAAGACACAAAATAATCTCCTTTTTGCTGGTTTGTATTCCTTGTTTAGGCTTGGGGTAGGTACTGGCAAAATATTTTTGGTCTGGTGTGATGAGTGTGTGATTTAACACATCCAGCTGCAGCCAACTTCTTAGAGAAATTGCTGTGGCAAGGCAGGGTAGACTCAGAGTTGGAGCTGGAGTCAGAGAGAGGCATTTTTATTTTATTGAACTGTTTTTTACTGCAAACATGTTGGTTCATCGAAATGGGGAAAAAAACAGTCTGGATTCTGGCTTGGAAGGCTGAAGAGTCTTCCAGATTGCCAAGAAACCTGTTGTGCTGTGGAGAGATTGTCATTCTCTGCTGCTGGAGCTGCTCTGGATGTGAGGGGTAAAATGAGGGATCAGGCATTTCCCACTGCACTGAAGGGTGCACAGTGAGGAGTCTGCACTTGAGGCTATAAATCTCACCTTTAATAACTGAGGGCGTGGAGGGGACTGACTTTATTCTCCTGTGTGAAACTTTTGTGCTTTCCCATCACAGAACAGGTAAACCTCCAAAATGCTGATATTTTTGACAGAATCAGCCCCACACTGCTCCCTCTTCCCAGCCCCAAGTTGACCTCCCAGTAACACGGGGTTATCTCAGTGTGTTTGCTGACTCCAGCAGGATTCAGAGCCATGGCTTGTGGTTAGACGCAGATTTGCCTGGATCAGATGAATAGACACAAAGACAGCTTGACAAACTTCAACTATCATTTAAAAGTAGTTTAATTTATATGTTGTTTATCCCACAGCCTCTCCATATTACTGATACAAACCCCTCTGGCTGATGCTGTCCCTGCCTGGTGTGTACTTTCACTGACCTCCCCAGTAATGGCTTTTAGCTCAGGTGAGCTCTTCTGTGCTGGGAGTTGTTCTGTGCACAGCCACAGACAGAACCCAGTGGATTGATGGGAATAAAGGAAAAGGAGCTTTGATGGCCTTGCTCAGCTGATGAGTTGAGTGATGATGGGTGCTGAGGGTCAAAAATGATTATATTTTCAAAGTATTTTCTCACCCCCAGTGCTACCAGAGATGTTGACCAAATAAGATCTGTTAATAATCCAGTATCAGTTAACAAACAGAAATGGCACCCAGGTTGCTGCAAGTATTTCACAACTTAGTAACTGTCTGGCTTATCTCTGTGTTATTCAGAATGAAAAAATACAAATGTCTGAAATTACCAACACCATTTTTTTCGATGTACTAGATTTAAAATAATTTCTTAGAATGCTTAAGTAGGGAATGTTACATCTTTCTCAGTTCTCTGCTGCACTTATTTTCTTCTTGACCTGGATTTGTGTTTCTTTGTCTTTGCTTTATTTGGTGTAGAAATAATTCTGTTTTTAGAGGTGTTCCTGGCAGCCCTGCTCACTTGAGCTTTGATTTGATTTGAGGGGGGGAAGATGGGGTCTGCAAACATCTCAGTGTCTTTATTGGCAGCACTTACTGTAGAAACATTTGAAATGCTCTTGAAAGCTGTGCTGGTGCTGGAAAAGCAAATTTGAGCAGGATGAAAACTTTTCAAAGCTGTCTTTGAAAAACAGCAAAACTCCCAACTATCCTATTTTCTAGGCCAAAAGGCACCACATGAGCATTCCTGAATATGAAAGAATTCTCTAGACTGTTGGTAAATTTGTTTCATTCTTTGAGCAGAATGTCGTCAAGTAATTATGTGAAGAAGAGTTTATTGCTTTGTAAACTCTTCTGACATTAATGCTATCCTTTAATTAGAACAAATGCAATTAAGCATTGAAGTGCATGTTTGATAAATGTGAAAAAATCAGAAGTCTTTTTTTAATGAAAATTGATCCAATATGGCAGATAGTTTAGGAAGCTCTGGCAAACTTCATGACCTCAAGAGACAGAGCTGGTGATAAAGGCCCATCTCTGACTCAATTGTGATTTCTTACTTATTGCAATAATGCAATTTCAAAGCATATTTTAAATAAAAAGTGAGTAGTTTAGAGTGAATTGTTAAAACTCTCGACTGAACAGAGGAGTTAACTTTGCCTTTCAGCTCATGGATTCACCCTTGGACAAATTAGCTCTGCAGTGAGTCATCTAATGTGGCAATGGTCTGGATTGTGACCTCATAGTTTTCCCAGGGTCATTGTCCAGATAATAATTAAGTTATTTATAAACACTGAGGATATTTATCTATAAATATTCAGTTATTATTTTTGTTCATACCCAGGACTTGGCAGTTTACTTCCACTGAAGAATTTGGGGCATGATGTGAACAATATGTTTGTGGAAACTTAATGTAAAAAAGGCAAAACATCACTTCTGGTTTTAATAAATACACTATTTCTACATACAGAAATTTAAAGCAAGTTATGTATTCCTTGCCCATCTGTGAGAGTCCTTTCAAATTCCTTGTACTAAACTGCTTGGGAAAAACACTGTAAGTTAACTTGAAAAATACAATGTTTAGTGTTAACCTCTAACCTTGGCAGGCTCTTTGTCTAAAACCAGAATTTCACCTGGTTTGCTTCGGGAACACAGAGATAGACTTGAGTTTCGAGACTCAGGATCAGCAGGCTTATTCTAAGGAAATGCATTTCAAATGTTATCCCTGAAGTGCTAAGGAAATTCAGTGTACATATTGGGATTTTGAGTACGCATCAGGAGATTGAATTTCGCTACGGAAAACCAGCAGACCTTGCAGCATCTTGAGTGTCTGTGGTTGGTTCGTGATAGTGGAGTCTTCATTAGCTAATTGGAAAATGCTTTGGCTAAAGCAAGACAAAAAGTGATACACTGCTGCAAAAGCACCTGGGGCCAAACCAGAACCAACTGCAGTTTTATTTTCTGTTTTTGCAGAGGCAGGACAGTTGAGCACAGTTCGTGGGATGTAGCACACTGCCATGGTCACTGCAGTATCTTTCATATCTCCTCAACTTTTCTACCAATGTGCAGGAAAAGAAATGCCACCAACACCTCTAACAGACTCAAAAGTTTTTAAAAAAAAGAACAGCTGGAATCTACTAGTGCTCCAATCACAGCTTCTCTTCAGCTGTATTTGCAATACCTGGAATACAGAACTGGCATCCTTTAAGCTGTTTAAATTGGAATAGAGCTGTGCCACTTTAAACCAGAAACGGAACTGATCCGGGATCATTGATGGCTTCTCACAGCCACATCCCTTGGGGACGGGCTGCTCTGTGGGAAGGCTTGGGTGGCTGCATTACCTGAAAACGTAGACAGAAAGCCTTTTCAGTAGATTTCAAAATACAGTAGTATGCTATTAAAATTCCAAGTGAAGTGCTACAGACTAAATGTCTTCTACAAAACCCTCTGCTGATTCCTTGTCTGTTGCCTTGGCTTAGCTCTTTGTTGTTCACTGGGTAATGCAGCAAAAAGTTAAGTATCATCTAACATTCAGTACTTTTAATTTTAAAGCATATTTGGGTAACTGCCCGTGAGAGTTTTCATTAGACTGTAAGGTGAGGTAGAACTAAATCGAAAAGATTGGACATTTCTGTGTAGTGTTACCATGGCAGGGATAGTTTTACAAAAGTGCAGTTCTATTCAAGCACATCTGTTTCCCTGGCATGGCTGGCTCCCCATAGGATACTCTGGCACCTTGTCTGCTTTTATTGAAGGTAGAGGCTGGGTGAGTTCATTTGCAGCTGGACTGGAAGGAGCAAGGATGGAGGTCTTTGCTGTGTGGTGTCAGCTCACCCAAGATGTTTGAGTGGGTATTACAAATGTTGCTCTTCAGGGAGAGCGCAGCCGCAGGGAAAAGACAATAGAAAGGAAAGCTGTAAATCAGAGGTTTGTAAGGCAGATTAAGAGTGAAGATCATGGGAAACAGCAAATCCTGTGCTATGCTAAAGTGTGACACTGCCTAGCAGCCTGTCAGAACATCTCCATGGTTTGGGTGTGAGGCTCAGCTCCAGCAATCCCTCCAAGAGTTTGTTAGGCTGCGTTGCACTCAATAATGTTGTTGGGAACATGGCTCAACTGTGCAAAAAGGAGCTGGAGCTGGCCCCACATCTGCAGAAAACACAGGGCACATGCCAGAGTTGTGGTGCTCCGAAAGCCCTGAGCTCAGAACTGGCAGCCAGGAGTCAGGAGGTGGGAACCTGAAGGCAGGGTTTGATAACCTGAATTAATGTTTCTGTGAAATGGCAGTGATGTCCTGTCACTGATGCTTTGGGGTTAAGAAGTTGAATTCTACTCTTACTGCAAAGTACATGAGATCTGCTGGGACTCTGCAAAGGTGTGATGTGGAACTGCTGTTTTTGGTGTCAGACAGGCAGAGTTGGAGAGAACCAGACCTTGTTAAGGGGACAGAATGCCCTTGTGCCTGGGGATGTTTGCTTCCTAGCATGGTAATTCCAGAAGTACACCCCTCCTGAAAGGTTGAGTGGCAACTGTCCATGCTACAGGAACAGCAAAGTGCTCTCCTACCTGGAGGGAAGAATTCTTCTGTCAGTGAAAGTCTTTGCAAAGACTGATCTTTCTAAGCCTGATTTGTACGTTCTCTTTCAGTTTTGGGTGACTCCTCACAATCTCTGATTGCTTTGGGGAAAGGAATTACCTCCAATCTTGCACTAAGCATCTGTCAGGAGCAGGCCAGGGTGCATTGCAAGTGAAAACTCCACATTGCTGTGAGAAGCCCCTGTGTTCGTGCTGGTGCCAGCCCCAGCTCCTCCTGAAGCCCTTCCAGCTGAGCATTCCTGTGAGGAAAGCTCCATGGAACAATGTCTGTGCCTGGTGAGTTCAGAATGTGCTGGGGGCTCCCAGGTGTCCCTGCCTGGCACCCACTGCCCGGGGCTGCCTCGTCAGCACCAGCACAGGAGTTGGGGATATAAAAAAGCAGAGTTCTCTGAAGGAGGTAAGTGTTTAAAACTTCCTGCTGTACCAGTTTCATCTATGTGGAACTAATGTAGCTTTTGCTGATCAGAACAACAGGAAAAATGTGTTCTGGCTGATTCTGTAGGGCTGGTCTGGCTCATATTTTTATTCCTGAAGATGAAGAACTACTCAAGTGATTTTTAAATTTGGTTTGGATTTTTTTTACATTCAATAACTAGACTCTTACAATTGAGAATTCAGGTTTAATTACAAACTGTATTGGGCTGTTAGCTGTGTTTTTATCCTTTCCATTTTAATTCTTGGAAATCCATTTAATAATGCATTCTCTTGAGTTTCTTTCTTATTTTTTATTAGCAATGAGTTCTGTCTAGAAAGCTTTTGCAATAGATTTCAAAATACAATAGTATGCTCTAAAATTCCAAGAGAAGTGCTACAGACTAAATGTCTTCTACAAAACCCTCTGCTGATTCCTTGTCTGTTGCCTTGGCTTAGCTCTGTGTTAATCACTGGGTAATGCAGCAAAAAGTTGAGTATCATCTAACATTCACTACTTTTAATTTTGAAGCATATTTGTATAACTACCCGTGAGAGTTTTCACCAGAACGTATGGTCAGATAGACTGGGTTGAAAGCAGGCTGGATGGAGAACTCCTGTGTTTTTTTTTCCATGGCTCTGACCCAAAGTTCAGAAAATGATGCTGAGCTTCTGTCAGCCCCAGTGGATTGTGTTGCTTGGTGTGGAATCCACATCACAAGTGATGTCCATCAGCTCCCTGCTCATGAGCCCAGAATGTGTCAGCTGTCATGGGATTAATTGTACAGGTCACAAAAGGAACTTTAAAACAAAACCATAAGATCCATGGAGAAGGTAGACGCATTATTGAAAAAAGTATAAAATAAATTGAGGATGGATATGTTTGTACCTGAATTTTCTTCCTGGGACAGAGGTGCTTCCTCTGCGAGTGGAGGGCTGCTAAATCAGATCCTCCTCTGCTGCCACCAGAGGGCTTGGGGTATGAAATGGTAGTTCCTGGTTGTTTGCTGATAGACAGAACACTTGGAAAACTTTGCCAGCCCCTCCCAAGCGCCCTCCCTTGCAGCATTCCCTGGTAGCACCCCGTTTGTTCCCCTGGGGCAGCTGGTGGCTGTGGTGTCACTTCCATGGGTCTGCCCAACCAGGACTGACAGGAAGGAAACTGCAGCTGCTGGAGTGCTGAGAAACTCCGGGAGCTGCTGCTGGAGCTGCCCAGGGTACAGCCTGGGAGGAGTTGTCTGTCACAAGGAATTGAGTGCCTGAACAGGCAAACATTTGGGTTTCTCCATTACACTGCCATTACACTGTGCAGAGCATTCTGCAGCTGTGAGATGATGGAGGTGAACAACGTAGGTGAGCATTAAAGCTCTCCTCACACCTTTGCAGTGCAGGTGTTGCTGGGTGTTACATCCATTGGAGCAGTGAGTTGAATGTTTTACAGCCTTTCAGAACTCGTGCTGGAATTAGCACAGTGGCTGCTGGCATACCTAGAAGTTAAATGTGAACTGAATTAGGTTGAATAGATGTAAAAACTAAGAAAAATAGAAACTGATGTAATGCGCATTTTTCTACATATATATTAAATATATCTGAATCAGGCAAGTTCTTTGGAAAATTAACTGTCTGGAGAATTCCAAGAGCATTTATTTAGTCAATTTTATGGAATGACCACACACTGAGATTTGGCAAAGTACCTAAACCATCTTATTGCCTGCAAAGAACTGCTGATTGCAAGCAGACTTGGAACATAATGAAGTTCCTTTTTAATATGAAGGGGGTTTTTGAGTTGCATCTTCACAGGCTGATGAGAATTATTTAGATTTAATAGAAGTTCTCTATATAAGGGTCTGTGTTAGGTAATAGAACTTGATCCAGCTTAAAAATAAAACTATATTCAACTTTGTATGACAGCTTGTATGTATGTGTGGTTTCTAAGTATTTCCAGAAAATTCCGTGTGTAAACCAGAGCTTTTTAATTAATCAAGATGCTCACATTGTATTAATAATACTTTTCTCAGCTTTTCTGTGTGGCAGGGTTAATAGCTATTAAGTCTGAGTTGTTCCCAGAGTAGCAGTGTGTGTGTCAGTGGTGCTGGATCATGTTAGCTGTCCATTCATAAAACATCTCAAGTAGTTCAGGTCGCTGGTTGTTAGAACAATGGGAAAAGGCTTTATTTAAATAATTTAGGTGAACCTTTTAGATTATTAAAGTGTTTTTTTTAAGTGATCACACACTAAACATGTCTTAATCAACAATGCCATGGAAAAACAAGATATACGTGATTATTGGATACCCTCTCATTATAAATCTTCAGTTGGAAAAAAAATCCTTAGAATTTACTTCTGTCACCTTTTTCGCAATACGATCCGTTATGCAGCAGTGAGATTTCAACCCAAGCTTGATCTGGTGTACCTCACACAGATTTTGGGGAAGGCTGTTCCAATGTTCCTTAACTAGAGTTTTTGGGAGCCACCGTCCATGGTAGTTTCTGTCACTTCAGCTGCTGCAGCTTCTGTGTCAGTGGAACTGCAGCATCTCATCCCAGCAGAAAATGGAATTCTTTTCAGTATGTGATTGCTGTTATGTAGTAGCTGTTTATTTTGACAGATGTTGTTTCAGTTTCCTTTCTACCAAGTACTCAAAAATTTGTACTTCACTACAAACTATGCCATAGGCTGCTTCATTTTATTAACTAAGCATAAAGAAGTTCAGAAATTAAACTAAGACTCTACATTTTTATTTTAGCTTATTTTCCAGTTTCTAATTGAAAAAAATTGAATAATCTAAGATTTTTATTTGCAATTTATTCTTCATACACCTTGGAGTCAGAGTTCTAAATCTTTGCAGAATTCTGTTTTGAATTCGTGTCATCTTATAATGGCAGTTTCTGAATTTCCTGCCTCTGTTCATAAACAAGAGAAACTCAGAAGAAAGCAGCATGGGTGCTTTTTAGATCAAATTATACCTCTGGAATGATGGCTGGAAGGAATCATGAGATGTGTCTTCACTTCCTCAGCCCTCTTAGCACGCACACAGGACAGAACAAAGTTGCTAGGAAAGTTATGAGTGTTCTGTAATTAACTGAACAATTCACCAGTGTGCTTGTGAGTGCCTGTTGTCTGACAGCTCTAGTCTGGAGCTCTGCTTACTCCTGTTGTGAGCTTTGGGGGAGATTGAATTTATTCTAAACAGCAGCAACTTGGTGTTCCCTGCAGTTTATAGGAATGGAGTTGAATTGCTCAGAACCTTTTCCAGATCTGGGGCCAGGACTGTGCAGGTTGGTAGCAGAGCTCCAGATGAAATTCCTTTCTGCAGCTGAAGCATTTGGGTTTTAAACCACAGGTCAGGCAGATTGTGTTCTCTTTGGGGCTAGAACGATCATCTTTTGGGTGAAAGGACATGTCTGACAGAGCCAGTATTTAATGGGCTCGTTTCTGAGGCTCTGATCTTAAAAGGCTGTATCCTCAACAGTGTTTCCTGTTGAGTTTTTAAAACCAGTTGGGCTTTAGAGCCACCTTGATCTGTGCTTTCTTGCTGCTGCATTTGTTTCTGAAATATGATGAAAATGCTGTGGGATCTCTCTCTAGAGATAACTTGGTGCATAAAACCAAAAGAAAACAAACAAAAAGCCCCTAAACTGGATCAATAATGTGTCATTCCTGCTGGTTTCTTCTTTTTAAAAATCACTCTTTTTTTTCTGATGGGACAAACTGGAAGTGTCAGGGCTGGCACATGAGGTAAAAACCTATCTTAATAATAGAATTCAAACACTATTCATGATCATCTGTAGTAAAAAAAATTGCCCGAGTCTAATTTATTAGACAACACAGGTTGTCAACACATACGCATGAGCATGTGTGAGCCCACAGCCTGATCCTGAGGCTGCAGAGTGCAGAAGCTACAGAAATGCTGTAATTAGTGCAAGGACAGTGCTGAACCCAGCTAGGGACATGGCTATGGTCAGTGGCAAGCAAGTGAACTGGGCACATGAACTGGGAACAAAGTAGGGAGGGCCCTGAAGGCTCCACGTGTTCCATGGAGGTGGAGAAGGTGGAGCAGGAACATGGCAGGG
Source organism: Hylia prasina (assembly GCA_013397195.1). Taxonomy (NCBI): domain Eukaryota; kingdom Metazoa; phylum Chordata; class Aves; order Passeriformes; family Sylviidae; genus Hylia; species Hylia prasina. The sequence goes on from VYXD01001537.1 coordinate 34,839, forward strand.
CAGCCAGCACGGCCCAGGGAAGTGGGAGTTACAGAGCTGGGAGGAAGGCACTGCACATTAGAGCTCCAGGCATCTGTAATACAGCTTGGGGATGTGTGGATAAAGTTGGTGATGCTCATCTGTGCGAGAGAAAATAGTGCAGAGAGGCTTCAATGGGCCCAGGGTGAAACTCAGTGAGTGGGACAGTGAGGAGGTGAGCTCTGGCTGAATTCAGGCTGAGGAGCATGGCTGGGGCAGCTGAACAGAGTGAGGGCTCTGAGGGGCTCTGATTGCTCTCTCCAAAGGCCTCACCTTACAGGCAGAGGAGTTACTTAAGTGTAAAAGATTGTTGGCAAAGGCATGTAAGTGGGTGTAAACTGCAGAGTGGGAAATTCAGGCTGGGAATCAGATGTCAGTCCGCTGGAGAACCCAACTGCTGGAACAGCTTATTAAGAGGAGTAGGGAGGGTCAACTAACCCATATTGTTTTAATATGAACCGTTTTAAGCATGACTAAAGCCTGGACCTTGGGGCTCAGGAATTCAGTTTCAATCCTGTGTCTTAGCAGGAGTGCTGTCATCTGGAAGAGCCTCCATTTTAAGGCTGGATGTAGGAGAGCAGAGATTTCTGAGTTACTGTGGTGGGACAGAAACCCTGATCTCATCCACTCTCCTTGTTTCACGTGCAGATCCTGGAAAGGAAGGAGGAATGTGAGGCAAAACCCACCAGAATGTCACTGGCCATTGCTGTAGAGCCTTGTAGGAGGTGTAATAACCAAGAAATTTTCATTGGAAGCCTTTTATCCCCAGCTCTACTGTGCTCAGGTTTATTCTCTGTTTATTACTACTTCAGCAGCTCCGTGTGGTTAATTGGCCCTCATAGTCTTTTATTTTCCCCTTGCTCAAAGGACAATAAAACTTAACATTCCTGTAGGTTCTTGTGCTGCAAGATATCTCCAGTTGCTCCTATCTAGTTTTTCCTGTCCCAGCAAGGGCCCCTAAATCTCACCCCTTACTGCCCTGTGCTGAGGGAAGAGAAACCATTGAAAAAAATACTCTTTCCCCTCTTTCCCTTAGCACAGGTTTACTTTCTATGGGAACTGCTGACTGTAGATCACAAATAGCTTGTTAAAATGATCAATGGTTTCCCTTATTGAAATGAAAATCTGGTTATAGGATGAAGTGTGGGTTTGTCAGATTTACTGTGGTGATAACCCACAGAAAGGTTTAAGAGATGGTTGCACCAATTCATTTTCTTTTATAGCATAACCTTGTGGAAGTTGACAGTTACCATGGTTTCACATTGCTCAACCAATGGAAAACCCCAAAACAACTTGTCTTGTTTTTTTCATAGTGAATGAGGTATTGTTGCGTAAATTGAAATCCAAACAGGTGAAGAAAGTTGAATTTAGGAGGAATTTCAACAAAATACTGACAAAAGGGAGGAAGGAAACATGATAGTTTGCAGAAACAAACTAACCTGGAAATCTGCACTTCAGTAAATTCCTTAGAGCAGCACAGGTGTGTTTGCAATGACAGGGCTTTCCCACCTGCCAGCTCTCAGATAAATCTCACTGCTTGAGATGGCTCGTGCCAGGGTTGTGACAGAAGTGGGGAAATGAGTGTCAAGGCAAATTACTCACTTGGAAAGATTGCATTGTATTTGTCTTCGCTGGGTGTTTTTCCTAGAAGGAAATAGCTGCTCTATCTCATGCAGAAAAAGGGGATTATTTATACAGTTTAAATGAAAGGAGCAAAAACAAGCAAGAAGAGTGATCAGTCTGCTGAGAAAACACCACTTGGTTGTGTTGTAATTGCAGGGCATGGTTTGAGGACAAGCTGCACCCTGTGTTTGTTGTGCTGGGTTGAGAAAGGAGGGAAAGGGAACCCTTTGCTGTTGTGGGTCCCTGTGGGTGTTTCCACCTCAGCCTTTTCCCCATGAGACATTCCTGGCAGTGCAGATTGCAGGGCTGGGGATCCAGGGGCCTTAAGGTTATAAACAGCCTTGGAATTGATGCCTTCTAATTGATCTGCTGTTGTCAAAATGTGAATTGCACTGCTAAGTCAGGTTGGACAGAGTGATGCAAATCTTTAGGCTGTTTTCAGGTAGATTAGGTTTTGATTAAAGGTGTAATTTTAAAATAGAAAAATATTTTTAATGGAAAACTTGACATGGGTACTGTATGGTGTATATTTTAGATATAACAGGATCTGAAAATTGGTTTACTGTTTCAGTAACACTGGGTGGGCCAATTATGAGAGGCTACTTGAAATCCTTTTAAAAGTCAGCCTTGTAATCTATAGATTTATTCTCTTGGGTTTTATGGTATATCATCTTAATGTTCTGATTACTAATTCAAATTCAAGAGTTGCCTAAAGCACAATAGAAACTGTAACACTCTGCTTGTCCTTTTTTTCCTCTAGTCCTTCTAAGAAGATAAAGTAGAGGGAGTTAGGTTGGTAAATGTAACAAGTGCATACACAGCATCTGGGTACAGGTCTGTTCAACACTGCTGGATTCATGGTTGTAGTTGCAGGCAGTAGAGATCAGCATTGTTATTAGCAGACACAAACACCTGTACTCTGTTCTAATGCCTGGCTGTGTGTGTAGAGGATGGTGAGCATTTGATGGCACTGCACAGGAGAGGCTGGAGCTTTGTGCCATTTGCAGTGACCCTGGTCTGAGGGAGAACAACTCTTGGGATGTTTGACTTGCACTGACCCTCTCTGTCCTGGGGTTCTATCCTCAGGTAGAAGCTTTTGAGCCTTAAGACTTTAAGTAGAAAAGTAGGAATACCACTGAAAAAAACCCAGTTGTTACTTTGTTGTAGCTACTGGAATTGCTGTTGGAGTTGAAAGTGCTGTAAAAAAGACACACCCAATACAGATATGGGTGAAACATGTTTCTGTGAGCAAGTTTAGGTGCTGTTGTTCAGAGTTCATCTTCTCCCCGTCAGTGTCTGCCAGCGGCTGCAGCTCTGTGTGAGGAGAGCTGACACTGTCAGCCTTGGCAGGGCTGGAGCAGGAGTGCTGTGTGCTTCCATGTGCAGGCACAGTGCTGTTTCTGAGTGCTGCTGGCTTCAGAGGATTGTTTCCACTGCAGCAATCCTGGCTGAGGTGTGTCTGAGCCTTTGGGTGTGAGCTCACAGCAGCCTGCAGTAGGTGTTGTGTGTGTCAGGAATTACTCACTGTCTTGGTCTCTGCATGGTGGCACTGGTGCCAATATATGTGATATAAACACATATATTCCTGTTTTAACCCTGCTATCTGATAGCTTAATTTAATGTCCTGTTCCTCCACAATCACCCTGAGACTGTGTAAAAACCAAATTTCCTCCTTTTACTGGCCATTCATGGATTTTATTGACTTTAATCATACCACTCACAGCTATCAAATTACCACATTAAAGAACCTTAATATGTTTATCCTGTCCTAGTATTCCAGCTAACCTACATCTTTAAAATATTTATTGTCATTTTTATACCACTGTGTACTCTAGCAGTGTCCTCTTCGTGGGGGGATAACTGGAATTCCATGGAGTGTCCAAGACACAGGCTTACTATGGCTTTGTATTGTTAAAAAAAAATTGTGGGGGGGAAGGGAAAGAGGGGAAAGAAATCTAAGCGAGAAAATTTAAGAATAAATCACATTTGTTCTTCCTGACAGTGGCTGAACAAGTGAGCTGATGTTCCCAAAATGACCATAACAATCCTCTGCTCTGTCCTGAGCAGTGGTGGCCAACTGTGTGCCCCCCAATGTGCTGGTAATTTAGGGCAGCTTTTCTCTGGCTACATCTGGTGATGTCCAACTTAATCCATCAGTTCTTTTGCCCAGTCACTCAATATCATGAAATCCTCCCCATCGGTCGTCCAGGACTGCTGTGATTTTCCACACACTGAATAAATTTGTATTATTGATAAATTCTGTTACTTCAGTGGAGCTTAAATCTGAACATGTTCTTGAGCTGGTTCTAAAGAGGAGGTCAGAGTCTGTCTCAGTGTCATATTTCTACCATGTTCTTTTGAAAGAATAATTAATTGTGAAATTGGTCAATTTAAAGATGGTTTCACTTCAGGAAGTTTTGTTGTTTTCTGTGGTTACAAAGTGGTGTCAGTGCCAGTGTCCCCAGTCTGAACTGATGACTCTGCTCAGTGGGGACAGGTAATTCAAGAAATTACTCCCTTACTCAAACACTTACATGCATGGTTTTCACAGCTGACCTAACAAAACGCCAGAAGAGCAGCAAATAAGTTGCTTCTCATACTTTCAATTCTTCAAGCAGTTCTGTTTTGTTCCTTTCTGCAAGGAATTCTGTGTTGACAGCTTGGTTGACTTGGCTTTTGTAGTTTACTTGCCCGTATATAGATTGAGATTTCCTCTCTTTGTGGACAGTCACATAAACACATGTGTACCTCCCTTGGTCAGTAGTTCTCATGTCTTTGGCAAAATCAGCAAGTTCTCCCCTTAAAATGCTGGTTCTTATTACAGCTGGTAGAAAGCCCAAATGTGCTGCTTGTAGGACAAGCTCAACCCCTTTACTCAGTGCAGTTCCAGCCAGCTCAGGCTTGCTGGACTCCCACCTGTGGCAGAGCTTTTGGGGTCTGTGTGGCAGAGCACCTTCAGTACAGAGTCTGCCACCCTGCTTTTGAGCTGTTAGGTGGGGTTGTGACTTAAAAAAATTGTCTGTCTTAGCCAGGAAAGGGAAAAATACTTCGTTTCTACAACTCTTAGAGATTGACTTAATCTGTCTCGTAGTGCAGTTATTGTTGAGAGTATCATAACAGCACTGACCATTTGGAATGTATTACAGACCTCAGCACATTTACCCACAGGCATTTAACCAGACATGAATAACCAACTTGAAAATCACTGAATTAAAGTAATGCTTTGTTAACTCTGTACTTTGAAAATAGGCATACATCCTCCCACCTCACTTTTTTCCCCCGTCAGAGAACTGTAAAATACGGCATTCAGTGTTTCCAAAGCTGAATTCTCTTAAAATTTAATTGAGGAAACTGTGACCCCATTAAAAAAAAAAAATAATAAAAAAAATCCTGCCTTACTTGGTTGTTAAAACCCAATTTTATACATCTGGAAAACACTGTTCATTTCTTGTGTTACACAAAATTAGCATGTCAGCTGGATGGAAAGGAAAACACAGGATGACACATTCTGCCAGTTACATTTATACTGTGCTGCTTGTATCAAATTGAAAGAAAAAACTCAACACAAAACACATAAGAACACGACAAACACAAAAATCATAGACCATTGAATTTATCCGAACTGCATTCGTTCCTGCAATCTGTTCTGGTAAAGATCAGATTTCCCAGCAAAGGGGGATAGTCTTTCTACATCCCAGTCCCTGGAAGTTATGGCTATTTGGACATAAATCTCTTCTCATGGCCCATTGAACAGGTGGATGATGAATTTGAGGCACTTACCATAAATACGTCACCATTAGGCACAGACCATTTGTTTATGTTTCGTGCCACCTTTTGCTTGTAGGATTTGTTCATAATATTGCAAGCAGCTCATCTGAATGGAGTGAATATGAAGCAGTGTCTGCACAATGGTTATTTGGCAGTGTTCCAAAGAGTTGTGCTTCTTCTCTTCTGCTAACAGAGATCCTGGTAAAAATAGCAGTAAACTTTCTAAAAGAAAAGCCACGTGTCACAGGAAGGATGAATCGTGGGAGAGAAAAGCAGAGAAGGGCTCTGTTTAGTGCCTGTGTGCTGGGGCTGGATGGATCACAAGTCATAAGCTTTTGGCACCTTTCAGAGTGTAAGAGCAGTGAGAGATACTTTGTGCAGATGTTTAATGCTGTTACAGATAAGCTTCCAGTATTCTCCAGCCCCATCCTGTGCTTGTACCAGGCAGGCTCCTGACCCAAACCCAGAGCTCCTGACCCCACAGAATGACACTGAAGTGTTAGCATTGCAGGCAAAATGTGCAGCTAATGCAGCTTCTCCACAGAAAAGGAGCAAACAGCAAAAAGAAGATGAGGGGGTGGCTGGTTCTGTTGTCCCTGGTCCCACATTTAGGGCACTTGGAGCAATAAGGGAGTCGGAGTCAATGAGTTCCAGTCTAGTGCGATTCATAGAATGTTTTCTACTGAAAATGGTCTTCATGCTTCTGTTCTGTCACTGGTGGGCCATCTGGGAGTGAAGAGATTTCTTTTGTGTTCCTGATTTCACCATGACCTAACTACCACCATAGCAGATAACTTAATTCTCATATCTGTCTCCCATCTTCAAAGCTTGACCTGCAGGAATTTTTTTTCCCCGGTAGATGTTTGTGCTGTGCTTTATCAGGACAGCCATGGTCTCTTGACAATTTCTGCTCATTGCAGAAGTGATGCATTGCTGCCATTAGAACTGGCAATAACACGGGGGAGCATTATCTAAAAATCCCCACTTCCACACTGTAACACTCATTCAGCTGCTTAGAACACTGTTGTTTGCTCTGGTTGCTGTTTCTAGTTTCAAAGTTGATTCATGTGGCTTTAACATAAACCTTTTCAGATGCCTTTGCTGTTATATTATTGCATCCTTGTGAAATTCACTTTTTTT
>VYXD01001537.1:41406-136598 GCA_013397195.1 Hylia prasina
TTTTTTTTTTTTTTTTGTATAGAACCACTTAGCTTTCTGTTAAGGATATGGAATTTGAGTAAATGAAATAGTTTTAGGAAGAGGTGGCAGAACTTGGTTTTCCTCACATGCCCTGTAGGATCAGGGACTGCATCTGAGCTTAAGTGATATTTAATAAAACATCCTCACTGTCAATGTTCTAGCCCATGATTGTTCTGAAGAAGTCTATACCTCTTTGTAACACTTCACAGTATGTCTGAAAATACCTTTTGTGTCAACACACAAGAAAATAGGTCATTATATCGGTGGAATTGCTGCACAGCAGAACAGGCTTAGCAAAGGATGGGGTGTTCAGGTTTCCAGCTGGGATGCAGTTGAGTGATTTTCACCCTGCTGCTCCTTTGCTGCTCTGCAAATGCTCTCTTGTGGGGAGGGGAGCCAGCATGGAGTAATTAGAAAAACTTCTGAGAGAGCTTTAGGAAAGGCTTGGGATACTGGGCATGCTGTAACACAAGAACAGCACAGAGAGGTGGGTGTTGCTGTCTTTTTTGCTTCAGTTGTGTCAATTTGAGAACAGATTAAGGGCTTATATTACTTTTAATTTTCTATTAGCACCTGTGGGGTGCACTACACTTGTAAACATACAGATTAAAACTCAGTCAGTTCTGAGATGGAAGAAATTTATGACAGGAAATACTTGAAGCAGTATTTTATTACATTTGTTAGGTGAAAAAACTTCCTCAGAAGAAACAACAGTATTTAGAAGTGTCCACATTCTCCTTTCATGATTTTCCTTGTTGTCTCTGTCACTGTATTGCTTTTTCCATAGTGCAGCTGACAGAAAAGAAATTGAGGGTTTTTTCCTGTCATTTCAATATGATCCTGTGCAGTGTGAGTGAGCAGAAATTATTGCCTCTACAATTTTCTGCGAGCTTGATTAAATTGGGGTTGTGGCTACCAAGAATCCAGAGAGAAATGAGAGTGGAGGGTCTCACACCAACCCCCTAGAACGAGTCTATCCATTTGGGAATCTTTCAGCAGTGGAAAAGGAGCTCCTTTTTTTTGCTGTGTTTGTTGGACACATTTATGGGTAAAGCATGTTTTTAGTCTAAAAGAGCAGGCAAAATGCTGCAAGTTACATCAAATTTCCCAAAATGTGTAATCTGACAGCGTTGGCAAGGAGTTGGTGTGTGAGGTGAAATGGCATTCAGCTGAAAGCAGATTTTGAAAAATGTCTGCACACTTCTGCATATGTGAAAAGTTAGGGAAAATTAAACAGTTTTGTGAAATAATCTGAACTTTTCCTTCCTTAAAATAGTCTTCTGATATTACATGTTTCTAAAGGCAAAAGCCCTGCTATGCTGGCAGCCCACAAAAGCTGGTGTTTTACACAGCTGGCACTGCAGGGAGTGCTGCCAGCCCTGACAAGGCTTGCTCTGACTTAGTAATGTACAAATGTTATTTATAGACCACGGGAGTCCTCAGAGATAAGTAATTATATTTCATCCCTTTTTTATGAAGAATGAACTTCGAGCTTTCAAAGAAATACAATGCTAAGCATTTTCTCTGGCAGGAAGGGCTGATGCTAACCCTGGGTTTGGCAGTGAGGGGTTGTAGCCTTGGGCCAGTCACTTCACTTCTGGGAATATCAGGTTCTCAGGAAAAATGGGAGATTGTTCTGTTTACCTTAGAGATGCACTTTGAAGTACAACCAAATAGTCTTGGTTCAGTTCTAATTAAGTGCAGTGTGTTACCCAGAGCAGTGAAGTGGCTGGCCTAAGGTGGAACATGCAGAAATTCCTGGTCCACCATATGCTTTTAATCCATACTAACACTTCTCTTGGATTGAGACTGCACTGAAAGAAGGCTGCTGTCATTGACCAGCCAACATTAGATTTTTAATAACATCAAAAATCTGCTTTGGGGGGAAAATCAAAAGAAATAGGCATTTCTGTGGCATAAAAAGAATTCCTGATATGAATTATCAAAATGAGCTACAGATCTTTTTGTGAGATTGTTTCCATTAGATTTGGGCCGATAGCATTTATTGGACACTGTGTCTGGAAAGGGATCAAATGAATTCGAGCTCCCATCTTCCCAACAGACCAGAAGCGAAGATTTCCCAGAGCAGAGGTGTTCTAAATGATCCTCAGGCAAAGCAATATTTGGCATTTCTTTAACTTATGAGTTGACAAATAGAAACTTTGTTCATTTTTCCAGTTAATGACTTTAGCTCAGGTACGATATGTACATATGCTAATGGAAGATATTAACTGTCACTATGAGAAGGCATTGGTTGAAAATATCTTGGTTTTGACCAGCTTTATTTGTTTAAAAATAACTAGGCCAACAAACAAACCTCCCAACAGATCAAACCAAAGAAAACAACAAAAGTGCGTGGGAGTTTTAAGGACACTGAAAAAACTTGGATATTTTATTTTTAATTATAATCTGGTGTTTTATTAATGCGTGTGCATATAGTAGAGTTAAGCTTTTTAATAAAAGTATGCTTCAGGCCAAATCGTATTTTATCAAAAATCTTTTATGCATTATATTAGGCACTAATGATATGCCAGATCCAAAAGGGAAATAACTGTTCTTGTAGTTCAGGAGGGAAGTGAGAGCTCATGGGAAAGGCTGACACATTTCTTTGCTCCTAGTGAGAATTTCTGTGGAATGTGCCAACCAAAAAGGAAACTGCAGATTGAATTTGTGGTGGATGTAGAAACTGCCACCCAATGGTCCCTCCAGAGTGGGGCTGCCCAGGCTCCTGGGGGGTCAGAGGAGCTGGGAATCTGGGATTTGCAGCCTCCTCCAACTCAGCTCCTCGCTGTGGGGAGGAGCAGCACCGTGGCCCCAGTTCTCTGGCCGTGTTGGGAAGCAGAGGGCTGTCTCTGCTCAGAGCCTCTTCCAGCCATCCCAGTCACACCTTTGATGCCTTAAGTTTTAGCTTTTATATTTTTCAGATCCTTTACTGCATGATTGTAGAACTCTGAACTCCTTATGGAGTGTTAGTAAGCTCTCTTCACACTTTGGTCAGACAAAACAATCCCTCTGGGCCTGAGATCCAAGGACACCCTACAGCCTCAAGCCCCACAAAGTATAAAGAAAAGTGAATCAGGGTGGAGCAAACTGGGGATAAATTACTTAATTACCTGAAGCTGTAATTGGAGCATTAACCCCTGATATGCACATGGACCAAAATTAAAATTGTCTGAAAAACTCGTGACCATCGTCCACCTTGGGTGTAGCCTCTGGGAGGCTCTGACTGCCCAAGGTGTATCTACTGAAGGCCTTTAATAAATACCCACTTTGGTCTCTTCATTTTATCCAGCCTCTGTTCTGGGGAGCCACCCCAAGGCATCCCCTTCCCCTGGTGAGGCTCACACTGGGAGGAGCTGCAGTGCTTCTAGAGCAGCTCGGCCTCATTAGCACCGTCCTCTGCCTGTGTTCATCCTCACCCAAGCACTTGTTTTCATGGAGGACTCGTGCTCCCATGCCCCACTGTCCATGGCCAGAACAAAATCCCTTGGCAGGTTGCTCCTGCCCCGTGGGTGAGTGTTGATGGTGTTGCTGTTTCCTGTGCACAGCCATCAGAGCAGGATTTGGCACACTGGAGATACTAATGCTTGATTTGTGTGCCCACCCCCTTGGTTCCTTCAACACAGGTTTCTTTCCCGTAGCCACCGAGGGAATGGATGTAACTATCAAATATGTTTGTCTGGGAGGTCATGCTGTTCCCTTCTTGTGAAGGCATTTAAGACTCCATTGGTCTGGAATATTTCAGCAACCTGGAAGGCATGTCTGCCCTCATTTTGTGCCGTGCAGGGCCAGGTTTCCTGTCTGAAGGGCTGTAGCATCGTTCTTCTGTCCTGGGTATTGCCTCAGTTCCCCTTTGCTAATTTTAGCTGCTTATCTGAGGCGGGTGATTTAGGAGCCCATTGGCCGTGTCTCTGTGTGCTGTCAGCAGAGAGCATCAGACACTTGGAGGGGGTGATGCAGCTCTGCAGTTGGGCTGTGCTGGCTGCCAAAAATGCCTCCTCCCCTGAGGGAGAGGCCAGCTCAGTTCTGTCCCTGGCTCCTTCCCACCCTGCCACGACTGCTCCTGCAGGGGAAGAGAAGTCCCCTGCTCTGGCTAATGAGTAACTGAAGCATTGCCTTCCTCTTAGAGGTCTGTCTTTACTTTTGCCTTTTTTAGCTGTGTGTGAAAGAGGGATATTTAAATACAAGGTACCATGAGGACTGTAAGACATTAAGAAAAGAGAAAAACCCCTCCATTCCTTTTCTGCTTGTACCTGCTTTTGGTTCTGTTAGAGACAAGACATAATTAAAAGCCAACAGGAAAACGTCCCTCCAAACCCCCAAACCAAACCCCCAAATAATCATAAAAAAAACCCTCAACAAAACACAAAATCAATTCCTCATTTCCCCACCTGTACTGGATATTTTTCTTTAGAGGCTAGGCTACTGTTTGCCTTCTAGATATTGGCTCCCTGACTTCCAGGTGAGCAAGGCACATTTTGTGTGGTTACCTTTGTAAGCAAACACAGAAATTGATATTCCTTAGCAGTTCCAGTAGGATTTTCAGAATGTGGAACCTGCCTGAATGTGGCACTTTATCCTGACACTTTCTGGCATCTTTGTCACGTGCCATACAGTCAGAATAGGCCTTAATATAATTTATATATCTGTTGTGTATTTAAGAAAAAACCCAAACTTTTTTTTTAAGGCTTCTTTTTTTGATAAAACATTTATTCACACCACTTTTGTATTTTCTTTGTCTCCTTTTTCCTCTTTTCCTAATTTCCTTTCTTTCAGCAGGGTCCAATATGCTCTTTGCTTCCAGTCTGTGCAAAAGTTGTGTCATCTGGTGGGGAACACATGCTTTCAACATGTACTGTCAATACTGGGTAATATTGTCATTGTTATCAGCAACATCTTAGGGCCACTTGCACCCCAATCAAGTACCCTTTCAGTAAACTTTGGCATCAATTTACATTTTCCAGCTTGCTTATGCTGAAAAATGCAAAATAAGGAGAGAGAAGTTAGAAAAATACTGCTAGAAACGTTTGGCGTCTGCAATTACTTCATCATTTTTCTTTTTACATTGTTTGCCTTTTCTCCCCCTAAGGTCTGGGGTGTTTATAAGCCAGAATTTTAGAGTCTCCATTCATGGATATTGCCTCACAGTAGCAGGCCCACTCAAGAGTGACCTATAGGACCTGAAGAGAAAGACCTTCTCCAAATAACCATTTATGTTTAATTACCATTATGTTTAATCTGTGATGTTTTGCAAATCTCATGGAATATTGCTTTCAAAGAGTCAGTAACATTAAGAGGATGGTGATGTTTTCACAGATATTCCCTAGCAACAGAATCAGTTGACTTAAGTTACCAGGAACGAGTTAGTTGATGGAGTTTAATGAGAACAGGTTTTCATTACAGCCCATTTTATCTGAACTCTCAAATGCACAGAGTTCTTCAGTCTTGGGTTGCAAACCACATTTGAGTACTCAATTCCAAACCAAAAACTGTTTCCAGTCACTCTTTAATTAAAATTCTTGGCATTCTCTGTTGGTAGTGTTACAGGTTTTCCAGAGACAAAACAGAAGAAGTATTTTACACTTGAAGGGAATTTGGATATTGCTCTTCCTGTGAGGTTGGTGTGAGAGAAGAGGAGCTGAGGGCAGAGGTTCTGAGCCCTGTCCCCAGCAGAATCAGTCATGTCAAAGCCCTGTTGTGGCTGTCAGGAAGCAGCACAGTGTTCTTCTCAGTCTCACAAGTTGGTCACAAATTCAGAAAGGCTGAATGCAAGCATTGCCTTCTGTCAGGTTTTAAAATTTTGATGTTTTGTTTTCAGTGTTTGGTTCAGCTGTTATGAGAGAGGAAAACAGAAACAGATGATTCTTTACAGTATAAAATCACAACTTTGAGGAGAAAATGTTCCAAAGAATGAGGTATTCAGGCTTTATTGGATGTGTTTTAAGAAGGCACAAATATTACAACCTAAATAATTCCATTTTGCTGATTTTTATGACGGAAATGTGTTTCATTTGTGAATGTGAAGGAGAGAAACAAAAACTTTTAAGAACAAGAATCACTAAAACAATTTCTGGTTTAGGTTATTTGGCATTCACTAATTTTCGGAAAGATGTCAAAGCATTGCTTTGTCAGTCCACCTGCTGGTAGAATACTGTCACCAGGTTTAAATATATTTCTGCAGAGTTTGAAAAGATTGTATTATTTGTGAACTGGAAAGCAGAGCAGGAGTCTTACTCTGCAACTGAAATGTTGGATAAATCTTTGTAACATAACGTGAGAACTGCTTTCTAGATTTCACCAGGAAGAATTGCTTAGCCCTCACAGGCTAAAGATTATTTTCCATGGCCCAAAATGAGAGCTGTAAATCAATGTTGCCCTGCTCACTTCAGAACAGAGATGTTGATTTATTTGGTTGGGAAGGTGACCTCATTAGCCCAGCTGAGCAGAGGTCAGGTGCCACAAAGATTGAAATCAAGAGCAGTATTTTTCAATAGGAACTTTAAGTAGCTTTTCTTCAGGAACATCAGAACTTTAAAGCCTGATTGTATGGACTTTTCTGAGGCAGGCAAGGTGTTCTGGGATGTGTTTGGGAAGTCAGAAAAACCTCTCCTGTCATATCAAGCTCATATTTTTTATACCATTCATTTTAGGGTGAAAGGTTTTGGAGTTTGGTTTTGTGGTTTTTGTCACAGAAAATTTGTCAAGGAGACTGTATAGATACTTGTCTATTTTTTGGCGGTAGTCAAAGACAACCTAAAGTTTACTGTTTATCTACTTCTCTTAAAATTCATCAGGTAAAGGCTTGTAATGGCAGGGGGGCTGGAGCTGGATGTTCTCTAAGGTTCCTTTTGACCCCATTCTGTGATTCTGCATAAGAATAAATTGTAAGGTAAATTGGTCAGGACCTAGTGCTTTTCTAGTTTATTCTGTTTATCATCATCCAGTGCAGTGTCTGTGGTTTTTTAGGGTTCAGCTCTGCTGAGGGGACCCATTGCCTCCTCACTGCCTCTGCACTGAGAGTCAACCCCACCTTTTCCATTTCCACCCTTTCCTTCCACACTAGTTTCTTGGAAAATAGTCTCAATGTGTTGTCTCAGAATTTTTTTTTTTCTGTGGATCCTCCCCGATGTATAAAAGCTCAGGTAAATAGTGCAGACATGGTGCTTCAGGACGTGCTTCAGTGAGGGACTTTGTTTTAGATTAATGGCTCCACTTGATGATCCCCGAGGTCTTTTCCAACTTAAATATTTCCCTCATTCTCTGGGTTGGGTTTTTTAGGTGGAATATCTGATGCACAGCTATGGATTATGAGTTATGGTGGGACATCAGAGGAGCCAGGGCAGGCATCAGGCGCAGTGCAGAGCGCACTGACCTCACCCTTTCCATTTCCTCGGGCTCCTCGTGAGCTCAGGAAATGTGGTAATCGGGAATTTCAGTAGGGGAGCCCAGCAGTACAAAAGAAAACAAACTGCACCACCAGAGCCTTTGCCCACCCAACCCTAAAGTCCACCAAGGACTTAAAGCCTTCTCCATCAGAGCTCCCAAAACAGACACGGCCTGGGATGGGAACGGCGCGAGTTGGAGACGCTCTTTGTGCTCGTTACTCGCACCTTCCACCCTTGTGGGAGCCCTTTCACAGGCTCTGAGCGTTGCTGTGACCCTTCCATGAGGCTCTCTGGAGGAGCCTTACCCTCCCTGTTACCTAACAGTTCATAAGTAATTGCTGGTTAACCAGGAATTTTATCCCACACTTCACATCCAGGAACGGATTGGAAACCGCTATGTCCATAATAGGAGGGAGAGGCTTGGAATTTTATGGAATGCATGGTAATAAAAAGCAAAGCAATTGTCACATGCGTTTTGGCTTGAATCATGACAAGAAGCAGATGTGTGGCATGCCTTTTCCTTTGCTTGTATGCACGCCAAATGGTGCAAAATTCTTAAATGTTTTCTGCTTTTTGTTGCAATTTAATCTTCTCCTGAATAAACTGAACATGACAGTGAGTCCATCCAGAGCAGTTGCACAGTTTGACATTTCTGTGACTTTTCAGAAAGTGCTTGATTTACATTTATTTTGAAGGAAAGTACAGGAAGGATTATATTTTTTTCTGTGTTGAAAGGATAAGTGTGTTTTCAGGTTAGAAGCCATAAAAAGCACACTTGCTGTTTACAAGTAATGACTGTATTTTAGCAGCTCAGAGTTGCTGAGCTCTCTTGTACAACTCCCAGCTTTATTTGTGGTATGTTTCAATGCACAGAATTCTGCTCAAAAATCCAGGTTTTGTAAATGCAGTGAATCCAGTATGAAGGTGTGGCATGTGCACAGATGCCTGTGGGTGGGGACAGAGCTGTCTGGAGGATGTGATCCTGAGGAGTGCTGGGTTTTGCAGACAAATTCCAGTGAGAGCAGATTTCCACTGCTGCATAAATGTGTTATCCTGGTCTGAGCCTTCCCAAGCTCTCGTACTTTGTCCTAGTGAGTTCTACAAACTATTTGTGTTTGGTGAAGAAGCTCATTTCTAGTCTAATCCTGTGCTAAGACAGGGCATGGGGCTCGTCCTCATGCCAAAACCTACATGGCCTTCTGCAGAGAGTCAAGTGATGATGAGCCCAGCCCTCAGTTCTTAAGAAACTTTGTAGATAGCCCACAATTTAACCGAGTCCTTTAACTGAGCTTCCCTTAAGCAAATGAAGCTGGGTAGTAAACTTGAAATCATTTTCAAGAGGCCTCTTCTGATATAATTGTATAAAATATCCAAAACAGACTTGGAAAATGACTGTAATGCTGCAAAACATTTCTGAGCTTAACCTACACTTCAAAAGAGAATTGCCTTTCTGCAAACACAGTGTGTGTAATTGCCACTGCTTTCAATGCATTTCTTACTTTCCTAGGCAATAAAAGTAAACTGTGGTTCTCTCTATCCTCTGGCTTCAGTGATTCCTTGAGATTCAAAAAGCAATCCAGAGATCAGCTGAGCTTCTTGTGTGCAGGAATTTGGTTAAAAAGGGAAGATCTCAAAGTCAGGAGGAAGAGAAATATCACTAAATATTGTAATGCTTGACTGAGAGTGGTCCAGCTGAAACTGGATAAAGAAAGGTTACCAAAATTCTTCCTGCCTTTAACCTTTCTCTCTGTGCCCTTTTATTGATAATAGCAATAATATAACAAGATGGGTTTTAGTCAGCTGGGAAGGGCTCCTCATCACTGTGTAAAGCCACAGTCAGGGGTGGATTTTAGCACAAACAGCTGACAAAATGAGCTTTCTGAGAGCTATTCTAAGTGCTGTTCATCCGAGCACACCTGGAAGCAGTAGATTTGTCTTTTACATGTCTCAGCTGCTCACATAACTCTGAAAGATACTGAAGAATCCTTAACATATGTTAAATGTTCTTAATGTCTATTTTTTAGTAAGATTTATGATTTGACGCTTTTCTACTGAAAACCATGAAACAGTATTTCAAATAGAAGTCTTGCTTTAAGTGAATTACCAAGCCAAACAGAAGTTTTCAGAGACTCCAGTAGTGTTAAATTCAGTCTCACTGGGGATGTAGACACTTTGTGACAGTTCCATGTGGAGACTAGAGCTGGTTTCTCCTTTTGACTTCATTAATACCTGTTGTAACTTCTTTTTTTGGTCTAAGTGACCTAATTCTTCAGACAATTTGGGAGAAGAAACGGAGAAAAAACAAAAACACACCACTTTAAGGTATTTTTATTGTAAAATGTTGTCTTTTTCCTGTCGTGTAAGATCTTTCCTTTCTGATTCAGTTCATTAAAAAGTATCTCAGCCTCCACAAATAATTCTAAGAAAATGAGGACCATGAGCAGAATTTACTGCACACAGAATGATCATTTATATCATCAGCTACATACACCAGGATATTCTGTTGCTGAGGAGAGCAAAGATGCAAATTCAAGATTTGGTGAATGGTTCCATTTGAGCCCTGTAAAGGTTTTTGAGGTTTTGAGGAGACATTGCATGGCTGTGGGGAAATGGCTGCATCTTTTAATTGCTCATGGCCAGGGTTTTTTTCTGCACTTTGTTTTTTAAGGGATGAATTTTTGTAGGTATAACTGAATGTCACTGAAATTCTTAATGCAGGGCACTGAAACAATATCTCCTGGTCAGGTGAGAAATCCTGTGGGAATAACAAAATACATTAAGCAGTTATTTAAAATAAGCACCAGATTTGTTAATTGCATTCCCTACAGAAATGGTAATAAGGATTTCTTATTCCTTGTTCACAGGAATAGTGAAAGTATAGCTTCTTTTGTGAGAACCTGTAAGAATAATTGTCTGAAAAAATCTCCCTGGAAAAGATTACACATTAGTCCTGTACTTCTCAGCTCTGCAGCAGCTCAGCAATCCCACAGAGCCACCACGGCTGAGAAAGCTGTGGAGATCAGGCAGCCAGCAATATTTCACACTGATGAGAGATGTGTGTTTAGTGTTAACTATTCAAACCTGAACTGTGTGAATGTGCTGCTCTGAAACAAGAAAGCATTTGCTGGTGGGAGATGTTTGGGAGGGTAGTTAGAAAGTTTAGATTGCTTTTCCCCGCTTTATTCCCACCACACATTGCAGTTTAATATTGTTCAGATGGGTTTGGGTTGGGTGTTTTATTTCTGCAGGATGTGCACAATTTTGTAGTGTTCTTTTTTTGTTGTTTTTCAGAGGACTAAAAATGCCACTTCTGAAAAAAACCCAAAGCTCTAAACCTAAAAGCAGCTTACTTGATGAATAAGAGCAATCTGTAAATTCCTGAGGTTTTTGCAGAGGGGGCAAGTACTGACCTGAATTTTTCTCTGTCTTATACCTTCCCACTCTGCCTTGCACTGAGGATGGATGTAGCAAGTGAGCTCCTGTGGCATCTGGGCAGTGCTCTGTGTGCTACCAGTCACCCTCCAGGCTGGCTGAGAAGGAGGGAGAGGACACTGCTAATTTCCTCTCAGAAATCCTTCCATTTTTATCCCAAATGCCTTTAATTCTTCACATCAGACACTTCATTAAAGAATTATCTGCATATGGAACACGTCCCCCTTACCTAGAATGCTGTTTTATATAAAAATAAAGGGCTGTTGTCATACATTCTTTTGGGGCGAGCAGTCAGCTGGGTAAATATGCAGTATGAGATGATAGCAGCTAAATACATTTTTTGCAGAAATTATTTCTGCGGCAGGCATCTTACGATTATTTCTCAAGTTTGTTCTCATTTGCCTTGTTCTCAGTGTGACTTGTTTCAGAATTTCTGTCTGAAATCTCCATCATTTAACAGCTCTGGCTGATTAATAATGATCACTAATTAAGCAAACACAGGTTGCCCCTCTTCCATGTGCAAAAGTCACGTGCTGCGTTCTCCCTGTTCCCTTGGAGTTATCACAAAAAGCGTTTGGCACTCCTGTAAAAACAGAGTGCACCTCCCTGGCCAGCACCTTCTGAGTCACATTTAAGGGCTCTAAGAGAGCAGCTCCCTTCAGATGGAGCCTGTGAGCTTTGAAGTTTGCTCACCCACTTGGCTGGCGTGATGCTGAATCAGAAATTCCGTGTTGCTGTTGTGGTAGGAAATACAGTGATCCCCTTAACACAGCTTCCATCTGACACGTTGGCAAGCGAGCTCTTACTTCTGCTTCTTGATGCACATTCCACTTGTCTCCCAGAGGAGTGGGAGACTAATATCTTGTCAGTGCTTTGATTTATGATTAATTGTTAAAGGAGCAGATTTTCTGCAGTAACATAAGATTTGGGAGGGGAAGTATAAATTACTGTATTGTTTTCTTTGACACAAATAGCTGCTTTGGCTTCAGGGAGTTTTATCTTGCCATGTTTAAGTCTCTTAATGATACTAGCAGGTACTTTTTCCTGCAGAAGATTTATTACTTTCCAGTGAAGAAAGGGATGACAAAAGTATTTAAAAAACCCCAGGACAAACACAAGCCTCTCTCCTGTTTTTGCTCTGGGGCTTCCTACCTTTTTTTCCTGTAACTCTGGAGATCTGCGTGGACCTGTTCCTGAGCAGCTATGCTGTTGCAGTTTTGCCCACAAGTTACCTTTAAAATTGCTTAAAATGGTTTCTTTTTTGTGTAATTGATGGTTTTGCTTGTTTTTGTTTTTTGGTGGGGTTTTTTTGTTTTTGTTTTTGTTTTGGTTTGTTTTTGGTTTTGTTTTAAAAATACACATGCACACAAATTGCCAGAACCTTCTTCCACTTTCACATGCATGGGAAGGAGAAAGAACCGTGAGACTGTGCACTGGGAGGTGAAATGCTCGAAAACTTCTGGGCATAAATTTCAGATTCCTGTTTTCCTTCATGTCTATTAGGCAACATTTTCCTGTGCCTTGGCAGTGTGAACTGTGTGTGTCAGAGCTTCATAGCCTTAGAAGCTGCAGCAGGCAGCCCACAGAGGCAGAAAGTGGCAGGTAACTGGTGGTGACATTGATAGAGGTGACAAATGAGACTGTGTCACTTTGCCTATTGACATGGCACTGGGCTACAAGGAGTTGAGGCAATGAAGAATTAAGAGCAACACTGAAGAATTAAGATTCATCTTGTAGGAAAGCCCTCTAAAGGTACATGTGTGCTGGTTGGAAAAAAAAGTACTGAGGGACTTTTAGCAAATGTGAAGATGAATCCAATTGGTTCTGCCCAATGGAACAGCATCATTTTGATAAACTAATTAGCAGTGACAGACTCTCTCCTTAGGGAGACTCATAACCAAGTCCTGGATCATATCTTGGAGTCAGCCCCAGAAAACGTTTGGCTGTCAGCTCCATCCTGATTGCTGCCAATCAGCAAATTTCCTTCCAATAAATTAATTCCAGGCACACCCTTTTGGCTTGGCTGTTTTCTTTCAGGCTCATTGCTAACATCAGACTTTGAATAAGAAACACCCCCAACTTCACAGGGACATTTTGGCTGCTTCTCCAGCTCACTGCAGTGTTGGCTGGGATGGCCATGAAGTCCAACCCTTACAAGACTTTTCCCATATACCTGTAAACTCCTGACTTCTGGCATTCCTGCAGTCTTCTTAATTAACTCATCTTTCATGAGGAAAAAGAAATTACACTTTAATGTAGATTTTTCTTGGGTTTTATTTGGGGGGTGGGCTTTTTAAAAAAATCTCAGAGGAAACTAAAAAGTCCTTAAAATGTTAATGTGAGATAAGTTACTTCTCACTTCTGTTGACCATCTGTTTACTTCCCTGTGTAATTCTCAATTTTTCATACAGCATGAAGTGCAGGTTTACACAGTTCCACACGTCGACTTTGGTTAGTTTTGCATGCAGAAGGGTGTTTGTGGGATTTTTTGGCTTTCCTCATAGTTCTGAAGGCAGAACATCAAATAGCTCAGAGGTATAGAGAGCAGGGGTGGTTGTTCTTTGCACCAATGACTGCAAGACCAAAAATAAGCATTAGAGGTGTCTGTCTGCTTCCG
The DNA here is from genome assembly GCA_013397195.1 of Hylia prasina. Lineage (NCBI taxonomy): Eukaryota > Metazoa > Chordata > Aves > Passeriformes > Sylviidae > Hylia > Hylia prasina. The sequence continues at coordinate 54,862 of VYXD01001537.1, forward strand.
CTTCTGAAAATACACCCAAGGTACAGGAGAGCAAAGGCAAACACGTTGGGTTTCTTGCACAGAACTGCCTGTGACTGGGAGTCTTTCCAAGATGAGACAGCATCGAAAAACCCTAAAAAAACCCAACAAACAGAACAAAAATACCTAGAATATTTTGTACCCCAAACATGAGCTATCTGAGGGGAAAATGGAAAGATGCTGCTACATCTCTGTCTCCCCATGTACAGTCAAGGCCTTCTGTGGCTGGGGGAAGTGCTGTGACCCACTGGCACAGCTTGTTCTTTGGTATCAGCCTGCAGGAAGTGATCTCTGCTTTTCAGAAGGATGCAGATGTGTGTGGGTTTTTAGGGAGTTTCTATAGAGAACTAATGGAAAGATTGCTGTCCCTTAAGCCCTCTGAGGCCAGGAGCGCTCCTGTGCAGTCCGCATGGGAATTCCACTCACAGAAAATGGCTTTCTTATGATGTGGAGAAAATATGACAGCAATTCCATGGTTTTGCAGAATTAAGGTGTCCCAGTGATATTGTCCCATGCTCCCAGGCTCTTTGATGATTCTTTTTCATTATACAGCAGCAGATAGTGCCTCTCAGTCAAATCTAGCAAGTGAAAGCAATAACACGTTAGCAGCTACCAACTTCAGTAAAGTAAGGTTCCTCAGGCCAGTATTTTTTTATATATATATATAAAAATACACATGCACACACCTTCCCTGAAACCCTTAGTTTGAAATGGCTGCTTCCCTGACCCACCAAGCAATGCAAGCTCTCCACAGCCCCTTGGAAACGGATATGAGAACATTTCCCAAAGCTCCACTTAATGAGCTGTCAAATGGTTTTTATTTACCAAATCCCAGCAACCCAACCACAGCCTGAACAATATAACCAGCTCCCTGCTCCCTAGAGCTTTGAAGTTTTTACTGCACATAGCAAACAGGTTTTTGAGAGAGAATTCTTCACCCTCTGCTCTCTTGGGGCTGTGTCTTTCCCCTTTTCCCCACAAGCCCAGGTAGCTGTGCTGTCGTGTGGGGCCCTGCCACACTGGACAGAAAAGGCTTCTCCTCCCTAATTTGGGGGCTGCTGTGTGATTGTTGCCATGATCCTTAGCCTTCAGTAGCCCTTACTCCTGAGGGACATTAAGGAGAAAGATTCTTGTTACATGCATGCTTTGTCTGTGCCAGACGCTACAATGGTGAGGGAGGAATGCCAGGCATTTCTGGATCATTGTGAGTTTTGGTTCTCAACTCAGTTCTTGTCCCAGTTGCACCAGTCATGATTAACAATATCTGCACTGAAGTTCACCAGACACTTTTTCAACTGCTGTAAATTAATATCTCCACTGACAGGTACAAACTCTTGGTGTTTTATGCCCACAGACGTGCTGGCAGAAAAACCGAGTCTCTTGAGATGAAAACTGAGTCAGATCCTGTAGTTTCAGAATGGATCATCTTATTCCACATGTGTGAACTTGGAGGCAGCAGTGAGTCCATGGATGGCTGTGCATTGTGGTTCCATGAAGGAATTGCTGGGAGGGCAGTGAGTGTGTCTCTGATACACTTCTCTCACTCTCAGTGGTGCTGCTGCCTGGGACCATGGGCAAAATGAGAGCCTGAGGGTGAGTCAGGCTGCCATACTGTGAGGATAATATATTCTCTGGTTGTGATTTCAGTTGGAAAAGAGGCTGATAATCCTTTTGAAAGTTGCTTACCATTGGTAGAATTGAAGAAACCAGGTTGGCAGAGGACCCAAAAAACCAGATCACTTTTTCTAGATGTACTTAAAGCTACGCAGTACAGCATTTTCAGTAAAATTAATGCATTTAGTGCCAAGGACTTTTCTCATCTTTAACTCCAGCTTCTACAAGCTTCTGTTGGAATTTGAGACTTTTTTGGCTACTTTGATAGTTTATGATGCACATGCTTTTTCTATCTAATATTCCACCAGGAGCACCAAGGTAGGAGAAACAATATAAACCCTAGCATTGCATTAGTGTAAGTCATGATGGAGTTAGTCATCTATAATTCATGGATATGACTTTTTGCTCAAACCACAGTGTGTTGTGAGGTGGTGCTGTGCTGTCCATCACTCTCACTGTTGTCATCAGCTACAGTCACACCATTAAATGACTGCAAAACAGTGTAGAAGCCATACTGATAGCACATTCTTCAGCTCTGCTTCTTTCCCTCCCCTTGCATACATACTTACGCTGTAGTTGTTTTTAAACATACTTGGGAATTCTGGACTTACTGGATAATATTTCTCAAACTGATCGTCTGATTTTAGATCCTGTTAGGAGAATGACACCCAGGGCCTGATGCTGATGCCCAGCAGGGTGTGTGAGCACAGGGGCTGGATCTTTGAGGGTGTGTGGAGCTTGGCCTGTATAGAGAAAAGGCAGAGGGGAGGGTGGAGAGGTGGTGGTGCAGGCTGATAACTCCCCTGAGTCAGAGAGGCTCACAAAACCCATCAAGGCTTGTGTTTCTTCCTTCTTATGGGAAGAAGAAGAAGGGTTTGGCAAGTCTGGTGTTTAAAGTGTGGATCTAAGGAGATAAATGAGTTAAGCTACAATTCCTGCTCACAAACATGACTTAGTCTCCCTTTATCTCAATATCTTGTCAGTTGAACAAGAATAACAATTCTGCTTTGCTCCCAGTTTGGACTTCTATTTCCATGTAAACCATTTCAGGCAAAATGAGGTTGAAAAAAATTTCAGTGGGAGCCAGCTCTGAGTGGCAGCCAGAACCACTGCTTCTCCTGGTGAAGAGTCACCTGTGGCAGGAGGGATGCAGGCTGTGCAGTCAGGAGAACATCAGTGGAAGCAGCATGCTCTTGTCTGTACCCTTGCTGGTTTGTTTTGTTCAGATGCTTCCAGTTTCCCCAGTTAAACAGCTCTGCTGTTGCCAGACTGGGTTACAGGGAATTGTCTTCTAACTCAGAGGTGTCTTTGAGGTGTGTACTTCTCCATGGCAGCACACAAGACCATGAATGTGCTCCAGTAATTCATTGCTGCTTCTCAGGAATGCTGAAATTGCTACCCCTGTTCAGGGGACATTTTTCAGGACAAAGAGATGACTTCCTCCTAAAGGTTAAATTAGCAGCTCTGTCCCTGTCTGAGGTGCTCATTTTCTCCCTTTTCTCCTTGCCACGTGTTAGTTTTCCTTCAGTGCATTTTGCTGGTTTGGATTGCTCATGCTGTCTGGTTTGAGCTCTGCCAACACAATCAGGATGTGTTTTCAAACACTCACTGCAACACCTTGGCTTTGGGAAGGGGCTGCAGTGAATGCACTCAGGAGGATAGTGCTAAATGCACTCAGGGACACTGTGGTGTCTGACATCTCCTATCAGGCCCCTCCTCTGCCCAGCCATTCATTTGTGCTCCAGCAAGAGCCCGTGAACACTTTGCTTTTGCATCACTGGTGGTGTCCATCTCCGTGGTGTAGGGCATTTTCTCATCTGAATGAGAAAAAGAACGTTAAAATTCTCACTTCTGGTCTGTTCCTGAAGTCTAACAATAACTCTGCTTACACAACTTTAGTGCAGCTTTCAAACAATATTGTTAGTTCTTGAGGGAAAGGAAGGAAAAGTCAACTCCCAATCACCTACGCCAGCAGAAAATCTGCACAAGGTGCAACCACGGTTTTTTAATTACACATTTGCCTACTTTGGAGAAGCATAAATGATTACACATGGTACAAGGTAATGGAATGGGGCCTTGGGTATGTGCTGGGATAACTGAGATAAAACTCAGCTACATGATTTCATCTCTTATGGAAAGACTCTGAGCATTTATTGGTGGCAGTTCAGAATTCATAACGGGTGGCTGGGGAAGATGGGGTCTTTAAATATCGTGGTGAGGGCACATTGAGTCCACTTGACCTGGGTCACTCCCTGAAAGCTGTGGCCCTTTCAAACAAGCCCAGCTCTCTTTGCTTTCCCGCAAATAATGCTGTTCCCTAGCTGGTGGGGAGTTGATAAACTCGTACAGTCAGTGGTTCTATTTTATTCCAGTTGGGCAGCTCAGCCACCATTTTCCGTCCCAAGACCATAAATACTTTCTTGGCATCATCCTGATTTTCAGCTTTTCTTTAGTATATACTTTTCTCACCTAAGGCCAACCCTAATTTTCTCATTCTTCAGTGGACAGGGAAAAACATGGCAGAACTTGCTGTCAGCTTTTTCCTCTGCCTGTTGCTTCCAAGAAATATGCACTGTACACCCATGGCACAAATACAGAATTTGTGGGAGGTGGAGCTCAGCTGCCTGCACCAAGTCAGAAAAGGGCTCCATTTGTGTGAAGGGCCTTCAGTGAAGGAAAGGAGACTTCCAGAATGAGCAGGACCTAAATGCCTTCTATTACATGACCTGTCTGCTGGCTCATCCAGGTGCCCCTTTGCCTCTTTCCCACGGCTCTGAGAAGAATTTTGTAGCTCACAAATAAATGATTCAAGCCTTTAGGCTGACAGCAGTCGGGTGGGAGCACTTTTAGAACAGGTCTACAAGGACTAAGCCATCTATTTTCATATAAGTAATTTCATTGAAAAGTATGTGCACTGGTGGAGGGCTCGGTTGTTCTGTCATCTGTGTGTATGTGTGATGTTGCTTTGCTAAAAATAATATAAATAAAGCATTTTCGTCATCCAAACAGTTCTTGGAATGAACAAAGCCCCTGCCCCTCCATGTTGGTGCTTCCATCTTCTCACTGGTTTTCTTGTATAAAATCCCTGTTCGTTGATCAGTACAAGCAAATTCTCTCATTTCAAATCATTTGTCAAGCCTTACAAAAATCTCCCTGTGCTGCTGCAGCTGTGACCTCAAAGGCTGGGTTTCACACACTGTTCCTTGACCTGGCCTGAGGACACTAAAATCTTTAATTAAACATTTCAGAAGGAGGAATCCTGAAACAGTCTCCCAACTATTAAATGTTTGGAACAAATGTGTGTTTAAAACCTGAGCAGAACTAGCCAGGCATTTACAAGGATCCCAATTGAATTGTTTGGTTTTTTTTTTTCCTGAAGTTCGATATTATTACAAAAATAGCCTTTTCTTCTTCTTCTTATTGGCATTGTTTCCTATAGAAACAAAGTGTCTGCAGTCACACAGTGTTCTCCTCTACTCTTCTCATTTCTTGGAGAACTTCAGTGAAATTTGAACTAGTCTAATCCCATTTGATGGAAAGGAAGAGCTCTCAGCAATATTAGCTTTACCACTCCTGCAAGAATAGAAAGCACAGAGAAACCACATTAATATTTCCGTTCATTGAAAAACTGTAAGGTAAATGCAGCTTTATTAAACATGAAACAATCCTCAAAGGAAAGGTTTCATTAGTTCTGTTGCTCACAGAACTACCTGTGTATGTAGCGAGGGCACTGAAATATTTAGTCACAATACTCATAACTGGAGTGTGAGGCAGCAAGGCTGGGACAGTCAGTCTGGATTGCAGCTTCTGGAGTGCAGAATTCCTAATGTGCCCTGAGATACAGGTCTTTAAATAGTGAATTGTTACAAGAGGTGAGCATTGAGTATTACTGATGGGTCTGGAAGGTCTACCTAAATTGTTTAAAGAGAAGAAACAGTGGAAATGGGGTTCATATGAAGAATTCCTGTATAAACTCATTTCCTTGATTTTGATTAAATGACCAAAATGAGATTTTGCTTAATGTGACCACTTGCTTGCACGAGACATCACTTAACATTGACAGCCCTTTGCAATTCATTATCTAGTAAATACCTTTGTATAGGACATTGCTATGGAAAACATAAGCTCCTGTTAGTAAGGGACTCTCAATTTCTCTTCAATCTGGTAGAGTCCAGGGAAATCAACATTTGCAGTGGATTTATTGCCTGACAGTTCCAAGTCCAGTCCAGAATATGTCATCACTTTTTATTCTCTTTGAGGGATGTAGGAGATGCAGAATTTGGGCTCTGACTGCAGCCAGTAGCAAAGCTGGGAGATGTCATTTTACACATTTCTGCTTTGGGTGTAGCATCCTCCATGTTGCAAAAAAAGGAGGCTAAGATCTCGCTGTCTCCAACACCACAGAGCTGTGTTGATTTTACTTGTGTATGTTAAAAAGGCAGGGCAGTTCTTAGCTCAGCATTAGAAATTCTGCTTCTCAGTAAAAAGGTCAGCAGAAAGGTGGTATTTGCACAGTCAAAAAAATAAATTGCTACCTAGGGTTCCCTTGTGTTTAATATTTTTCTCTTATGGGTGATAAAGCTGTATTGAGCATACCAGTCTAAGGTGTTCTGCCTCCTGCTATTTTTACATTGTTTTGTCTTTTTGCTTCTAATTCCTAGAAATTCCAGGGGGGTTCCTTCATGCCTCAAAGGCCAAACTTCCACACCATGTACAACCAACCCTTCCCTGGAGCCATTACGCTGTGCCTGAAGTACACCCATCACATCATTGTGGTGGGAGCCAAGACCCAGGGCTTGTTCCCTCTTTTCTGGAATGAGGCTGCTTTTGATTCACCAGGGATCTCCCACACAGCCTTTTATTTTTCAGCCTTATTCCTTCTGACTGGCTTTTGACCAGAGCTGAGCTAACAGTTTTGAAGCACACAATTCTCTCGGTGTAATCAAGATCCATGGAATTTGTGGTTTGATTTTTCTGTGTATCGTGCCCTGAGGAATTATTTTCCCCAAGAAAATATCTTTCCCTTGTAATAGCACTTGGATTTTCTAGATGACTTTTCAAGCTGCAGAGATCACACCAGAATGAAGCAGCACTATTGTTCTGGTTCCTGGGGTGCCATTGTAAAAACTTCTTTTTTTCCCCCTGAATATTAAAGGCATCTTCTGCCAAACTTTGTTTCTTAAAGATGTAGGGATGAAGTCCAAGTGCAAGAATCAGAAGTGTTTTATTGACTGTAAATATGTGCAGCTCTGGGGTGGGACAGGTTTTCCACTTCTTTTACCAGCAGGTAGGTACATGGAGGAATTTCTAAATGAGCATCATTTAGGTCTTCAGGAGGGATCACCCTTGTGAAGAATATCTCACCTGTCCTAGCATGTATATGCAGTAAACAGTAGCATGGAGTAAATAATGAGTTAATTGAGATTTTCTGGGTATTGGCCCTGTGTGGTGGCTCAGACCTGAGCTTCACAAACCTACCCAGGAATGAGATTGTTAGTGGAGATATTCCCTGGAAAAACCCTCCAGGCTCTGTGCATGCTGTTCCCAATGATCCAGGGGAGGGAACAGAAGGGGACTTGGGGCTGTGTCACCTCCTCCAGCCCTTGCTGGAGCTCCTGGTGGCAAAGGGCTGGGGCTGTTGAGGAAATCCATGGAGTGGAAGGAGCTTTCCATGGACGGGACTGGGAGGGGGCACAGCCATTGTCCTCAGTTGTCTCCTTCATCCCATTGATGCCTTGGGAAGGCTGTGACCTGGAGCAGAGACTGGACAGAGCTGGAGAATAAAGTAGATATTTATTGAAAGGCCTTTAAGGAAACACCTTGGGCAGGACAGGAACCTGGCCAGGGCTACACCCAAGGTGGACCCAAAATAGTCACAAAATAGACAAATGGTCATGAGGTCTCGCACTTCTATAAGTTTTGGTCCATTTGCATATTGGGGTTTAATTGTCCAATTACAGCTTCAGATTGTGAGGTCCCATCCTTCTTGTTCCTCCCTTCAGCCATCCTTGTTTGTGCTTTTGGGGCTGAAAACATGTAATGGTTGTCCTTGGTCTCCAGCAGGAAAAGGATTTGTTTTGTCTCCCTGCTCTGTGCAGAGCTGGGTGACACTGAATGTGAGGCTCAGAGCTGCACCCCTGGGCAGCACAGAGTCTGAAATACACGAAAGCTCAAACTTAAGGCATTGCTGTCAGTCTCCACTGACAGGAGGAATGTCTCCACGTTGAGGAGATGTCTGCAGTAGTTCTGTGGTAATGTGAGCTGGCGCTGTTTTGGCAAAATTACTGGCATCTTTTCTTGTCATGTTTTCAAAAGGACCATTTCCCTGTGCCACCTGCCCTCAGCTCATCCTGAGAGCACTAATGGGCACCTGCAGAGCTGCTCAGGAGGGATCTGCCAGCAGTGCCCTTTCTGCCTATGGTATCCTGCAAAAATACGTTGGATTTAATTTATTTGGTTAGGACATCTGTTTTCTGTCTGCTCTAACCAATTCCTCTGACTAACCACATCTGGTCTAAGCAACATGCACTATATTTATGTGGCTGCAGAAATTTCACCCTGCTTCTAAGATTGCAGAATTTTGTTCATTTATGAACAAATGCTCAGAATTCTTCTGCTAGCACTTCTGTGGAATGGCTTTTGTTCAGGTTACCTTGACAGACACTCAGACACTGTATGCCAAGAGCTAGCTTTTAACATGAGTCAGACTTGTTCTTTGGCAGCCTTATTTAATTACAGATCCATTCTAAAACTTGCTTTGTCCTCACTGGAGAAATCATTTCTGAAGGTAGCAGAAAAGTCTCTGGAAGATTTAATGACTTTGTAAAGAGGTGTTCATTTCCACCGTGAGACCTGGCCTCAAGTGATCCTTCAGAGACTCTGTTCTCAGCCTGGGAATATTTCACTCAGTTTCTTTTGCAGATTCCAGGAGTTACCATTGCTGTTTGATACTGTGTCAGCCTGCCCCACTGACAAGCAGGTATTAATCCATTTTCTCCCTGCAGCAGCCAGTGTGGAATGCCAGGGCTCTGCAGTTTGTTTTCAGGTCCCTCTGACACCCCGAGCTCCAGATCAAGGCCCTTTGCAGAGCTTGGCCTGTAACTCTTGTGAATACAATAAATGCAGCACTGGCAGGCAGCCAGCCTTCATAAACCAGGGAGTGTGTTTCCTCATAAATAATATTAATATTTTGAAATACTACCACCTTCTGGCAGCTAGAGGAGAGGATATTCAGACCATTTCTCGGTGAAGAACATTACAATGTCTTTCATTATGAGGAGATGTACTTTCTGGTGTTGAGTTTTACATTCCATTTTTGAATCACAGAATATTTAGAGTTGGAAGGGACCCACAAGGATCACTGAGTCCAACTCCTGGCCCTGCACAGGTCACCCTAAATCACACCATGTGCCTGAGAATGTTCTCCAAATGCTTCTTGAACTCAGACAGGTTTGGTGCTGTGCCCACTGCTCTGGGGAGCCTGTTCCAGTACCCAACCACCCTCTGGGTAAAGAATCTTTTTCCTGATATCCAGCCTAAACCTCTCCTGAAGTCATTTTCCACAGGAGTTCTGCCCTCAAAGGCCTATTAATCTGGATTTCCAGTCAGGGAAAATGTCATGTGCTTCTTCTCCTTCATTTTCTAGCTTAAACATTTATTTCAGCAGGTGCCTGCAGTCTTCACTGGTGTCATTGGGAACAGCTGTTCTGTCCATGCACTCCTTTTTTCATTGCCCCCTCCAGTATTGGCATAGAATTTTTGTATATATAAGCCTAACAAAGCATTAACAGGACAAAGTCTTATTAATTTTATCCACCTTTGAGGCTAACAGTTAAATTTTGGGTAGCTTAGATGCTGGTATAGCTTTCTTGAGTGGATCCTGAGTGTGTGTTTGCCAACTGAGACTCAGTGGAGGGGATTGCATTTGTTTGCAGTGCAGAAGGAAATGGGTGATGTTCTCGTTGTGCAAATCCATCCAATGGATTCCCAAAAGGTGCTGCTCTTCCACAGGCCCCTGCAGGGGCTTTGAGACAGACAAAAGGCTCCTTTCCTCCACGAGTGCCTGGGATCAGCTGAATTGCCATGGCAGAGCTGCACTTCTCTGCTCTGGGAGACAGTGGAAGAAATTCTTTCCCCTTGGTCATTTATTTCAATCTGAAATACAAAGGTATTGGAGAATCAAGCTTCAGGAAAGGGGAGGATTTCTGTGTCTCCGGTTTCTGATCCTGTGGCCAGAGAGAAGTGTACTTACTGGACTCACATAAAAATTCACAGCTGGCAGTTCTTGTTTCATGGGGAGAAATTGATCTGTGTTACATATTTGTTTGGACTTGAGGGTTTCTTCTGTGTGTTTGGGGTTTTTTGTCCTGAAAAAGTTTCTTATATAACAATACAAGAAGTTGAATTTATATATTATTGGGTTTTATGTTTTCTGCTGTGGACAGCCTTATAGAAATATATGTTCACTTTTTGATCAGGCATCTCTGTAAGTAACAGTTTCTAAACAACTTTTGAATTATTTTTTTATGCTGAACAAGAAGGCAGTTCAAAACTCTATACTTCATATGTAGAAGTTGCAGGGTTCTGCACAAAAGGCTGCAGCACTGGATAAGTGTCACCTGAATGTGTGAGAAGGTGTTTGAAACACAGGGACAGCCTTATAGAACAGCCACTGTGAAACTGGAAGGGGAATCCAGGTGTTCTGCCTGTGGTGTGCCTGCAGTGACTCATTTTTATTGTATTACAATCCAGTAGCACAGAAATGTAACTTTAAACATGGTGATAACTTATTTCATTAATATAATCGTGTCTTCATCTGATAAAAAAAATGTAGATATTTCCATGTTGCTGAGGCATAAAGATGGTGAATATTTTCTCAGAGTTTGAATAATGGCATTTCAATGTTGTGATTATGCTGACTCCGTGGAAGGTGCAGGTCCCTGTGTAGGTAATTAAGAACTAAAGAAAAAGATGCACTCCAGGAAACTAATTATCTTTATTCCTATCTGGCAGTGATTAATTTATAGCTGAACAGATGCTACACAATGTTTAACTGCAGTAAATTCTGTCTTGAGCTGATAGGCCCAGCAAAGGAGACAAACAGAAGACAAGTTTACTAAGAGAGGAATTTAATCCCATTTGAATTTGAGAGTCAGATGGGAGGTGAGCTGAGAGTGGGCAGGAGAAGGCAGCCCAGCATTAGGGATCCTTGAACAAACCTGGATGGAAAGAGTCTGGTTGCCAACCTGGGCACTGAGGCTTTTCTTTTCTGAGTTTAGAGTAGACCAAGAAAAGATTTACTCTTTTAAGTTCTCCATACCTTAGAACATTTTTCTCTCAGCTTTAAATCCAGAAGGAGAGGAGGAGTGGAATATAACATTTCCCCACTTCATGAGTCCTTCTTTTTTTTTTTTATTTTTTTTACTTTTCCAGGGGAGGATATAATGGAGTTGACAACCCATCACTACTTTAGAGACCCCTTGATTGGATTTGTGTCCTCAGTGTTTCCTGATGCACAACTGGGGCTGAAATTCACAAGATTGTTTCAATTTTAGCCAATGATTGCAAATTTCAGGAAGAAATGTTATTGATGTCTCACTGAGTGTAACTATTTGTAAGAACATACCTGGAAGAAGGGGCACCTGTAGATCTGTTGTCCTCAGCTGGTGATTTCATTAGGATTTCACATGAGAAAGGCAAAAGTCAAAGCAGGCTGTCATCCATTGCAGTCACCTGGCTGTATCAGTCTCCTGGGTTACTCTGTTGGGATTAATGAATTAATTATGCAATTAATGGGATCATTACCAGCAATCAGAGGAAGTTCTTTTGAACAGCAGCTGTTCTTTGCCTGTGGCTGCTGATGCAGGTGTGAAAAGGCAGGTGCTGCTCATGTTTCTGATGCAGACCTGTCCTGCTCTGCCCGTCAGCACAGGGAGAAACTCTTTTCCAGGAAAATAAGGTACAATGAGAGAGATCAACTAAATCATTCCAGGGGGTAACCCTGAAAGTGGGAAAAGCCGCCCAAGGTCACAGAGAGAAGGTGGAAATTTAAAATGGCCTCAAATGCAACTTGATGACTTCAGTAGGACGTGCCTCAAGCTGAGCTCCCTCGTGGTGACTCTCACCTGCTGTGTTACATCTGGCTTGGAGACACAGAGGAGCCAAGGCTGTGTTTTATCTGCTGGGAGCCCGGGGCTCATTCGAAAGGGGACTGCACACGTGAGTAACCAGGAGGAAAGAAACAAAGGAATGCAGTGTGAGATGGCTCAGTGTGCTGTGCTGGGGTAAAGGCATTATTACGTGCAGTAATTTGATGGGCAATGACTGCTGCTGCTGCGTGAGTGCCTTAAAGAGAGCAAAGGCCCACCGTGTCACACACAGTCACTCTGTTATGGAAATCAGCTGAACTGCTGGCACCAAGGTTGTAGCTCTGAGGTGGGGGCAGGGGGTTATTACCCGTGGGGAGTCCCAGAGGCAGAGAGAGAAAAGAGGAGGCAGGTTGTTCATAGTCTGCAGCTTATGAAGGTGGGGAAATGGAACATTCTTTGGAACCACTGTGCATAAACTGAGTCTGATTTATTGGGGTTTTGTGATGTCCAGCAGAGTTATGAATTTTAGTTCCAAAGCTTGTGTTTTAGAACTGTTTTTGAAGATCCCTCCTAAGGGGTGAGAGGTCAGAGATGCACTGGGTTTTAGTGAATTATGTTCTCCCATGGGTAGCTGGGGTTTTGTCTGTTATTAAGAATCTGAGTGAGCTCATCTTGGTGAAGAGAGGTTGTTCAGTTGCTAAGAGAGCATTTAATGCACTGGATGTAATACATTACAAGGAGAATAAATATACAGCATCCAGAGAATTTAATGCTGTTACTGTGGGGCATTTAGTGGTGGTTTCCTGCTAAATTCAATGAGTTCAGCAGGATTGGAGGATGTGCTTGAGAGTTCATTGGAAAACTTCTTGGTGGAAAAGCTTCTTTTAGAATAGCCTGAAATTGCTTAAGTATTGTTGCATAGGTTACAGCCTAAGGGTCATTCTTTATTTGATCTACTTTTGAATTAAAACTGGCCCATTTGCATTTTGTTGTTTTACACAGGCAAAATACCCAGGAGATGTGGGAGCAAGTGGCAGTTCAGTGTTGAGAGGAAAAGTGAAATATAATTGTAAAAATCCTCAACAAAGACATTCACCCATAAGCCCCTCCTTTTGTTTTTTTTTAATAAAACCTTGTCTCTGCCCCTGGGACAAAAGGGAAGCTTATTCTTCTTTTGATAGATTGCTTTATAGGATTTGTCCATATGTGAGATTGCATTATTGAGCCAGCAGACCAGTTGCTAGCAGTTCTCCACTTCATCACTACCTGCAATTATCAGCAGATAGCACAAAAAGTAACAGTCCAGAGGAGCTCAGAAAAGGGCCAAGAACCACGGGAGAGGTGGCTGAAGAAAATTAGTAAGTGAAAGCAAAAAATTCCATTTGGTGGGAGATTCCTAGTGGTCTTGGTCCTTTTTATCTACTGTTCCTGTAACTCTTTTGTCAGTTGGTGCAGAGTGTGGCTTTGCCACTGCCCAGTGGAGAGCAGCAGGACACGAGGCACACAGTGACACCACTGAGGCACCCCTGTGTGCCTGTCCCACACATAGAGCAGGTTTTTGGGGTTCTCTCTGTTCCCCACTGCCTGAGCCAGTCATAAAACAGCGAACACCACAGACAGTAACTATGTAGACAACAAATTAGACTGCTTCAAGGACAGTCTTTGAGGCCAGCCATTCTGAGCCCTCATTCCAGATTTATTCTTTTACCCTGAACTAATAGCTCATCTGTGAATTGATAAGGAAAATACTGGTTGGTTCCATTAGCTCCACTATGCTGTGGGTAACTAATGCTGACACCTGAGAGCTCCAAGAATTACAATCACCCTTTTCACAAACAGAAAGTGTTTCTTCAAGCAAAGTTCCCTGCTTTGAAATATTTCTGGTTTTTCTCATAAGGAAAATCTGTGCCTGTAACTGAGTTTGGCTTATAAACCACACACAAATAAAAACCACTTAAAGGTGACAGTGCTTTAAAAAGCAAACTAATGCACATATAAAATACATCTTAAAAATGTGTATCAAGAATTTCCCTTGCACCAGAGATTATATCAAGATGAAATGCTGCTCACCTTACAACCAAAGTGGAATTAGACCTTAGCAATTGCATTTATACTGAAAGATGAAGGAGCTGTATTTATTAGAAGTCTGTGGTCTGATGTTTTTCTGGGCCTTCAAGCAGAGCTCTGCACAGGGCTGCTGTAAATCTGCTTTTCCTGAGATTGATTCCACTCTCCTGCCCTGCTTTCTGAACCAGGGGCTCTCAGCATAAAGGCAAAGAGTTGACAGGAGTAGCCTTCAAATATCCTCCTAGGTTTTGAGGGGAGTTTTTTCTTTTGTTTTAGTAATTTCCCTAATTTTTCCCATAACTTTTTATGACGATGATTTTATATTTTTTTCCCAGGCACAGGTACTGTTTTGCACTGGGCTGAATGCACTCCCCATGGAATGAACACAAATTAAGCTGCTTCATTAGATGAGTATTCCTCATTTCCAATTTAGTAGGTTTTTTGGTGATCTTTCAGGCAGTCTTAATCCAGTGGATATGGGAAATACGGATTTAAGAAGCACACATGGTTTTACTCAGAATGCTGCCTGGCACTGTGTCAAATGCCTTGCAGAAATCTTAATGTACTAACAGAGTTAACTTTATCAAACTTTTGTAAATGCCAACAAAAACCCAGCATCAAGACTGTCCGATAAGATCCCATTTAGAAACCTTTTTCCAGTTCCCTGGAATTATGTTTCTACCTCTAGGCCCCACATGACCCTTCCTAACTGCAATTATCAACTGCTTGAGCATCCCATCCACTGATTCTGGAACAGTGACACCTCATGAGCTTTTCCTTTCAGGCTTCCCAAGCAGTGTTTGACAAGTGAAACCATTTCTGTGACCTTAGGGACAGAATTTGTCCCACAGCAGTCCCTGGAGAGCCACAGCACCCACCAGGGTTACACCTGCACATTTCCACCATCACAGGTGTGTTTGTACCTCAGCTGTGCACATGGTTTGTGTACAGAAACAAAGAAAAAGGGTAAAAGCAACCACTTTTTGTGGCAACCAAAGGCTGCCCTGTATTTGGAGGAACTGGGTTCCCTTCCACCCATCTTTCACACCCTCAGCAAATGAGAGCAGCTTCTGGCAGGACTGTATCTACTGCACTTGAAACTGCTGTTTCCCTTAGTCTTGTAAAGCAAATTTGTTGTGTTTCTTCAAAAAAATTTAAATCTGGCCCAATTCTGCTACTGTAAAAACCCAAAACCCAGATAGTCAGACTTGCATTGATACCAGGAGGGCACCTGGCTAACCTGATTGGTTTTACCTTTTTCTCCACTCTTCCCTGAGCCTCTAGTGGGTCCTTAGTGGGGAAATACCTGGAATTGGAATGTTTCTGTGTTCCCACATGCTGCCCCCAGGAAGGAGCAGGACCAGGCAGTTCCTAAGCACAACCATTCTCTGGGTGATGTGCTCAGCATGGGAAATTAGACCCTGCAAAAACAGTTTGCTGCAGTCTCACTGCTACAAGTTTCAAGAAATCCAATGGGTGTGCAGATTTGAATAGTTAAGTATTTAAATATAACCAGCACACTGCTCCCTCCCCTTACTCCCTTAAGCATCATAAGGAGGAATGTCAACTCCCAGTGCCACCATCCTTCCCACAGCTCATTCTGCCTTCACAATTGGAGTGTATTTTTTACATTCACTTTACACAGTTTTTACACATTTTACTATTTACAGCAATAAAAGATCCAGGAGGATATATTTTGAAAATTTAAGAGTTTTTAGATTTTTTAAAAAAATCTTCTCCTTCCTTGTTTTCCATAGCAGAGGAGACGAAAGAAAATAGAAGTGCTTGCAGAGCCACAGAAAAATAAAGTTACATAAAATAATTGTTTAAACTTTTCTGTCTTCTCTCTTGTTCAATGCTAAATGAAAAATAAACTCCCAAAACCTCATCACAAGGAACTCCAAAATTGGATTTTTTATTTTTGCTATTGCTGTCGATTGAGCTTGCACATCTGTGAATTAAAAAGAACTACCATTTGGGGAGCACGTTTATCTCTTCTGTTGAAGATGCGTGCCTGTTTTTCAGACGTTCGTTTTTTGATTAAAAAAAGAAAAAAACATGATCAAGTGCCCTTGCTTTCTAAGAGCACAGCAAAAGGCTGACCATTAGATGGCCTGGACACACAAACTGAAATTAAACTTGTGAAACTTCAGCTTGCCAGTGTGTGTTTCTGGGAGATAAACATGTAATATGTTCTAACAAATCGAAGTTAATCTATTGTTATCTCTCTTTTATTTCATCAGCTCTTTGGATTAGACTATACAGCTTCACCACCAGGAACTGAGCAGATGGAAAAATCTTTTATTCTTCTTACTTTAAAGAATACATTTTTCAAAGCCTGATTATAAATCCTTGGCTGGCAGGAATTACTACCATAAGTATTGTGTAAGAAATATATTCTCAGCACAATGCAAAAGGCTTTCAGGGTGGATTTGAGGAAAGTAATGAAAATTAACATTAAACCTGAAACTGGGCAGACACTGCACCTTTCCACACCAAGTCTAAGAGCTTACCTTCAGCTTTGCATACTGGCCCTTATTTGATATTTTTAGCTAGAGAGCAGGTGCTTTTAGGCATTTTTAATGCATCTGCATATTTCTGCCTGTCACTGCACTGTAGTGCCTTAAGTCTGAGAAGGAAAATGGCACTAACCCTACATCAAATCACTGCCTGTGGAGCATCTCAGCAGTGACTGTGCCACCTTCCTGTATCAGAACACAGGTTTAAATAGCACCTGTGCTTTACTTGACCCCAAAATAGTGTCCCACTCCTGGTGGGTGAGGCAGTGCAGGTGGGCACACGTGTGTGCAGGGATGCTCCCCTCCACTCACCTCTTCCCACAGGACTCTGCTATGACCTGATCACTCTCTACAACTCCCTGAAAGGTGGGGTCTAAGCCAAACTCAGTTACAGGCACAGATTTTCCTTATGAGAAAAACCAGAAATATTTCAAAGCAGGGAACTTTGCTTGAAGAAACACTTTCTGTTTGTGAAAAGGGTGATTGTAATTCTTGGAGCTCTCAGGTGTCAGCATTAGTTACCCACAGCATAGTGGAGCTAATGGAACCAACCAGTATTTTCCTTATCAATTCACAGATGAGCTATTAGTTCAGGGTAAAAGAATAAATCTGGAATGAGGGCTCAGAATGGCTGGCCTCAAAGACTGTCCTTGAAGCAGTCTAATTTGTTGTCTACATAGTTACTGTCTGTGGTGTTCCCTGTCTTTAAAACATTGGACTGGCTCAGGCTGGAGGTTTTTCAGAGGCTATTTCTTGTAGCACTATATGCCTCAGGTTACGTGGATGCAGGGAGAAAATAATCATTGAGAAACGTGTCACAAAGTGTTTTGGTCAAAATGAAGGAGTCCATGAAGAGGGGGAATGTGGATGCTACATTTTGCATGTAACATGGATCACATGCATTAAGCTGCAGCTGCATTTTGATGTGTCAGTAGTATTATGAAATATTCATGCTTTTGTGAGCTGACCACAAGTACAAGCCCCTGGCTCTCACCTTCCCAGGCCTGGTTCTTTTTTTCCCAGTCAGGTGCTGTGTGTGGTGTTAACCCCTCGTGTGGGGATGGGTGGGCAGGGACTGCTCCAGCATTCTTGGATCCACTCTCCCAAAATACCCCCCAGCCGAGGCTGTAAGGGAAACCCCAATTACTCCGTTGGTAATTTGGCTGCGTGGCACAAGGGGGAGCTCAAGGTTCAAATTGCTGCTGAATATTCATAGATTGTACAGAACATCCCCAGCCAGGTTCTGTTTTAAATTGCTTCGTATGTTAGACTTCACTATAAAATTATGATTTCAAGAATGTAATCGTTTAATGGAACTGAAACTACTTGATTTTTTTTTCAATAGAATCCATGCAAACTGGTTTTTTCCTCTCTGTTGAGTTAATACAGTAATTCACAAAGGGTTACTTTTTATAAACCTGCTCAGCTCTAACGATGATGTACAGAGTGACTCTCCCCACTGAATGCAGTGTAAGAATTTCAGAGATTCTGCAGGAGTGATCACTCCAGGAGCTTTAGCAGAGAGCTGAACTTCAGCAGTAATATTGTGCCAATTAGCCTGTGATTGAAGTGCTGGTACTAATCACTCTTCAGCAATAATGTGCTGTTGTTATTGGAAATTACATTAAAATGGAAGAGTGGTTCCTCACCTGTTGTGATTGGCATGTCAAATGAGCACAAGGAAGAGACAGAAAATTACTGCACTGGCTTTCAAATTAGAACTGAGAAGTCTTGAGCTTCTTTCCTACCCCAAATCAGTATTTAGTGCTATCTAATTCTCAGCACGAGTGTGCTTCACTCCCTTGTGGTGTGCTGAGGCAGCAGCAGTGTGTTTGCAGTACTGTCTGTGTGGCAGCTGTGGGAATGTCACAGACATCCAGGGGAGCACACCAGCTCCTGTCCCTGCCCTTCTCAGGTGCCTTGGGCACTTTGGGTGTGGGATTGGGGCTCTGTCACAAAAGCTAGAAGTGGCTCTTATTTGGATATTGCCAAGCTTAACTTTTTTTTTAATCAGAAATTGCTACTTGTTTGCTTTGTAAGGAAATGTATTACTCCTTTTTATATAAAAGGAGTAATACACACCTTTTAAATAAACCGTGGGCAAGGCCAGGAGTTTGCTAGGGAATTACAGCTGTAGGTGTAATTTCAGTCATCAGGTGCTTTGGGTCTCTCTTCAGTGGCTGTCTGTAACTCCTAGAAGACATCCCAGCCTTCTGAACCCTGGGAGCTGCCTCATGACATCTCTCTTGTTGGGGCAGAAATTCCTTCTGTATCTTGTGTTTGGGAAAGCCAGTGAAAGGTACACCAGCAGAACTAGAGTGTAAAGGACAATATATATCTTTGGGAGGAAAGGTGGGGGGAAAATATGAATTGAAGGCTTGAGGCTACAAGCTGCATCCTACTTCAGAAAAATACCTTTTGTTAGCTTTCCAGTGCAAGTTAAAAGACAGGCAGTTGCCAGAGGCAGGAATGCAGGGCAAAATGTGCTGGTGAGTTGATCTTCTCTGGCAATTCCAGTGTTTCTCCTGCAGTTGGGAGAAATTACAAATGAGAGATTAGAGCTGCTGGAGACTAAGCAAGTAAAGCTGCAGGAATAATTTAAGCAACAGGCCTCCCTTTCCCATCTCCCTGAAAAGCACAGAGTGGGTAAAGGTTTGTTTAATTCTGTACTGGATTTAACTATGCCATTGCATTTCCAATTTCCTCTATACTTGAGGGATAACTGAAGAGATCTGTAGAAGGAGCAATGAATTTATCTTCTCTTTGTAAAAATAAAATCTGAGGACACTTTATGGCACACTGGGCTCTAATTATCACTAAATAATGCCGTTGCCAATAAAAGGCTTTTCATTTCCACTCCCACAGCATACAGCTGTGTGATTAATCACTGCCTCTTACTGGAGGTGCAGCACTGGGGCTCCTGAGGTCCTGCTTGTGAGCCCAGGTCACTCTGGGGGTCCCCAGAGTCCTTGCAGGGCACCTGGGCTGGGACCCTGAGCTTCCCTGCCCTGGGACAGCTTGGAGCTGAATTTCTGTGCCAGTGATGTGCTGGCAGCCTCTGACTGCTGCTCTGACAGGTTTGAAGGAAACACAGAGCAGGTTTTCAGTGAGGCTGAAACAGGTTTTTTGGTTAAAACAGTGGAAACAGGTTTTATGGTTAAAATACTTCCTCTGCATTTAAAAAAAAAAAAAAAAACCAACAACAAAAAAACCCCAAACAACCGAAAAACAACCAAACAAAAAGAAGCTGCATGGAGCAGCTACAGAGGGATGGTGTGGTCTGCAGGAGTTGCTCTGAGTCAGAGAAACCCTGCAAGGGATATTCAATCTTCTGTTGTGTCCTGTACCCTCCAAAACTCTGAAATACTGTCCATGCTGTGCCATCCATGTGTGTGACAGATGCTGCTCTTTTCCTGCAGGGACAACTACTGCTGCTAAGCGCTGCTTTTTTAATTTCCATCTCTTGCAGAGAGTTTTTTTCATCAGTGACATGCAGTTGCCCAACAGCCCCATAAACCTGAGAGTCCCTGAAACACAGCAGAGTGCTGACTCTGCCCTGGGCTGGAGGGGCTCCCTGGCTGTGGCAGTATCAGCTGTGTCACTGCAGGCTTGTCACAGGCTCCAGGCACGCTGCTCTGCCCAAGCTCACCATCAGAGTGTAATGGCACAGGAGTTCAACAGCTTTTTGTGGGATAGGTGAAGTAAGCAGGACTTACCTGTTGGCTTTCAGCTGTTTTCTTAGCTAAGAAAAGTTTCTGTTTTCTTCTGTTAGCTACTGTCTTTTCAGTCTTTTTTTCTCCTTTGATTGATTCACAGAGAATTTAGAAGTTTAGGAGGGGGATAATGGGATTCTCATTCCCTTCTAAGGCCTCCATGTGCTAAGTAAAGTGAAAAATCAGGATGGAAAATGTGCAGAAATGTGCTCTGCCTCCTCAGCAAGGCAATATTGCCATGGCTCCCCCACTCTCCTCCTGTGCCAGGCTGAGCTGTCTGCTCAAGTGCTGGGTTGGGATACCTGGCAGGGCTTTGGCCAGAGCTCTCAGCATTCAGCAGAGATCCTGGACTGCTCGTGAGAGCAGCCTGTGCTGCCAGGCTTTGTTGTGTTCATGCCTCTCAGAAGCACAGCACAGAGCCCTGGGCTCCCCACTGACCTGCAGGGTGAGCCACGAGCACCAAACATCATCCTCTGGCTTCTGGGGGTGGCCTCTCCATCAGGAGCTTTTACCTGCTGATTTTGCTGATGGGTTTGGTGTGCCTGTCTAACTGCATGCTGCAAACAGTGTCCAGCTTACATCCATGAGTGTTCCCCATGGATCTGTGCACAGACAAGACCAAGACTGAGGTTTCCAGCCTGGACTCCAGTCCACGAGTGTGGGAACCCACCTGTGCAAGAGCAGACAGGTTTGTGAAGGAGGAGGTGTCAGCTGGGAGAAAGTTCCCTGGCACTGAGGAGGCTGAAGATGTGGTGGCACAAGGGGCAAAGGAGTGCAGTTCACAGCTCTGCTCAGATTTGCAGCTCCTTTGGAAGGGAGGCTGCATCCTCATGGTGTGACCACCCTGTTGTGCTCTCACGAGTGGCTCCTGGTTCTGCTTCTACAACTTCCAGGCTCATCCCTGGTGGAGCAGTGGCATTAAGCCACAGGCTTTGATTGCCTAACAAATTTGGCCTGTGCTGGGATAATCATCCAGTAATTTGTAATAGTTTTACCTTTTTATGTGGATCGTATATTGCTCTAATCAAGATGAAAACCAGTAAAACACTGATAAAATAGTTTTTTCTCAAGCAGTTTGCTGTGTTTGCACCATTTGCCAGGGGGAGAGTTGTCATTAGAGTTTCATATGTTTTTCCAAAATAAATGAGAGACCATTATTACTGAGCATTACTGTCTACATGGAGGCCAGTCATTTTTGGTAGTATTTAGTCTCAGGCCAAGGCAAGATCCAAACAGAAACTTGGAAGTGTCTGTAAAACTAGACAGACACATTGGACCATCCTATACTCCTCAGGGATTAAAAAGATCTTATATTAGACACTAAGAGAGAAAATCAGATGAAATAATTTACCTTTTGCCAAATTGATCCTTACTTTTCTGATTAATTTTTGGCCATAGTAAAAAGAGGTGATCCATCTAAAATGCAAGCAATAAACTACTTCCTCACCCCCTACACCTCTTTTGATTAATTTTAATCTAATTTAAAACCTTTTATCATTAATTGTTCTTTAAATGCAGTCTCAGAGTAGAGGACTGGCAAGTTTAACAAACATCTGCAGAAACTGCTTTGCCATTCCTGACAGTAAACACTTGGTTTAAAGTCATTAAAACAAAGACAACTTGGTTCTTAGCTTGTTAACCCAGTTGCTTTGTTGAAAGATTTTATGTGCACTGGTAGGACATGACAGTCAATGCTTCCTCTTTCTCTTGCTCCTCTTGCCTTTGTCCAGCATAACTTTCAAAGCCTGTGGGTTTGTGCATGTATTAATTTCTCTCTTTAAACCCCTGTAGGACAGATTCAGACTGGTAATTGTCATCACCAGTGTCCTTGTGCTGTGCTTGCCATCCATATCCAAAACAGGAATTAAGTATCCAACAGCGTCAGCTGTGTGGACTTGCAGAGTTTTTTCCCCTACTGAAAACGAGCTGGAATATTTGTGTGCTGTTCCCAGTGACTAATGCCTGTTCCATTGGCCTTCAGTAGTACCAGCCCACCCCACCCTCTGTAAAGTTCTTCAGGATACCTCAAACATGGATAATGCTGCAGACAACTGAAGTCTGTTCAGATCCTGTTGTAAATGTTGAAATGTCACATGCTTTCTTTTTTGTAACATCATTACATCATTTATTCTTCTATTATTTGTTTTTTTCCATGGTCCTTGCTGTTAATCATGGCAGTATTTTTAGCACACAGATAACAAGTGGTGCTTTGTGGCCAGTAGTTGTGCCACAACAAACTGCCTGCTATTCTCTCATTCCTTTTGTATTGTGTTCAAAATCACTTTGGGTCTCTGTGTTCTCTAATACTGTACACATCTTAAAAAAGAAGAAGGAAAAAAAGAGACTTCCTGTCTATTTTTTTTCTCTTTTTTCCCCCTGATTGTTTTGGCAGAAAAGAAAAGCAAAGCCAGTCCTCTTGTTGCATTTTTTGTGTCCCTGGTATCTGTAGGCCTTTCCTTATGGCTGAGCACAGGCAGGTTTGTACCTCCCATGCTGAGTGGTGTCAGCTCCACTATGTGCAGTGGGAAGAAACTCTCAGCATCTCAGGAAAGACTTGAAAAGCACACAGGTCAGGGCAGCTGTTGAGCTTGAGCAAAGAGCTCTCTGCTCAGCCAGTGGCAGCCACTCGAAGCTGTCAGCTCCTTTTTTCACCAGGGGTGCTCACACTCAAGCTCTCAAGTGCTTGGTGTTGCACCTGATGTCCACAGGAAAGATAAGGAGCTGCTGATGGCTCCTGACCTCTGTGCCTTGCCCTGGGAAGTGTGAGAGCATTTGGTTCCTTGTCCATTAGAACCTGGCAAGTATGAACTTATATTTTTCAGGCCCACATGATCAGTGGGAACAAGGTCTTTTTAGGATCTCAGTTTAGGGCACTGTAACTTCATCCCCTGAATGTAAGCTGAGAAAAGCAGAATGTAATTACTAAACAGATTATTTGTGATTATACTTACATATAATAAGAAAAGGGCTTTCTGTAGGGCCATCACTACAACATCAGGACCCTGCTGGAGGGGCTTTCTCTGTTGTGTACAGCACAACATCCTGTCAGGCTTAGGTTTTTCTCTCTTATGTCATTTATTCTGTTTATTTTTGTTTTCAGCTGTCTACCCCTTTTAGCTAAAAAGTCAAAAATGCATATTAGTGCGTGTGCTACATTATTTGTGTGATGGGCAGATAGGTTGAGTTTACCTGTCCTTGGTGAGCCTCCTGATCTGCCTTGTGTTTGCTTACTTGGGGATTTTATACTGAGGATTTTGATTTTATCTGCATCTAACACAGAGGGTTGCAGCTCTTGCAGAGGCTTAAGGGAGGGGAATCTCTGCAACAGAAATCAAAACTTCAGAGGAAATAAGCCAGTAAGTTGTAACTATGTCAGAAGTGATTTCTATTCCCATTTGCTATGCTCTACCTTAAAAGTAACTATCAAAAATAAGATTGTGCGTCCCATGACTGAACTGGCAGTTTGGGTTTTCAAGAAGAGGACATTGGTAGCATGGGGAAAGGGATTCCCTGCCCTTATTTTTCTTCTTAGCTCTTCTTCTGCCCGATGTTTTGTGGTGCATGCATTTGTGGGCATTAAGTGTGTTCCCCCAACAATGTGGTTTTGCTGTCGTTAATCCTGCAGCAAACTTGTGTTGAGTTTGTGTTGCTGTTTGTCTCTGTGGCAGCAAAGTGTAAAATCATGAACTGGGGATTGCGACCTTTCTGCAAAATCAAGGGGGAGAGATGCTGAATTGCAGAAGGGAACAGTTTTAACCAGACATAAATCTCCAGCAGTATTAGCAGAGAGATTGAACAGTATAGGTCAAGTAAATTGATTTTTGTATAAATATTCTGTGCTCCAGACTTGTGATGACAGAAGAATCTTTCTGCATTTGACCTTTCTTCTAGTGCAGTGATTTTGTGAGAAGTACCAAACACTCGAGCAAGGAAAACAATGCTTTGTGTTTAATGACAAAAACATGAATAGAGGCTGCTCCCTCTCCCACGTTTCTCTTGAGCTCCTCAACCTTGACCTGGGTAAACATTTGTCTGGGACAAGTGCAAAGACATTCTGGTCTCCATAACTGGACCATACTTGCCCTTTACTACTACTGACATTTTCCGCAGTGTTTTCGGGAGCAATAAATACAGTGATTTTTGCTACATACTGAAATACTGCATCAAATATTTAGTTAGGTACACTAAAAGTGCTGCTTTTAACAGTGCTTCTAGGCCACGAAGCTGGCACTGGAAAGGTCCGTGCTGAGCACATCCCCCTATCCCCCTGTGGTGCCAGAGTGGCAGAGGCTTTGGTGTGCCTGTAGGAATCACAGAGCAAGGATGCCTCCAGGCTGAGCCCAGTCCAGTCCTGTAGCCATCATCAGGATTTGCTGAGTGCAGCTGGGATCTTGTTTTACTCTTAGGGCAACAGTGAGTGTTAATTGTCCTGAGCCGTGGCAGGCAGTTGCAAAAAGGAAGAGGCTGGATGAAAAGTGTAGGTCTGCTGGTGAGATGAACAGGTAGCTTCTGCACTAAAATACAGGTTCCTCTTACAAGAATAAAACTTGGGTGCTTTGGAATGATGATTTCAGCTGCCTGTCTTGCTGATGGAAAAGATGAAGCAAAAGGGAAGGCTTTTAAGAACTCTTGAGTCAGGAGACTTGGAAGTCTTAGTGGCTGATCTCTTTCTATATAGCATTAAAATCTCTTATTTACTTTTTACTTATATAAAATTTAGCGCCACCATCTTCATGATGAAATTTTTAACCTGGAAATAAGAATAAATTGGAATTATGTACCGTGCACTAGTGCAGCCCAGAAAGGTAAATAACATTTCCATCTGGGACTCAAGGGCCAAACACCTGCTCTAAAGGTATTAAGATGTGGGCAGAAGAAGAGACACTGGAGCAGATAAGAATTGCAGTGAATATATTGCACAAATATATTGGAAGAACTGTGTAAGGGGATGAATGGAATGTCTATGCATTAGTGCATGTTTAGAGTCCATAATGGTCAGAGATATCCCTGAGGAGCCAGAGCAGCCAGGGGAACTGACAGTGCTTCACCAAGTGCAGATCTCAGCTGCCTTGTGCCTGAACCTGGGAGAGAGAGTGGGCCCGGGCTATCCCAATCCCTCCTTGGCCCAGGATGGGAGGGAACAGTGGGTGTGGTGTGCTCCATCTGCCCAGGGCTCACCCAGCCAGGGCTGGGAGGGCAGAGTTCAGTCCCTGAGCTGGGTTCATACAGAGCTGCACCTCGTGTCCTCATTGCTGACAGCTGCTCTTTAATCTCCCACGTGTATCCACATTGCCTTTGGAGAAACCAGCTTCTGGAAAAGCTTGAGGAAAGCTGGAATTTTGACCTCAGTATTAATCTATATCTGTTTTGCTTTGCTTTTGCTTTGCTTTGCTTTTGCTTTGCTTTTGCTTTGCTCTGCTTTGCTCTGCTTTGCTCTGCTTTGCTTTGCTTTGCTTTGCTTTTAATGAGCCACAGGCAAGGTCTTCTCCCTGTGACATAGGTCGGATAGTGTGCAAATTAGGACATTTTCCATTTTGCTTCATAAAAATTCCTATGCTGGGACCACAGAATATCCTTTTGTATAACCATGGTCATCTGTCAAGACTAATTGTTAAGTATCTGCAGCCAGGGTTTTCAGAAAGGCAGTTGGTTTCTTGCTGCCTTGGCCTGTCTAAAATCCTATCAACCAAATAATGTGAGCTCTTGCTCCACGCTCATTTTCTCTCTACTGCTAAGTTTGTTTTTTGCTTTCTGCTTTTATTTTCTTTCTTGTAAGAAAGTCCTCTCCTGAGACTGTATTTTCTGTTGGGTCAGTGCTGTTTTCTACCAGTGTCTTCCATCTGGCAGGTTCAGAAGTTGGGCATCACCTGTTTCCCTTTGCTTTGCCCAGCAGAGGAGTGCAAGCTGCCAGCCTCCAAGAGGGGCAGCATCAGTTTCTCCCTCAGGGTTTATCCTGACTCTGTTCTGTTTATACTCCAGGAAGGTTCTCTCCTGGCCTGGGACTTGCTGAGGAAAAGGTGTTTCAGATTAGCTTTACTTTTCCCTTAGGAGTGGCCACAGATGTTACTTTGATAAGTATATATTTTTTGTTTACTGTTCTATTTTCCGTTCTGTTTCTCATTATAATGGGGAATGCTCTTTATGCCTTCAGTTCCCAGTTAGGTTATCAGCTTTTGGGTTTGTATCATTTTCATTGCTCATTATATTCCTTGTGATGGGTATAGAGGTACCATTTGTGTGTCCTCAAGAGTTTATTTCACTTGAAACTAAAGAGTTTTTCTATCTGATGGTATTCCAGGCAAGTACTTTCTTTCCCTTGACATAATAAAAATTGTCCAATTAACTTCTACAAATTTCTTTGGTGATTTCAGTGTGCCTTAAGGTAACTTTTCATACACCTAGGAAAAGCATGAAGGCTGTTTCACCAACAATCTGTAATAACTTTTTTTTGCAACACCCTTCAAGAATTTACAATATTCTGTGAAGCTCCAGTCAGTACATTTTCAGCATGATTTTGGACAAACTGATGAACACATCTTTTTTGAGGCTGACATCTCTTACGTGTGCGCTCTCTGGTTTTT
This sequence comes from Hylia prasina, assembly GCA_013397195.1. Taxonomy (NCBI): domain Eukaryota; kingdom Metazoa; phylum Chordata; class Aves; order Passeriformes; family Sylviidae; genus Hylia; species Hylia prasina. Next base: position 81,462 of record VYXD01001537.1, read on the forward strand.
TCACTGATTTTCAGAGTGTTCATGGGCTGGCATCATCCAGTCACTTGAAGCCATCTGATAACTTGGTTCTGTAGCTGCAGTCTTAAAACTGTCTTTATAATCTAGACTACAGGAGGTCTTTTTCAGCCCTGTAGAAGTGGAGAAAGACCATTATAAATGCTATTTGGCTTTGTGATTTTCCTTTTCTAATTATCCCATTAGCACACTGCATTTGTCTCATCGTTTTCCATAATTGCTAATAAATAAGATTATTTGTGAAACTTCCACTGGAACCCATTAGAATAGTTCTGGCAGAGATGGAATTCTCATCGTGTCAGTTCTGCTTCACAAAATCTTCAGGGCAGCTAAACTCATTATGTGCCAGACTTGAGCTTTCTTGTAGTCTGTTGGCAGTTATTTAATAATTTCAAAATGAACTCTTTGCATAGGTATTTTTCAAAAGAGAAAGCTTTCTCTTGGAGAATGTTGCAGCAGTTGTGCTCAGCTGATTGTGCAGAATACAATCTGAAATTGTTTTCCTTTGTGCATCCAGATTTTACCCTGGCGACTCCACCTCCTTCAGCAGAATTGTATGCTGGCATAAATGCTGTGGTTCTTTCCTCAAAAACAAGCCATGGCTGCTGGTTATGTGCCAGTAAACTTACCAAGATGTATATATATATATGTATATATTTGTTTTGTTTTAATGAAGTGTTTATTTTGGCAGCTTTGTTCCTTAGAGAACAGCTGGTCATGGGTTGATCATTCCTCTTTGGAGATCTCTCAGCCATGTGATGCTCAGTGAGTGTAACCAGATTTAGGCTGGTACAGCAATGACAAAACGTGTGATTTGAGATGGTTTTGTGAGCAGTGCCACTGTGGGAGTTGCTCAGAGATGACGCACAGCCTCTGTGTTGGTCAATTTTAATGCCAAGGCTCAGAAGGAGGGGGGGGACTTACCCCCCTCTGTTATTCATTGTGTGGAGCAGCTCAGGGAAAGCTGAGTCCAAGGGGAGTCCTGCTCTGGCTGGCTTTTCCTCATGGAGAATTGTGTTTAAACTCAGAAACACCTCAGGGAAACAGCATTTTCTTTCCTTCCTTGAAGTTACTCATGAGTGACAAGCCACTGTGATAACCAGGCAAGGGATATGCCAAGCCATGTGTTCTGCTTGTTCTTGACTCTTTGTGAAGAAGTGGGCAGAGGGGTCAATCAGATCAAAGCTGATAATCCTGATGAATTATGTCACATTCTGCAGCTCTACAGTTTTTGTCACTGCTTTTACTAGTTGGTGCACGTTTCTGTGTTCCCTGAATTGGGAAAGAAACAAGGAATGCAGAGCCCTGTAGGTCAGAGGGTGTCACACTGCTGGGGCTGCATCTGAAAACTGCGAGGGAAATGTCCAAAAATTATTAATTTGGGGACACCACAGGCTGCTGTAGATCAGCAGTAGATTCACATAATTGAATTTCAGGCAAACCATTCCAGCCCAAGGGTCAAATTATGAATAAATATAAGACAAAACACACCATCTGGTGCACCATGCCTAATGTAACTGAATTCGTTTTTCAGTGGATCTCAAGGCCAGTTAAGTAGCTTATCCCTATTTCTCATTGCTTCTTACTAAATGGCACATTCAGAGCTCTTCCCTTCCTTCTCCCCATCGCCCTTTAACCTCTGAGTCACTCAGGGGTGGGTGGTGGCTGCTCTGGCCCTGTGCTGAGGATTTTGCTGAAGTAAACAGGCTGCTGCACCCTGGCAAACACAGGGGCTGGACAGGCATCGTTCCAATTCCCTCCAGTTCTGTCTGCACAGTGCCCTCTACTTCTGGGAGGGTTTGCAGGCAACATGGATCTCTGGGATCATTTCCTGCTTAATAAGTTATGCCCAAAGATGAAAGAAGCGCAACTGGATTTGAAATGATTGCTGTAAAGCCTCGCTTTGTCTCAACACTTGATGATTTTGCTAGAAAATGAGTGGCTTACTCTAGAGCTCTCTAGCTTTAGAAGGCTGAGGAAGCAGATACTTCCTTTTAGGTGGTCCAGTCTGCAGGTTTCCAATGTGTTCTTCTCTTAACTGAATAGTTTTACATTTGTACAGGAAATAGGACAATCACATTTTTATGACACCAAAGAAATAAATGGTGGGATGTGATTTTTTGAGTCTCAGTCAGGAAGAGTTTGTACTTCCCAATATGTCTCAGAAAGGTCTTGCTGTTTTAGCCCTTGCTGATCATAGTGGAATTATTAACCAGTACCAACAAAAATGATGAGAAAAATGTGTGGCAGATGACAAATTATTTCTGCTTAGATATTGCTGTCTTGATGTATAGTGTGTAAAATCACATTTTTAAAAAATGTGATCACAAAATTAGAAACATCTCAGCAAATGTATGTTCAGTTTTGTAGGCAGTGATTTTATTCTTCTTCTACGTATATGGCAGCTCTTAAGGTTGTATGACAAATGATTGCATCAAAAGTAGTTTTTGTCCCCTGGAGATGTTCCTTGCATTTCCTGGATTTCTATGACCTGAATATCAGGCTCAGATTTTCAACTTTGCCATGTGATGTTTGATGTCCCATGTATCCCACAATTAAATAAAAATTTGGATGCCTCTTGTGCAGCTGTGTTGGGTCAAATACTCAAGCAGAGAACAGACAATTAAAATGAAGAGAACTGCACTGAGATGAAGCTCAGTTTCCAGGTGTCCTGAATTTCCAGCACAGATGATCCTGAAATGCTCAGTGTTTGTTCCCAAGCATGTGGAATGTGTAAGGTCTTGCTCCATAATCCCTCAATAATACTTGGAAAAGCTGCCCACAGCATCGTGGCTGGTGTGGTCTGCTGCAGAGAAGGGGCAGGGAAGTGGTGTGAAAACAGCAAAACCAGCACCTTGTTTCTTGGGCTTTTGTGGCTAAATATCACTGCTGGTTAGATCTGTCCTTAATGCAGCTCCTGCAGTCATTTGCCTGGAATTTGAAGTTATTTCTGTTTTATATGCTTTTTGCCCTTTTTTTTTTTTTTAAAAGGCATATTTGACTTCGAGAAAACCTTGTACCTTGCTTCCTTTTCATTTTAGGAATTTAAAAAGACACATTTCAGAACAACATCTGGCTTTTTTAAATGGCTGTTTTTACTCAGCTATCTTAATTTATCTTTATTTATTTATGAAATAAAAACATATGCCTTCAGCTGAAATGCAGTCCCATCTGTAAACGGCACTTCACTTTATACCTTTTTTTAAACTTGAGATGAGCTTTACCTAAGATCTAAAATAATTGATACTGTTCTTCTGCAATACTGCAAAGCTGTGTTTGGGAGGCTGTTGTTTTTATAATTTGTTTTTGGTTTTTTTAAAGTATCATAGCTTAGCCTGATCAATCAATGGAATAACACTGGCCTGAGGCTTGAGGTCTGGATGAAAATTCTGTCTGCACAAGCTGCTCACTGGGCTCCAGTGTAACAGTTACTTTCAGGATTGCTCCAGTGACAATATTTTAATACAACTTTGCTGGACATTCCTGCTGACATTTCTGGGTTTAGTTGGAATAAAGTACTAAAGCTGTAACCAGAGTTAACAATTCTATACTACAATATTTCAGTTAAATTGCAGGTTATTAAATAAAGCAAGCCAATTTCTGATCTTACTTAATGTACATTTCCAGTAATTCAGGATCTGATGTCAACAAAAAAAATGGCTTAGATAGTGCAAAGAAGTAAAGTAATCAGATTATCTTTCAGGAAATTTATAGTGTTTATTTCAAAGTATTTTAACGTGGTACAGAGTAGAAGGATCTGCAGTTTGCAGGGTGGTGATTGGGGCAGATGGGCAAATTGTCTGTTTCTAGTGCAAGCTTTAGTTCTTGGCTGGGATGGGCTGGGGGAATTGCTCCCTTCTTGCTGGGTGTGCAATTCTCCTGCAGTTCCCTGCCCTGTCTCCTTCTCCTCAGGAGCTGTAGCCCCTCTTCTCTGAAATCACCATCTCCTCATTCCTCTGAGGCTCTCCAAACTCGGGTTTGTTCCAGCAGTGATCTCCCAGTGAGAACACACAGGACAAGCACAGCTTGTAATCACATTTAAAAAAAATTACACATTATTCATCGAGACATCACTATCTAAGCAGAAATATTTTGTCATCTGACACACATTTTTTTCATCCTTTTTGTTGGTGCTGGTTGAACAATTCCACTGTGATCAACAAGGGCTAAAACAGGTTATTATGGGAAGAGCCAAGAGCTGGCTCTGTGCCCTGCAAGTCTTTGCCGACTTTTCCACCACCTTTTTACTCCTTTCATGGGGTGGGTCCCATCTGTTCTACCACTCCAGTTGGTTTTCTGGGCTTTTCCAGTTGGGCAGGTCACGTTCCAGACCAGAGCTGGGCCTGTTTGGAGGCACTGGTGGTGGCACCATGGAGGTAAGGGAGCTGAAGCAGGATTCACACATGCAGTCTCTGACACGTGGAATTTAGTTAAACTCTGTGATGAATCTAATTGTGAACAATCTGCACAACAGAAGTGTCTGTGCATATCTGCAGAGCTTTCAAGGGAGGGTCCTTAAACATGGGTGGAACTTGAAGGGTTACGAGAGCCCCCTTTGTCTCCATGTGAACTCATTCCTTCCAAATGGCCCTGTTTTCCTGGTAGTGATGGATGTGGAAGGGAGTGTTTGGCAGCAGCAGTGAGTGTGAGCTGGCTGATGCTGACTTTCCCTATTCTGGGTCCCTTTGAGGACTCTGGCATTAATGCTGTGACCTGGCCGTGTTCATGCAAACTCCACGCTGTGCTGTAGGTTTGTAATAGCTCTCAGGGACACTTAATGGAGGCTGGTGATTCATGGGGAAAATCCAATGTCATTTGCCAAAAAACACCCCAGCCAACCCAGACGATTCTTTATCCTGGATTATAGTGACCTAAGCCACCAGAGGAATTCCAGCAGCTCTAAGGAGATGCTATGGAGAGCAGTCAAGAGCAGTGAAAAGGAAAACCCTTGCATTTTGCTACTGTTGATGAGTTTCTGATCAGACAAGCAGCACACACAGGGAATCCCCAAACAGACTGCTGGAGGCCAGCAGCTGACCCATTAAATTAAATTTCTCCTGTTCTAAAAGGAGGTGATCTCAGGAAGCTGTGTCACATGTCCCTGTACTTCTGCAGTGGGTCACCATGTGTTTGTTTTCACATGATGAACTATGATGAGCATTCAGCAAATACTATGATTTGTGAGTAAAGGTAAAGGCAGATAAAATGCAGCAGTGTTGTGATATTGTCCAAATGCATTGATGGGGATTTTTCCACACCACCCTTGGCTTCAGAGTAATAGTTTAGCTGGGTTCTTCCTGGAGACATCAGTCCAGCTGGGTCTACTTTTAAGATCTGAGCCCTATCATCTCATTTTGGGTGTGCCATTGCATTGTGAAAGTTTGTACTTCAGCTTAGTTTATACATGTATGAGTTACGTGTCAAGAATAAATAGAACATTGTCTTTAAAAGGCTCAGTGAACAAAAAAAATCATCTCAGTGAAAAAGGTTTTCCTTTACATTTGTCATCTAAGTACTATCTGGGTATTAAGGCAAAACATGATTTTTCTCAGTTCTCTGTTCTGAACAATTTGTTGTTGTTGTTGTTTTGGGTTTTTTTGGGTTTTTTTTTTGTTTGGTTTGGTTTTTTTTCTCCTGAGAAGTGACATTTATTGAGTTTACTGAAAAAGCAGGCCATCCTCAGTTATTTCTTTTTCTAAGCCACACCTTAAGCAGCAGTGTCCCATAGTGTGTTCTGCCAGCAGTTTGCATAAATTTGATGTCCATCCTAAAGGAAACTAAGATAGGACAAATCTATTTGGAGAGCTAGGTCTCCCCCCAGTTCATTCTGTTGCCTTTTTATGATAGAATTTGAGCCTTACTTTCTACTCAGAAGTGCTGTCCTCAGCTTCAGCACAAATTGGTTTACAGTGAAGAATTCACTGACAGGAGAACACTTGGCATGTCCAAGTGTGTAGGGATGATCAAAGTGAAAGATGGAGCAGGATGTTCCTCTTGACATTCCAGCCCAAAGGAGCAGAGCCAGTGCCTCCCTCACTTACAGAGATGCCAATTTTGAGTCTTCAGTGAGATCCTCCCTGGTGTGTGTGTGAGTATGGGAGAGTTTGGTTTGTGAACACTTGTCCAGTTCAGAGCTGGTCGTGCAAAACATTCTCAATCCCCTTTGTTACAAATGAGTGCTGAACTCAGGGGTTCATACAACCCTAAAAACCATAACTCTCCAAAAAGGGCTGCTCTGTATCTCTGTGGAACTTAAATTATTATACACAGGTAAATGCTGGAGCACATCTGAAGGAGTCTGGATACTTCCAGGAAGGACTGTCTTCAGCAAACACTGATGCTGAGGAGTTCAGTTCCTCAGCTGTGGTGCAGACACGGAGAGAAGCAGAGACCAAACGTGCACAACCCTGGAATTTTCCCCAGGAGGGTACCCTGGCCAAGCAGGATTTGAGAACACCCTTGTGGGGTATTCCCAGAAAAGACTGGCAGGAACTGTTCAGTCACCAGTCAGTGAGAGGAGTGGGTGAGAGAAGTCTGCTGTTGCTCAAAAAAGCAGGGCTTGATCAGAGGGAATTGCTGTGTGAGTTCTAACACAGGTGAGGTTCCCTGGGGAGCTGTGCTAGAGCAGCAGCTGCTGCTTCACAGCGTCCCCAGAGAGTTTGTCCCCAGTGTCCCCAGCTGGTCTGGCAATCCAATTCACACTTGGATTATGAATCTTTTTCAAATCAAACCCCCCTTTCACTGGAATTTGCTTCAATCTCATGAAACATAGTTTCTGTCTTAAATTCCCCGAGTTTCTGCAATAACAAAAGAGTGAATTTTTGGAACCAGCTTTGACTGCATGGAAGAACTTGAAAATGTTAGTTACAAAGGTTCAAGTATTAAATTATGAATGAAACAAACCTCTCTGTGGTTTATGAAATTGCTGTTGGTTCATGACTTGAATAGTTTAAAGTGGTAAATGATGCTGCAAGAAACTGTGACTTTTATTCTGGTTGATGTATTTTAAAACATGAATATTTATAGTAAATTTTATTCCCATTTACAAAACATGTTCTTTTTGTAAGTCCCCTGTAACATGATACTTGATTCTGATGGATATAGTTCCAGTCACTGATGTGTTATTTTTTCTGTTTTTCAGTTATACCAGCAGAGTTGTTTCCAATGGACTGAAGGCACAAATTAATAATCCAGAACTGAAAGTCAGAGGATTGGACCCACTCATCAACAGTTTAATTGATAAACTTCAGCACTTTAATCAAGTAAGTGATTTTCCAAGATAAAACCTTTTTATCATGGAGCTGAAGGTAAAGTCTCTAGGTGGTACTGCTCATCACAGTCCATCTCCCAGGATTATAGGCCTGAAGTAGCTGTGGTGTGGGTTTGTGCTAAAGGCAGCTGAAGGTCCCATTGTCCCAGTGGGTTGTGAACTCCAGCGAGACAGAATTCCCTGGAAATCACTCCCTGGCTGCTGCTGAGCTGTCCTGGAGCCCAGAGCCCCAGGAGCATGGGGGAAACCCCTGCTCCCCACAGCTCATATGGAACCTGGGACTGCAGGCAGCTTGTGCTGCTGCCTTTAGGAGCCTGGGATATTTCTGGGCTGGAGGACTGTCCTTTATTTGTGCAGCTTGCTGCTCCTCAGTGGTGTGGATAGCAACAGATCAAACCCAGAAGGAGCCTGTGAGGGTGTGACAAGCAAACCATAAATGCTGAAGGCAGGACAGAGGGTGCTCCAAGATGAATTAACCTTGCCTCTTGAAAAAGGCTCCTGGGAGGAGATCTCTGTCTCAAGTTAAGCAAACGCCTCCCAGGGATTGAAGCTGAGGTCTGGCTTGCCAGGGGTGACCCTGTGCCTCTGCCAGGCTGATGCCCCCACAAAAGGACAGATAACCTTCAGGTTTGTCAGAGATGTGATTAACCTGGGCCTGCCTCTGGCATCTTTTGGGTCCCACAGATGCACTTGGCATTCCTGGTGCTGCTGCCATCCTCCAGGGCTGAGTGTGGGGCTCCCTGTGAGCTCGAGAGCACTGCCAGTCCAAACGAGCTGGAGCCAAGAGATTTAACAGAGATTGATTTTCATTTAGAGCAGGCATGTTTTCCTGTCAGCCTGCAAGAATGCTTACAGCAGAGGTGTTTGCACATCAGTCTGCTTGTCATCTTTCACCATTAAAGAGCAATGGAGCATGGGGATAGAAATAGTAGGAACCCCACGCTGGTGGGTGGGTGTGGAGGAAGAGCAATAATCTGCGCAGGTAAAACTGAGGGGGGATTGCTTAGTCAGGATCTGGGAGGTTGTTAAGGCTGTGACTGGGAGTCAGGGATTCCTCTACTTGCTCCTGAAAAAGTACAATCCTCCCTTACCTCTCATCAGCCAGCGGTGGTAAATCCATAATCTAAGCAGTAATTAGTGTTTTTGTTAAATCTTGCTTGTCTCTAATATTCTCCTGTTCTGAAAGCTGCAGTTTAGGGATTCTTTGTATCACACTGATTTAACTCACCATGGGGGATTAAAACAACCAGTCTGCTGCAGTGCTTAATATTACACTCAAATAGCCATTATGTGGTCAGATTGTGAAAAGGATAATTCATTATTTATCTGTCTTTGCATGTTATAAAGTAGAGTGTTAATTTACTTTATAAATATTAGATATATCCATCTGTGTAATAGTGCTCTATAAACAGTGATAATGGGAAATAGTTAGAAATAGATTAAATCAAAAGTAGTGGTGTATTGGAAATTCTATTTCTTTGTCTGCTGTAGAAAAACAGAAATCTGCCTGGTCTGAGCTGCTTACCAATTTTCTCAAGTTACATACATATTAAAAACAGTCTCAAGAAGCACTTTATAGCCAGCAGAATAAAATCCAGCTCTTGGCTCTGTAAGTTGGAAGTGTTGCTTTCTGGTGCTTGTAACTGTTTTAGGAGAATATCTTGGTTAACTAAATTTAACTCCCATCAGATTGAGGTGCTTAGCAATAATGGATTCCAAGGGTGAAGGATTAAACAGAATACTGATTATTGCCCTAAGATGGTTTGTTCTTAAGTACTTAGAATAATGTAAAATCCTTTGATCATAATTTTAGTAAGATTTCTGTGGAGATCAAAGCATCAAAGAAGTTGCTAAATATCTGAGGCTCTCACATACAACATCAAACACATGTAGCTGTTTTCTACTTCTCGGATTTTTGTTGCAGTTGTGATATTATTATACAAATATAAACTGACACTGAAAAGCTGATTAAATCAGGAGTTTAAAGTGTCATCAATAGTGTGTGTAGGCTGTAGAATTACACAGAATTCCATTACTAATTTTATGGACAAATTGATTTTTTTTAATAAGAATATATTTTTAAATTTATTTTTTTTTTAGCAATGTGTAGGGTGAAATTTAAACTCTGCTTAAATAAGGTGATGAGGTTTTTAAAGGAATTACATTTCTGTCTCAAGGAAACAAGCTCCAGCCATTTTGCATCTGTCCCTCATGGAGCCTGGACCTGTTGGCTTTCACTCTCTCCCTGTTTGGCAAAGGTGTTTGAAATCAGAGTAACCTGCTGCTGCATCAGTTTGCTGAGGCTGGGCAGTGCTGTCAGCTACTTTGACGTTCAAATCAACAGGATTAATTTTCCTGAAAGATTTGCCTTATCTCAGCAGTTCTTAACGATTTGTGGAGCAAATCTAATCGCTGCTGTCTGTGGTAGTTTCTCTTCCCCCTTCTATCACTGCTGGAGCCCAGCTCCTCCTCACCCCTGGGCAGCCTCTGCCAGGCCAGCAGGGCTTGGCCACTGTGAGCAGGAGTGGCACTGGCCAGGCAGAAGCAGCAAAAAATTCCCCCTTTCAAATCCCAACCTGACTGGCTTTGTCCTTTCTTTAGCTCCATATTATGTCCACAAAGGAAAAAGAACTAATAACTTCATTGACCACCTGAATCTCGTGGATGTGAACAAAACTCCTGTCCTGCTCCTGTTCTAGTTGGTGCATCCCAGCTCCAGCATGTTACAAATAATCTGTATGCAAGGCATCTTCTGTTTCTGCTGTCATTTAGGCTGAAATGCCACTTTGTTTGAGATTATAGCAGCTCCTCATTTTTTTTTTTTAATCTGGGACTTAAATCCTCAGCACACAGTTGTTGTGGTTTTTTTCTAAAATGATTATGCAAATAGCAGGCTATTTTATATCCACTTGGCAAAGCTGAAAGTAAAGTGAAATTTAGAGAATATTATTCAACAATTACTGTTATTTGCATCCCTGACAGATGAGGTGGTTGAAGGGTTTATTGTAGTGGCTGATTCACATATCAATAGAATTACTGAGCTACAATTTATGGTAACTTTCAGTAATGCAAAAACAGATCAAGTGAAGTTCCAGGTTGATTAGGAAAAAGTGGCAGAAATAACATCTTTTCCACCCTCTTTTTAGAGAATAGAACAGGTGCAAACCACAACTGATAAAAAACACAATAATCACCCATTGCACCTTTTTTGAGTGCTGCTTCTTGCCAGAAAATCACACTTAAATGTTTAAATGTTTTTCTTCAGCCTAATGCTTTTCATAGTTCAAACTCAACTGGTTCTCAGGCCGTGGTTAAAAATCCTCAAGGATCAATTGCACTGAAAAGAAATGAGAGTGCTGGGAAAAGTGAAAAGGCTGTGACTGTACCTTTACTACCAGGGAGTTATCAACATTCTCAAGGGATTATATTGTAAGAAGTATTATACAAGTTTGACTTATTTGGTTTTTGTCAGCCTAAATCTACTCCTGACAGGTTTGGTGAATCAGTGTTTTGCTCATCAGAGATGAATGCTTAGGGCATGGCTGTAGTTCAAGACTGTGCAGTAACCTAGTGCAGAAAATGAGAGTAATGTCAAAGCAAATCTTCCTGAATGTGGACCCATGTATTTTATTTTTTTCTCTGCCAAAGTCTCATGGATCTGCCAGCTGAGCTAAGAAATACATGTAACTTAATTCCTTTCAGACTTCTATACAGAGGATTCTGTTAGAGCAGAGTTCAAAGCAAAAGGACTGAGATGTTTCATTCCAATAATATGAGGCAGCCATAATTTAATCTTGAAAGTGAATTTAATTGAGTTATACAATAGGGAATAATACAATAAATAATTTAAGTAGTACTTAATTTAAAAGTGTGTATTTTTTGGACATCTATAAAATTTATTACATTGTAGAGTTTTTATATGAGATTTGAGTGGAGATGAGTTGGTTTGATTTTTATCCAGAGTTGTAGCTGACTTGGACTGGGATTCAGAATTTTCTGTTCTTTGTTTTAGCCAGTGAAAATACAGAAGGAAAGCCATCACCTGAAGAAGACTGTTGCTTTCCTCCTTCTGTCCCTTGGTGTTTCAAAGCCCCAGCAGGCTCAGAGGTAGCACTGCTGATTGCCCACGTTCCTCCCCAGACAGGCCCTGTGTCACTGGCACAGAAAAGGGCATTTCCCCCTCCCAGCCACTGAAAGCTGCTCAGGACACAGCAGAGGTGTCAGTTCTCCAGGGCAGCTTTGCCAGGCTCTGGGGCAGAGAAGCCTCAGAGATGGATCTTGCCTCAGCTTGTCTGCAGCTCAGGTAAAAGGCATTTCTTCATTGAAGGAAACACCTCTGCAGCTGTGCTGGTCCTTTTTAAATTCCTCTCACTGGGAAGGCATTAACAGCCTTCAGCACCTTTGTCTCCCAAAGCAAACAGCAGTGATAATTAATACCATGGTTATTGGCTGATGAATGAATAGCACCAAGACAAGCACATAGTAGAGAAAAATAAAGACAGATTTAATGAAACCTGAAACAGTTACATTTAAGATCTTGTGAAGACTAGGAAAGACCAAACGAACTGTATTATTTTGAGTTTTTTATTTCTTGCTCTGCTGTATAAAAACTGTTCACCCTTATAGTCAAATAATCATCTCAGATTACTTCATCAGTTATACAAAGTTTGTTTCTCATCCTATTTTTTTTTTCAGTATGTTTATCCTTATTAGATTCATGGGCAGTTTTTCTTCTCCCCTGCAAAGTCAAATATGTCTTTTCTTCCAGATATAGATGCTGAGTGTTCAGCTCTGAGATAAGTTAAGATCCTTTGCATAATCCATATGCAATGAAACAATTCATCCCAGTGCTTGAAACAATCCAGCTTACTCAAAGACTGAGAATGGTCTTTCTTTGTGTGGTCTCTTCTGTATGGTTTTCTATTTCTTAGGCAATATATATCTATATATAGCAGCTGACAGTGGTTTAGTCACTGGGCTGTTCATTTGGAGATGTGGGATCTCCTCATTCAGGGCTGGGCAGCTCCAGACTGGGGGCAGTTGTTTTCTTCTCTCCAATCCTCCTAGATTTGAAAAAGAAAAGTAGTTCTGAGACTCTAACCTTGGTTCTGTCTTGGTTCTGACAGGAGTTCTAAAGCTCCTGTCAAAGCCAGAAGTTTGTCCATGAATGAGAACAGGAGAGTCTTTCTAGTCCAGGGCACTGCAAAAACATCACTGAATCATTGTTTTGTGGGCAGCCTATGTTAAAATTGTAATTTGGTGCGAATTGAGATAGATATCATCCCTGGCTGAAATCAGTGAACTTTTGCTGGTCTGAGGGCTTCTGGTTATTTGTTTGGTTTTGTTAAATATAGTGACTTGAGATATAATTATATTATTTTAATTAGAATGAAGAAATTACCTTTTAGTACTAGAACCAGCATCAGGATTTCAGTGGAAACAATAATGTGAAATACTGGCTCCACTAAAGTAGAATTTAGCATTTTAAAACAAGACAAATCTAAACCTCACTGTAAATCCAGCATATCTTATTATATGCTAGAAAATATATAATGCTAAAATGGCCTTTTATTATTCATGTGTTGTGTCTCAGAGTGTGCTGTGCTATTTGTCTTGCAAGCCTTCTCGGAAATTATTTGCCCAGATGGACCATTGTATGTGTTTTGTTTTGCTCATTGTTGGAAATTAGTCTTAATAAATCAAAATCACATATTGAATCTCAGTAGTGACTTGAGCCAAGTGGGGGAGAGGAGGGCAGAACTACTGTTTCAATCTAGAACTGAGCCAAAGCATTTCACATACAGAAAAACATAGCTTGAAGAGTCTCACTCTAAAAAAAAACAAATATGGGTCTGTCCCTTGGTGTGGGTGCCCAGTTCTTGCAGCTGCTGAGTGAAACCTGAGCACTGGGAAGTGTTTTGGATGCTCTGCTGGAATTGCTGAGTCGAGGATGGTGGGAGGGATCTGCTGTGAGCTGTGGGCAAGGTGGGAACACAGGGCCAGGAATTGTTACTGCACTCCCCTCACTGGGGCTCACAGAGGGAAGGACACTTGCATCTGGCCTGTTTGTTTTGATGGAAATTGATTTTTTTTTTAAATAGACAGAAAGTCAACAGTCATCATTGAATTAATTAGCTGAAATTACAAATTCTCTTTTATGTAAATAGTTATTTTCTTCTTTTAACTATATTTTTTCTGATCACCCTAGTAATTATGAGTTCCATGCATTGTTTAAGTAATTGCCATTGGAAGTGTGATCATGGTGTTTACTTTTGATCTAATTCCTGAGGTACAATAGCATGCTTATTTTTGGAGGTGGTAAGTTTAGCATAATAGAAAAGGAAAGCAGAGATTTATGGGCTAATCATCGTTTTCTTCAGAGTAGAATAAAGGTCTTCAAACAATTGATTGATCGTTGTCCAAAAGCATGAACAGGGTCATTTTCCTCTCTCTGTGTTCCGCTACTGAAGGGAGCAGCCAGGCAGAAAAAGCAGGGTAAGAGAAGAGGACTAAAAGCCATCTAAACCCCAGACTTGTTCTGTAAAGCTTAAGTGCAGCTGTACTGCTGGTGACAGGTGGATTTATGCTACTGAAGTATTCAGCCACTTCCCAGCTGCAGCAAACAACGTGGTCCCAGCAAGAATTTGGGTTGTGTTGTAGCGCAACTCGATGAATCAGACCCAGCTCAGGTGTCCCTCTGAGAGGTTCCCCTTACTGGGATGCCCAGTTTGGCTGCCCAAGAGGCTCCTTGCACAGCCCAGCAGCTCAGGAGCAGGTCCTGGACAGCACCTGCAGCCTTCAGATTTAGGTTGCTCAGCTGTAACAGCTTCATGTGAGATATTTCTTACTTGTCTGCCCAGGCAAGCACCCCTTGAATCTGTGTCCTCAGCATAACTGCAGTGTGTGGAGAGTTAAAACCTGTGAACGTTTGGTGCCATGTGTGTTCATGGGATCCGTCATGGCCTTCTTGGAGAGCAAAGGAAGAGCTATGTGGTGTGAGGTGAGGTTGTGCAAACTTTCCAGTGTCACTGTGGTCTCTGAAGGAGAAAACAAGGCCATGAGCAAGGTAGAGGAATCCTTGCTCTACACTGCTCTTCTATCAGTGTCTGTTGCCTCACAGTTTGGAATTTAGAGAGCAAGGCTGGAAGCTGGAGAGAGGCCATGCCAGGAAGACCTTTTCTCTTCAACTTAAGGAAACATTCACACATAATTAGTAAATAGGAAAGACTAAAGGAAACAATCCTTTTGTTTCAGGCAGAACCACTGCTGTGGAGCAGCATTATTTGTCAAATAGGCCTGTTTTGCTTCTTACACTCTTGCACTGTTTTGGTGTTGTGCATAGTACTTGTAAAGGTTTGAGTCTATTACATCTCACACGGCCCTGAGCCAGGCTGAAAGAGTTCACCAAACCCAGAATTGATCCTAGCTTATCAGACTCTCATTTTCCTTATCTTTTCACAAGTTCCTCTGTCAAGTTGGAATCAAAAAAGTGCGATGTGTGTAGATTGCATCAACCTAACTAAAATTAGTAAAATCAAAAAACTCCAGTTCGACGTGATCACTGTTGCTACTGCTCTTTCATCAAAAGCATGATGCAGTTCTGAAATGACCAAAAACCTCCTGGAGCTTCATTTCAACGTGTTCCCCAAAACAAGGGGCATCTCAGTGTTGTGGGTGCAGAGCAGGATGGTTGGGCTGGCTCCCCTCATGCAGGTAGGTGCCCTCCTGCCCTCTGCTCCATGAGCAAACCTGGGAGGTTTCTGCCATCCTGACCCCGAGACATCTCTCCTCAAGTACAGCTATCCCTGCTTTTCCAGGGAAACACTTCTCCATCAGCAGCATTAATTCTGTGTGGCTGCCATCCTGTTTCCTCCTCATCAAAGCTCAGTGCTGTACGTTCATATCACCCATCAGAATTCCCACAATGGACTTCCCCTCAGATTCCAGAGGCTGAGTTACCTGCCAGCCTTCCCTGCCTGCTGGCTGACACTGAGTGTGAGAGAACCATCTAGGAGGGAGTAGCACTTCTGTTTATAACTGTTTCTTGTTTTTTGTCTCCTTGCTTTTGTGTCAGGACTTGGAGATTTGCAAACAGCATGAGTTCAGTCAATAAGAAAAGGTTTAGTAGGAATTTTACGAACCGTACCACGCTAATTTTTACTGTCTGTTACTTTTTGGGGCATATAGCTACTCTTTAATTCCCTTACTTTTTTACTGGCCTTTCTTACCCATATTGAAATGGTTTGTTTCTGAAAATCAGCCTCATTTGAGTCAATTTTACAATAATTGAGTTAGTTGTATTTTTTAAAGGCACGATCAACTGAGCCTATCAGCTGATTTCATTCTACTCCAGACAGTCTGGGCAGTTTGCTCCTAACTCAATTCAGGTACAAGGCCAGAAAATGTAGCAAGGAATGTCTTTGGTCCTAGGAGACTGGCACAGTTTTCCATAAACGTTTTTCTATCTGGATAGTTAGGAATGGTAAAAATCAGACCTTCTTCAGCCTTCCATACAAGTCTAGGTCCAAGCCAGCATTGTGTGTGCTGGCTTACGTGGGGCTTAAATGACAAAATGCAGAGACCCCACAGAGCTCTGATGGGAATGGCTGTCCTGTAATAGTCAGTTGAGATTAAAGGCTTTTTTTTCAAAGTGCATTAGCAATAAAACTATTTTGAGAGGCATATATTTTAATTCTGAGTCTTCCAGCATCTTGTACCAACATTTACCAGACTGTAAAGTTACTACAGAGTAATAGATAATTTGAGATTGGAAGGGACAGTCTGGAGACAATCCAGCCTTCTGTTGAAAGCAGGGCTTTAGATTAGGTTATCCAGGGCCCTGTAAAACCAGGTCCTGCATAATTCCAGAGGGAGTGATTCCATCTCTTCCCTGGTGCCCCTCTGCTTTGTGTTTGTTTGCCTTCTTATCTCTATGAAAATAAGTACACTAGTCTTAAATGCCTCACTTCCTGTTTATTGTGTTCTCAGGGTCCAGCTTGAATTCAAGGACAATAAGTCTTGGGCACAGAATAGGCACTTTATACCTTTATACACTGAAATATGTTCTAGTGTATAAAGCAGGAGCATTTATGTGACTCAGTAGTGGGATACCTGGAAGTTCCTGCTTCCTAGAGGAAAACCTCCGAAGGAAATGACAACCAAGGCAGACAGTATGTCTCTATATCTTGTGTGAAGCAGGTTCCTGTGGGGAGTTGGATTCCCAGAAGCCAGGTGGACGTAAATAAACGGAGAGTACTGATTAAGCAGCAGCCACCTCATTTTCAGAGCACAGAATTTGCATACATTGGCGGGTTGGAAGAAAATTTACTGTGCACATGGTGCTGGGAAAAGCCTGGGGTATTACAGCAAGGAGCCATTTGCTCATTATTTTGAATAGCAATGAGGTGTAAGAGCCTGTGTGCCGTGGCTCTAGTGGGCTTGCAGACAGCTCTGCCCCCTGAACACAGATGGGATTTCTACCTTGAATTGCGATTTCATGGTGGAAAATGCTGCTTAAAGTTTGGAGCTCTGCAGTCCTGAAAACGTCCAGGCCCTGAGTTTCTATGCCCCTAAGCACCTCAGGCTTTGGCTGGCTGAAGTGTCTTGCATTGCAAATATGATTTATTTACTATGCACCGTTCAGTGACACCTCCAATCTATCCTGCTTCCTGGGACTGTATGCATTTTAAATGAGATAATACATTTATTTCACTTGCCTTTTTCCTGCATCTGAAATGAGCCTGTGCCTCAGTGCAGTTATGTGAGAGTGGCTCTGTTTGGAGCTGAGTATTCCCAGCCCCGGATGTCACAGATGAACTTGTCATTATGCAGAACAGTGGCCCAGGAGACCATGGAGTCCCATCAGAAATGGGGAGCCTTGGTGATGCCCTAAAGTGCTATTCTCACAGCAAAGTGAGAAGTGAGAGGCAGTGAATGAGACAGTGCTGCTTCACGTGGAGGAATTGCACACTTCCATCACTCAAGCTGGCTTTGGAGCTGTGCAGACACCCCAGGCATCCCTCTGGAGGAAAGCCATCCTTTGGGGAGTCTGTTACCAGGTAAATCTCAGGCAGGTGCTTCCCCCAGCCCAGGGGTTTGGGGGTTGCCAGTGCCCAGTGAGCAGGAGCCCCTCACAGACAGGTGCAGGAGGTACAGCCAGGCAGCAGTGCAGTTCTGTGCCTCTTACAGAGCTGAGAGCTCACAAGAAGTTAAAATAGCAGTGTTGGTGAGTGTTTGCAAAAGGTAACATTGGTCTAGTAAAGCAAACAAGACCCAGCATGTGTAACCATGCTCAAGCCCAGAATCAGTCTTTACCTGTGTCCCTGACTTGAGAGATGTAAATAATTCCACTGGCTATTCACACTGTGTGTAATTACAACTATATGCATGCTCAGAAATAAGTGAGATGCAGGGCCTGTAAGCCTTCTGAAGTTGAACTCTTGGAGTATTTGTTGCCTTCTTTGAGAGGATAAATCAAAATCTTGAGGCTTTTACTCTGTTACCCCTCTCCATTAACAGTAAAGGGAATCTAGGGGGGTCCTCTGGCGAGCTCTGCCAGCCCATCTCATTTAGCCCCCCGTGCTCCTCCTGTGCTCCTGCCCAGCTGTTGGTGTGTGTCAGGCTCACAGGAGTGTGCAAACCCCAGCACACAGAGACACCCCCAGAGACACAGGTAACAGGCTTGAATTGTTTAGAAGCAGCCACAATGTGTCCTCAGTCTTACACAGTTCGGCATGTCTGAAGATGAATTTAGGTTGGCCTGTACATCATTTTAATGTGTGTTACTAAAAGGAAAAAAACCCTCATGTACACAATCTGTTGTTTCCAGCATTTAGAAAAAGTTTCCAGCTCTAATTTATTGATAATTCTGATATGGAAGATTTTTTTTCTCTGTGGTGAGGACTTTTTCACAGTTATAAAAGTGTGTCTAATAACTAATTGAAGTGGATTCAAGTGATAGTAAAATTTGAACAGAGCTTTTAATAGCCAGAAGCAAATAAGCAGAATGTAGCCTGCTGATAAGGAAGCAGGAAGTGTTTTGAATGCTGCCATATGTCCAGATACAAGTGATCAGCGTTGCAAACAGAATCAGAAAGTGCTCAGCATCGTTTCAGGGCTGTGTCTTGTTTGCTTTCAGGACCTATAAGAGGAGCCTCTCACGGCAGTTTTTCAAAGTGACATGTTCATGGGAGTGAACTGGAGACAAACAATGTCATTATTGGGTAACATAATGAAATATGGCTCCTGCTTCACTGCAGGAAAATGACGCTGAGCCATATTTGATGTGGCATTTGAAATAAGAGAATCTAATAATATCAAATGGGTTTCAGAAGGGTAAATGGAGAGCTTGAGATTTGTCTTAGGCCTTATAATTGGGGCTGGATGAAGTCATAAAGGGGCCAGGGGCTGTGGCGAGCTGCAGGCACTTTGAACCCCTTGATGAAGCTGACCATTTGTGCCAGTCCCTCAAATAAAAGTTTAATGTTAAAGAGCTGTCTTGCTTGAAGTTCTGGTCTCAAGGGTACGTCTGAGTCATGCAGAGGTTCTAACTGAGGTGTATAAAATTAATCACTTTGAGTATTAAAGTTCAGTTCTGGACTTCAGTTAGAGTGTTTATGAACCATATGAAGCAATATTTTACTTCCTGATTATAAAGATTATTTCAGTTATTGGTTAAAATATTTTGAGGTTTTTTTTGTCTAGCTTTGCTAATCACTTCCAAGCCCTTGGTAGGCTACAAATTGCACACCAGTAAGCAGCCATATAGAATACTTTCTGTGTTGGTAATATGATATATTAACTAATAATCCAAACAAAATATAATTAATTGCTGCTGAATTCTGAGATGGTCAAGCAGAACTAAATATATTCCATTACTTTGAAAATGTGAGTAATTTCTTTTGGAAATAAGAAGTTTCTCTTTAGCTTCAAAGTGTAATGGTAAAAGCCAGAAAATCATGAGAGCACAATCAGGAAATGGGATTAGCTGCTCAGAAACCATCTCAGGTCGGTGGCAAAGGAAAAGCACTTTACAATTTCAAAGGCAGCAAAAGTAAGAAAAGAAAAATACTAAGGAGAATAAAGGCAGAATTATGGCATGTAAAAGTCAGTTAGAAAAGCTAAATGTCAAACCTGTGACAGGTGGGGCCCAGGACAGTAAGAAAGTGCCTTATTTAATAAGTAGGGGGAAAGTAGGTCTGTGCAACGTAACAGTTCTAGTAAAGGCTTTGACATTTCTGGGCTCTGTTCCTTTAGGCAGCCCAAGCTGTCCTGCCTGTCTGCTCCTCCAGCAGCATTTGGAAGTGATGGAGCCCAACCACATTTCCACAGCCAGTTTTAGCTGTGCAGGAGGTTTCTCTCCCTGCCCTTTTCTCCCGTTTCAAGAGGTTTTGGGCTACACTGACATGTTAGCACATATGGCAGCTTAATTCCTGAGAAAAGATTGATGGAAGAAATGCCTGAGTGATGCACTCTGAGCATGTGCAGGGGGCAGAGGATGCAGGGCATTGTGTTCAGCTTGGGAACTGCCTGTGCACTTCCAGTGGGACTCTGGCCTGGTGCTGTTTTGATTACCTGAGAACAGGTTTGTGTGTGGATGCTTCTTTTTTTTATCAGTTCGGGAAGGGAAAAATTTGAATGAATGTATTCTGGGGTGGGCTAAAATAGTTCCCAATGAACTGTCAAGCTGGAGTTAAACTGGTGAGCAGGAGTTAAAAGTGTGTGCAGTTGTTGTGCTGCCTGCTGTTAGGCTTTGGTAATTTCCTATGCTCAATGCATTAGTTCTTCTGGCTGGTACACAGAGGAGCGACAAGATATTTGCTGGATCCTGGAATCCAGAGAAATTTTGGTTTGTGGAGAAAACCTGAGGAGATTGGTCACATTCCAGGGCAGACTTCAGTGACGTTTTTAGTGGGGGATTAGAAAGTATCTAAAAAGAGCAAGTCTGGCCTATTAATATTGTGGGTCTGGGTGTCAAAGATGCTCCCAGGGTGATCTAACTGTGCAGTAAAACAGCTGTGGACAGACTGTAGAGGATAAGAGAAGGCACCAGTTCCCTTCTACTCTCCTTTTTTTCTCTCTCCCTTCTTCTCAATCCCTGCTGTAAATGAAATGTTTAATTTTGCCCGTGGTAAGTGGGTGACAGGAGCAGGGTGGAGCAGAAGCCCCGCGTGTGTGAAACAGCCCATCTGCCTGTGGGGGTGTGGGGGAGCCTTGGACATGCTTCTCCAGGGAAGAGTCAAGTGGGTGGAGGATGCAGTTTGGGGATGTGGCAATTCACTGCAAACCTCAGAATTCAGGTCAGTCTCAGCATCCCTCTCTTCTTCATCCTACATCTTATCAAGCATTCAAAGTGGTCAGTAATATGAATTTAGCAAAGCTGGAACCTCAGTGTCTGTCAGAGGGAAGAGCAGTAAGAGAGAGATTCAGCAAATTCACAGTTAGTCCCTGGCTTCTGCCTTGGATTTGGGTTAAACCCTTAACAACCACAGCTACAAGCACATAACCATTACATTGCTGCAGTTAAATCAGCCAAGTTTCTCCCACCATTTTGGAAGCCCCATAAGAGAGGTGGGAGAAGGCAGGATTAGTCTGACTCTTGAAGGAAAAAAACAGCTTTGATTTCTTAAAGAGCACAAAATCCTGAAAATTCAAAGGTGCTGTATTTTAATTTTCCAGTCTGGGACTAAACAGAAAATAGCAGCATGAGTCCTGACACTATGAGGGACTGAGGAAGAATTTTGTCTTTTTCCTCCAAGTCCCTCCCTCACCCCAAAGTGCTCATTAGCACCTGCAAGCCCACAGTGCTTAGTGGCAGCTTAGTCTGTGATTTGAGGATGGTGTTCCTCACTGTGGCTCTGTGCAGAGTTTTGGATGAGACAGAAATCAGACGAAATATCTCCAACAGCTTGAACAAGTTCCATCATATCTGGACTTCGGTGGCTTTCAGAGAGCTGTCAGCTGTGATCTGCTGGGTTGGCATCTGTGGATGTGTGTATCTGTATGGAAATAGTTTTGGGCATCACAGATCAAAAACAGCAGAATCAAAAGCTGCTTGCTCAGTTGGATGCTCACATGCCACTGCAAACTATGTCAGTAGGGGCTTACCTGTGGCTGTCACATTGACAGGATATTTTTCTCCCTCTGTCTCTGAAAGAAGACAAGTGGCTGGTTATCCACAAAATACCTTTTCCTGTCATCTACTGTGCTTATTTCCCACACAGAGGGTTCACTCTGGACAGCAGCAACTCCCCCTATGAATCCTCCAGGCTCACTGCAGTTCCATGGCTGGTACTTGATCCTTAAAAAGCATCTCTATTCCTTCCACCCTGCCCTCTGCTCATCTTCATGTGCAGTTTATTGATGCCTTGGGGTGGCTCCCTAGAACAGGGGCTAGACAAAATGAAGAGACCAAAGTGGGTATTTATTACAGGCCTTCAATAGATACACCTTGGGCAGTCAGAGCCTCCCAGAGGCTACACCCAAGGTGGATGATGGTCACGAGTTTTTCAGACAATTATAAGTTTGATCCATTTACATATCAGGGATTAATGCTCCAATTACAGCTTCAGGTAATGAAGTCATTTACCCCCAGTTTGCTCCCCCCAGTTCACTTTTGTTTATACTTTTTGGGGCCTGAGGCTGTCCTTTCTTCCAGGCCCAGGGGAATTGTTTTGTCTCACCAAAGTGTGAAGACAGAATTCCATGTAGACACTCTATATGGAATTTAGAGTTACGGCCTAATGCAGTACAGGATTTGAAAAATATACATGCTAAAATCCTAAGGCATCATTCAATAACTATTATTTCAAATTCTAGGCAGGACAATATCCTCTCTTTAAGGGTTTCTAAGCTCACTGAGTGTTTAGGCTGGGTGCCACTTTTTGGAGCACTCCTGTATGTGAGACAAAAGTCTCAGCAGCATCTGATGGCGTTGCTCAGGTTCATTTGTTGTCAGGGTATTATAGCTCATGACTGAGGCAGAGGTCAGGAATGCCTGACTTCATGCTTTTAGATTAAAACATGACTTCCTAAATCTAAATTTGCCATGGTTATGTAAAACTACATCTGTAGGGGACACAGGACTGTACGTGACTGTGACAGGCTGTGGCTCAAAGCTGCCCTTTGTACATGGACTAGGAGAGGGCAGATCCCTCCAGCTCCTCCAAAGCAGCAGCTGAGTTCTGGGTGTTTCTTTGTGAGTACTTTTGAATTAACACACCAAGTGCTCTGCACATCCCAGTAGAAAGACCCAGTATAACCCACCTTATGGCCTTTTAATACAACTTAGTGGATATTTTCAATCTACAAGCAAGAATTTATGTTGTTGAGTGTTTTGGGATGCCAAGTTTCTATACACTTCTGTAACTTTACAGTTTACCCTTGCAAAGTATGACCTTTACAAGGGTGCAGATCTGAAAAGGATTTTCTGTCCTTGAGATCTATCTTTTTCATGTCTTCAGGGAGTTTTTAGACCCACTTATTGTTCTGGATTCTTTTAATTAAAAACGTGTCGAGAGCTACCCATTAATTCCTTACTATTCTCTGTTGGCCTGCCCTCTCCGATATTCATTGTGCAGTAAGATTGTACTATTTAAATTGGGATCTATGCAGCATCCCTGCAGCTGATTCCTCTCCAAAAATGAGAATTATGTGGCTAATTTTGTGTGGTATCTTTAAACAGAGGCATCTTGCAGGTCATTATTTTCTTTGAAGATAAAGGTTCCCTTCCATCTCTCCTCGGATTGTAAAGGTGTAACTTCAGGCCAAAGAGTGTATTTCAGAGGGTTGGGTGGTTAGGTTGTTTTTTTTGGGTTTTTTTCCTCTCTCACCACTGCAGAAAATGTCAAACTGTTGTTGCTCTTAGCAGATAATTTTCTCCTATAGTTGCAAGTTCTTTTTGTTCTTTTAATAACAATTGAAAAAGCTGGAAAGAGGGGAAATGGTTACAGCAGAAATACCGGGGAAAGTTCACTGGAGCAAAGGCTGCTCCCATGGCATTTCCACATGTCAGAAGCTTGAATGTTTCTTCTGGAAGCCAGGGCATAGGCCTGGGAAGTGTCTGCAGCAGATGCCCAGACTGGAGCAGAGCATTGGGGAACATCACTCCTTGGCATGCCTTGTGAGCAGTGGGGGAAGCCTGACAAGTGCAGGGATTGCAGTTTGTCCCCTCCATGGGACTGGCAGCCAGTGCAGGGAGGGTCAGCACGCCCTGATCAGCATCAGAGAGTGACCAGCCTGGTACATTGCTCATCCTCCCAGAAACTCTTGAACCTAACAGTCATTTCAACCACTGTTTTAGCCCAACAAAATAAAAAAAAATAAATTGAGACCATAGAAGTTGAAGGAGAACAGATGTTTGGAGAGTGAGATCCTGCTCATGGCCTTCTCACAGAAAAGCTGGGCTGTGTTCTGTATCCCAAAGAATGCACATTAAGGGGAAGGAATGAGCTCTCCATGTGGCTCACCTGTGAGAAGAGCCTCAGCCAAGTCTCCTGCTTCAGTACAGGTGAGATAATCCAGCCATGAACACAAAACCAAAGGTGCTCAGGCTGCTTCCCACAGAACATCTCATTCCATTTGTGCCCGTGTTGGGTTGTGCTTTCCCTGTTACACTCAGCACTTCAGGGAACAAAGTATGGTTAAACTTGGCTGTTTTCTGGGCTAGAGAGTGAGAATAGTTCAACTCCTTACTATGAGATAAGTAACTCTGTGTGCCTGTTCTTACCCTTTCCAGCCATTGCTTCTGCTGTCTTTTCTGAGGAAGTGTAAATTGATCTGAAGCCCAGAACACTGAAAATCTCTATGTTGGGTTTTGTATTTGCACAACTAACACAGTAATGAATAAGAATTGTTAAGAGCTTCTCTTCGTTGGAAGGAAAATGTTCTCTCTGTATTTTTCAGAGCAGAATTTGAGTTTTTCATGTCATGTACAGCAGCATAATGTGTGATTTTGGACCATTGTGAGGGTAATGGTTACATGGTGAAAGTTAATGTCATTTCAGAAAGGCCTTGCTGTGCTGGGAACTGCACATTCCCACTGTTTCCAGAAAATCTAAATTAACAGCTCAGGAAGGAACTCTCCCCTGGATGTCACCTTTAGGTTTCTGTGTTTTTCTCTGAATTGTTCATTTTATTGAACACATTAGACCATAAATTATTATATTGTATAATTGAGGGGTGATGTCATACATTTGACAGCTGTCAGTCACGTGCTGTGCTGTTTCCTGAATGACTCTGAATTATTAATGTTTCAGATGCCACAGAGCCTCTTTAATGCTCCACATGCAACAGAGCTTTGTTAGAAAACTATCAAAAATCTAGCTAATGTTTTTCACATAGACCAGCAATGTGGCAATAATTAGCAGTTACAGATGATCACACACTGAAAATGATCTTCAGAAAGCCAGTACCATGTAAGTGCAGCTCTCAGCTTAAAGAAAAGCTGAGGTGTTCAGGCAGGCAGGAAAACCACCAAAGAAACCCAACAGAAATCCCCCTGAGTTACAGCTTGCCATGCTACAGCTCTCAGCTTCTGCTCAAGAAACCAGTTACTGTAGCCTGGAACTTTTGGAGCAGATTTGTGCAAAAATGTGCAAAATTGCAACTTTGTGAAGAAGCCCAAGATGGGGGGGAAGGGGAATGTGTCTAAAGTGGCCTTCAAAGTCTTAAGCAAATATTTCTGAGTGTTTACCAGTCAAAATGTGATTTTTTCTGTAAGTTCTTGTGTTTGGATAGCCATCCTCCTAAACACTGATTTAATGGCTGGAGGATAGAAATCCATTCTGTCCACAGGGTTTTCCTGAGGGAGTTTGCCTCTGCACAGAGTGAGCACAATTGCTGAGTCTCCAGTCCTGGCTGCAGGCTGGCTCCAGGTTGGTGGGGCAGACTTTGCTCTCTGGAGGGATTCAGTGGTGTGAGGCATCCAAACCCCAGGCTGGGAAGCTGGCATGGGCTCTGGGAAATTTTTGCTATTTGGAGGAAATCATCTCTTGCTCTCTCCTGTCTCCTTAACACAGGAGTCTGTGGCAGCATCCACATATCCATGAATCAGGGCTAGAAGTAGCTCAGGGCTAAGTCAGGAGTAAGATCAGGGCATCAGAACAGTTTTGGTTCCAGGAAACAGCTCAAAAAGTGCCTCCTTCCTACACAATTAATAGGAGATATCAAAATACCCATTGTAATCACACTTGTACTGGAAGCTGTATGTACGTGACACGTTGCTTCATGACGTGATGTATTGAAAAATTCAGAATTCACAAAAGTTGCACTCGGATTTTTTTCTCCATTTTTTTGGAACATGCCTCTGCATACTTAAATAGAGGATGAGGACATGTAGATGCTAGAGCTCCAAACCAAATGCTGATAGTTTGAACTCCTGTGGGTTTAGAATTGCATTTCTTTAGAAAAGAGTCGTTTTGAGTCATGCTGAAAGTCAGAGCCACGTATTTGAGAAAGGCGAGAGGAGAGGAGAGGAGAGGAGAGGAGAGGAGATTAGTTCAAGCCTGTAATGACATTTTGGGTGTTGCTGACATTTGACAAGTTTTCCTATTGCAGATTAATGGCAAAGGTAAAGAGTCAGAGGGGAGGAGATGAAAATGGGATAGAAAACTGCCTGACAAAAGGAGGCAAAGGTTACCCATAAAAAGAAGAAAATAAAGGAAAAAAAAATCGTTTCAAGGAGGGGGGAAGCTCTAAGTTTTGATAATTGAACTGCGTAAGTTTGAGGAGTTCACATTGCTGAACATGCCTGGGTTGGGGATGCACGTAGGAACTGTCCACTGTGTTTGCACCCATAGCCTTCTGTTGGGAATCCTGTGGAAACAGGTTTCCTCCTGATGTTCCATTGCCTCTGTTTCTGGCAGTTTTCCAGCAGGGGAAATGCCAAGGAAGCGAAGGGAACATTTATCTGCATCTCTGTGGTCCTCCCAAGATTTTCAGCTTCCTTCACTATTGGGAATCCTTCATTATTGGGAATCATTTGGCACTTGCCAGTGGAGCCTGGGTTCTTTTCAGGATGCACTGGTATTGAAGCCTTATATTTAAACCTGTTTCAAAGATTATATTCATTGTTTGTACTAGGAAATGCTTCAGAGAAATATATTCTGTTAAAAAGGGGGGTTCCTTCCTTTTCTTTTGGGAGCTGTTGTTTCATTAATCATTCAGTGCCCAACCTTTGCACAGAGCATTGGGTGCCGGTTCCCATTCCCACGTGGAAGGGGAAGGAGCCTCTCTGTGTAAAAGCCCTGAAGTGTCTGTCCTTGTCCTGCTGAGAGGAGAAAAGTCGTGTCACTGAAATAGTGTTTTCTTCCAGCTCTGTGTTCTGTGGGAGAGGGGTGAGGGTCAGGAACTCCCTACTGCCCTTGCCTCAGGAGAGACACATGTCCTACTTTAAGTTCTACAAGGTGTGTTATGTGGAAGGTGCAAACTGGTGTGGAAAGGGAGGAGGAGGAAATGCAAAGCCTCAGTTGAAGCAGTTTCACGCTTTGAGGATTGTGCTGTCAGGTGGTAAATGCTGTTACATGTAAACAAAGCAGACTCTCTAATTATAATTTTGCTAATCCAGACAAAAATAGTTGATCTTTACCAGTCCCTGAGAAAAGCTGAATAGGTTAGTAGTGAGAGTTCTCATCACCACAACTCATGATTATTATTACAAAATATTCCATAGGAGCTTGCTGAGGCTGAGCTTCTAACAGCCCATTTACCAGCTAGGTGATCAGACAAGGCTGGGAACTGAATATCCTGACTTCTTTTTTGTAAAAGGCTATTTATTTCATCATAAGCATCTCTCTCAGCATTCAGCTGGAGGAAGGCAGCTTTGCAGGAGTTGGGGAAGTCAAATGGAAGCCAAGGATGATTATCTGGTAGAGATGGAGAAGTTTTCAGGGTGGATATAGAAGACAAATGAGAATTTAATTTAATTATCACCTTGGAGACAAACCCTTGGTGTTCCCAAGGACGTGTCTGTCCTGCACAGCAATTCCTGTTTGGTAGCAGACAGACAGTCCCTTTCTCCTGTGGTGTTGTAAGGGTGAGTGATTGTGCAAGACCAGCTGTTGCACACAAGGAGAGCTGGAGATGCTCAGGCTGTCCTGCTGCTGGGGCTGCCCAGAGCCCCAGGTCTGACCAGCTGTCAGACCTGAGCAGGGGCTGGGGACTGGGCACAGAGCTCCTTCCTGCCACCTCAGAACCTCCCACTGTGCTGGCATTAGGCTGAACACGTCACAGCCTTGCTGGGATTGGGTTGAAATTGATGGCATCCCTTTCCCTTTTCCCTTTCCCTTTCCCTTTCCCTTTCCCTTTCCCTTTCCCTTTCCCTTTCCCTTTCCTTNCCCTCCTTTCCTTTTCCCTCCTTTCCTTTTCCCTCCTTTCCTTTTCCCTCCTTTCCTTTTCCCTCCTTTCCTTTTCCCTCCTTTCCTTTTCCCTCCTTTCCTTTTCCCTCCTTTCCTTCCTCCTCCTTTTCTTCCCCCTTCCCAAGACTTTCAGTGTTCATGGGCAGAATGTTGTAACAACAAGGCAGTAGAGATTTTTAAGGCTCAAACCTGAGCCAAACTGAAAGGGAAACCAGATTTCATGGGAGTTTGAGTGTCTCTGCTTGGGCAAAATGGGGTTTTTCTAAAACTTACCTAGAAACACATCACTTCAGTCTTACTGGAGGCCTTTGAAAAAAGTAAATTGGACAAACAGCTATAATAAAAAAAAATCAAGATTAAATAGAGAATTAAGAATCATCATTTTTCACAGGAGTATCATTAGATCATTTGTTGGAGATGCTGTTGAAGTAAGGGATAACATGGTCATTGGCGAAACAGCTGCCTTTATTCCTGGGTTAGAAAGCAATAGTGGACATTGTGATGGATGAGGAACACTGGACTAGAAAGATGAGAGAACACATGTTTCATAGAAATCACCTTCTCTTTGCCAACATTTCTGACCTTGCCAAATTCTAAGCTTTCCTGGAAAACTGGGAATTAGAGGAGTAACTGCAACTTCCTCATTTACAGTGCAGTGCGATTCCCTCTGGACCATTTGAGGGAGGGGATTGTTTGTAGTAATTATCCTGTCTTAGCATTTTGTAATCCCATTGTTTTAAAATGTTTCTTTTTAGGAATACTTACTTCAAAATAAAGATTTATTTAGAGAAAATTGTCCCCTAAAATTTAAGCAAACTTGCCACCAGTTCAAGAGATTTCTTCATCCCACTTTCCTTATAACAATGATAAATTCAGCACCAATTAAAGGTAGAAGGGAGTTTTTTACACGGTGCATGCAGAACAATGCTGTACAATGGCTAGTCTGTGTACACAACATGTATTTGGCACTAGAATATTTATTTAAAAGGACACACTGAGATTCTTCTGTGCTGTCTATACCTGAAGAAACTGAAGGGCATCTGTCAGGGTAGTATAATGGATAGATGGTGATAATTAATGCCTGTTGCAAGAAACATGCTAAGATGAGGAATTCAAGCAAAAACATTGTGATCTCCTCTTTGGTTCCAGGCAGATAAAGTAGAAATAAATGAATCATATCTTTGAAATGCCATTCAAAGCTATTTATTTTGTACAATGTCTGTTTATCAGGTAGAAGCATCTCCTGGTGCTTTGGACAATGGGAGTATCTGTTTGCAAATAAATTTTGTTAGCATCAGGAAGATAGATCTCATTCATTATCTAGACAAATATTAATGAAGCTTGATAATGGGAACCGAATTCATTATTACACAGAATCTGTTCTTTAAAATGTCCTTTTGATTTACTTTTCTCAACTCACTTTTTCTCAGCTAGCTTGAGGAATGGTAATAATGGATTTACAGAATTTTTGTCCTGGTGAATAATCCAGCAGCTGCCCAGGTGGGTGAGCTCAGCCTGCAGGGAGGTGTGCAGCCTTCCTTAGTGCTGCTGCAGCTTTACCTGCAGGGCTGTTTGGTGTGCAGGGAGGAGCAGGAGCTCCCTGTGGCCTGGCAGGAGCTGGGTGAGCTGAACTCTGCAGTGCTCAGAACTCGCTTATGGCCCTTTAATGCATGTTTGGATGGGGACCTTGGAATGACAGCTCTCTCAGGGTCAGAGGTTAATTCCAGCTGGCAGTCCTTTGCTTCTCCAGAGGCTTTAGTACAGCAGGGAAATTGGTGCTCTTTCTACACCCTTTAATCAAGGCTACTTCCATGCTAATGGATCCTGTGTGGGGAAGCTCAGCTTTGAACAGCTGCACCCACACAGGCACATCCTGCTTCACACAGGAGCTCTGCTGAAGCTGTTCCTGATTGCAGTGCAGGAAACACAGAGCCTGGAATTTCATACCCTTTTCAAATCAGCACACTGCAACTGATAATGCAACATTCAGGATATTTCAGCTGACAGAATAAATTGCAGTGTAGAGCAAACTGGTACTTGAAATAGGCTGATTTACTCTTCACCAGCAGAGCCCATTAATTCATGTGGGATCCGTGGTGTTCCAGCTGTGGAGTACCTACTGAGGAGGATTTTATCAGGTTGTGCTGTTCAGTGTTGTCACTCTCCCTGTTCACAGCAGAACCAGAGTTACTTTAGATTTGATTTAGATGTACCAGTAGTGTAGAAGCTTAAACTCAGCAAGCGTGTTTACACATGATGCACCTTCACAGGCTTCAGTTGTGATTGTGTTTTATGAGGTACCCTGAGAAAACAGGAGCTCAGACAAGTCTGGCGAAAAGGAAATGCAGGGCAAAGCTGACCTTGCTTAGGTGATTTCTACTGGCTCTGTCAGACACATCTATCTAAGGGAATTGAATGTCCCATTTAAAGTATGTGTCCAAAGAAGGGCTCTGCTCATTGGTTCTGTTGTTTTCTAGGCCTGGTTGGGAGGAAACTGCTTCATTTCATTCTTTTCAGCAAAGGACTTAAAATAATCTTAATTTTCATCAGTGGCTAGAGGGGGGACGTAACATCTGCTTAATAGTTAGGAGATGCTGAAGTTCTTCAGTGCTAATTCAGTGCCCAATCCAGGTAGCCCTAAAAATCTACATGGATTTCCAAGGACATTTGATCCTAGGTGTGTTATCTGACAACAAAATCTCAGCCAGTTGTAGCACGGTTCAAAGAGATTGGAGATGGAATAGAATGGAGGGTTTTTTTAAGTTAAAATCATGAACAATAAAATGAAACGTAGAAAGGTTAGCAGAGGTTCCCTCCAGTGCTTAAAATTGTGATGCTAAACCCTTCCTAATCTTCTAAAGTTCCTAACAAGGCACGAATATTTCCTGGGGAGCAGGCAGGTTTTCCTACAAGAATTTAATCTGGTTAGAGTTTGTTGCTAATGCTTCCTAACGCTTTCAGCACTTCCACGTTTCATGTCTGCAGATGACCCACAACAAAGTTCATCCTCTGCCCAACTCACTGAGTGACTTACTGACTGCCTCTTAAAGAGTTCTAATCAGCAGCTTTTTTCTAAGAAGCGTTTCATGTTTCAAATAAATCAGTTCCTGAAACAAGCCCTGATATCTCTCAGGCATGCTCTCTTCATGTCAGCAAGGATCAGCTGCGGTTTGCAGGGCTTTGAACAGGGATAAAATTGCATTCAGCATTCATCATTCTTCGTCAGAGTCAAGTTACTTTTTAATTTGGATTTTCTTAATATTACTTAAATGTTAAGATCCATCTAAATGATGTCAATTACTCCATCTCTAGAATGAGAAAGAAAATTTTCTCATGTTTGCATCATATTAACGTTACAAAGTTCGTTTGGTTAATATTTGTAATAAATTTTGAACTTGGAATCACTTTAGATGTTTTCATCTAATCTCTTTGATGAGGAGATACAGAAATGCTGTTAAAGACTAATTTTAGTCCTTTTTAGTGTCCACAGGATCCTTCTCTGTTTAGGGTGGAGGAAGAGGAATATTAGAAGAGATTCAGAGCCCTTTGAGTTAGGTTCCTGCTTTGGCATATCCCTGTAAGGAAGGAGCTCCTCTGTCCCTTGGCTGCGTCAGCACCTTCATCCTCATGAGCATCTCCTGTCTCTTGGGCTTGTAGAGCACCCAAAGACTCAAATCTTCACTGAAGCATTTAGTATTATTAGGTATTAAATCATCTTAAACAGGTAAAAGCCATACCTGTTATGATATATTAAGACAAAAAGGGAAATATTTTCTTCTACATGCCAGTAAAGACACATGAAATGCATGTATGAAATCGGGGAGCAACGTGCTGGCCCACAAGGTGTGTCACGGCAAAGAGCATTCCCAGATGCTCATACCCCAGATCCCTCAAATACCCATTTTTGTGCACTGCTTTAGAGGTTCTGAGGACATGAAATGTGCTCCATGTAAGCACGTTCTGGGTTCAGTTGTTCCAAATGGGGCGCTTTTCCAGCACAGCCAGATTAAAAAAATAATGCAGCGTGGTAATGCTGCCCTGCTACACTGAAATAAATCAGCCTGAATGCTTCTGTTACAGATGCCAGTTGCAATGTAAGAGTGCAATATTATTTATAAAGAACAGCCCTAATACACACGGCATGGTTTATATAGTCATTTTAATAGATGCTGTTATTGCTACTGCTGTGTTGTTTTGTGACAGTAACCTTCTCTGAAATGATCCAGAGTCAATTCTACGTTTTGAGAAATAAACCCATTCCTTTTATTGCAGCTGACAGATTGCTCTGTTCTGAGCTCCAGTTAAACAGAACTCCTTTAATCCACCTGGAACAAATGGTGTCTCCTTCCACACATGAGTATTGATTGGGGCAGCCAAAGCAGGATGTAGGTGCTTTGTTTAGGTCAGCAGTGCAGATTTACATTGTTTCTTCAAGGACTCAGACTCTCCTGGAATATATTTAATATTTTTTTACCATTCACTGCTAGAGTCTGTGCAATTTGCAGTGCTCTCTTTGTGAACAGGGTTTCAAGCAGAACAGCTTGTTATCATTTTGATAATGCTGGATGCAAATGCTGGTAAAGTTTAACCAAAACCTCACCTAATAGAGTCACTGCAGGCCCAGCTGGCCACGAGTTCCCATTCATGCAGGTCACAGTGTCACTCGGAGAGAAATGGGCACGGAGGTGGCACCTGCTGGGGGAAATCCCGGAAATTTCTGCCCAGATCTGTGCTCAGACCCAGCTATTGATACGTGTTCTTGAGAGCTGAGAGCTCAAAGAGGTGAAAACTTCAAAAATTAATAACTTGGTTTGTGAAAGCAACCTTCCCTGGCTTTCTCAGGATTCCGGTTGGAATTAGGTGGTCGTCACTTTGGGGGCTGCATTAGTGCATGGTCAGAAATGCCCCCTTAGTTTTCCTTTCTCTGTCACCATTCCAATGCTGAATTGTCAAGTGGCTTTTTTTCCTTCCCTCTCAGGGCTGCGTGTGTTTAAAAAAATACCGAACACCAATTAATTTGTCTAATTTACATGAAAAAGTGCAGAAGATGTCTTTTTTCCATAATTAACTATATTTTGCAATTCATTAAAATTCTGCAGCCCTCCACATAATGGAGCCCTATTCACTCCATGGGAGATAAGTGCTTAATTCCAAAAGGGGCAGACGGAGAAGGCAGAAAGGAAGTGGAGGAGGGCAAGATTAGCATTTTCTATATTAGTTATGCATATTCATGAGGGAAAATGAAGCCCTGCCAATTCATGTTGGCTTTAAGTTTATTTTGTGGGGGTATTCACAACACTTCAACAAATGGTTGGTGTGGATTTTTCCCAGTTTTAATTGAGCAGGGAGGTGGAGACAGGCTTTTTAGTGAGCCCAGAGTACATGAGGCATGCGAGGAGCAGAAGGAGGTTGCATGTCAGGGCATGGATTGTTCCCCAGGGCTCTCTTTCTCTCTGCTACCACCATCCACAGAAACTGGGAGAGAGCCTCCAAATGGACCCCATGATCCCTCAAATACTGCTGAATTATCTTTGCACAGCAAATGAGGAGATTTAGACTCAATAATAGGTGCCTACACGTTTTTCTCACTTTGGGATTAGATCAGCCCATCGTGCAGTTTGTGGCTTTTTCATCAAACAGGAGCATCATCCCTTTCACTCACAGGCAGCTGCTGAGTGAGCCCGGGACGAAAATTTGCCTTGCATTTTGCTCTTCACCTCCATCCTGGCTCTGTCTCTTTCTCAGACTTCCCATTAAAGAATTTTTCTTTCATAAATCAGCTCTGTTGTCAGATGAGCCTCCACTCTGCACATCAGTTGGTTGCAGTCCCCTTCTGAGTGCCGTGTTGCTTGTTGCCACTGAGTTGGCAGAATGGTTTTCCCTGGCAGGCCCATCCCAGGTGGTGCTGAGCATCTGGTCTGCTGTCCCAAACTTCAGAGCACTTTACAAGCAGAACAAGATAAAATAATAAACTGAGATATCAATAGTGCGTAATGAAAACACTGTAGTGGTTTACGTGCTGTGCTCAATTTATGTTTGAAAGAAAGTGCTACTAGAAAAGTCCAAGCAATATGAGAGAAAATAGTTGTTTGAATGACAGGGCTGATGGTAATAATTGGTGTTAACTTAAAGCCACACTGCACAAAATGCTAACTAATATCTAATGCTGGAGCTCCAACACTGAACTGTGTCTCCAGAAATTGTCTTCATGACTCACTTTGCAATCTTCTATGCAGTATTTAGTTAGTATTTCACATTTCAGAATACCTTACCCTGCAAATCATGGGGTTTTTAATTCAACCCATAGTATGTTGTGCTTTTCTATCTCAGTGTGTTTACATATGTGCATGTATACCTGGGCAGAGGAGGGCTGGAATAAGGGGAAGATGAAAGGGAAGGGGACAAGTTGGAGAGGGGAAATGAAATCCAGAAAGCTTCAACCAGGTGTAAATGGCAAAGTATTTATATCCCTTCAGCTGGCTCTCGTGCAGGGGGAGTCTTGAAATCTGGCACAGGAGAGGGAGTTCCTTTTGACCAAGTCACATCATTTACTTTGGCTGCTCCATTAATTTCCCCTCACATATGTTTTATTTCATCTGGAGATCAG
Organism: Hylia prasina; assembly: GCA_013397195.1. Taxonomy (NCBI): domain Eukaryota; kingdom Metazoa; phylum Chordata; class Aves; order Passeriformes; family Sylviidae; genus Hylia; species Hylia prasina. Next base: position 115,708 of record VYXD01001537.1, read on the forward strand.
GAGGCAAACCAGTGCTATAGACACAACTTTGGGAGCCACGACTTTAATTGAGTCCCTTTTTATTTTGTTCCCCTGCATCTGAGGTTTCTGAATGCCAAAACTTGAAGCAGTAACATAAAAGAGAAATTAAATATGAAACAATTCTGCTTTTCCTAAAAGCTTACAGGTTCGGAACACGGCAAGCACAGAAATTGTGAAGTTTCCATCTACCCCAGAACTTTGCAGGCACAATCACACGCAGTAAGAGAAGCACAGGTCTCTGTCACTACTACAAAATGTGCAATTTAAAACATCCCTGGAGGCATCTGGGTTCAAAAGGATCAATGCATAACTAGGAAGGAGCCTGATCTCCAGCATTCTGATCTGGAAATGAGAAGTTTCCTAAGGAACACGGCAAGCACAGTAATTAGAAGCAGGAGCTGTGGGCTGGCTCTGGCTCCCAGCAGCAGCCAGGGCTGCAGGACTGGCTCTGGAGGGGACCAGTGTCACCTCTGTCCCAGGGTGTCCCTGCTACTCCCACCTTGTGTCAGTTGTTCCAGAGCACTTGAGACACGTGCTGGTGCTGCCTTTAGTCCTGCAAGTCATGCCTGTTGCTGGCTTGATTCTGTCCTTTCTCTTCACAAACATAATTTGGTGGGTTTTCCTCACCTTTTTCATTTTTTTTTGTTTGTTTTGTGATACACAAACCTTTGGAATGTAATTGCTAAATGGAAAGTTTACAAAGAATATGAGAATTTAAGTGTGGTCCTGGACGTCAGCATTCTTGTTTGGCTTGTGCTCACTTGGCTGGCTAATGAGTGGAGGTCCCTGTACACGTCCTGAAAATCAAATTACCTGCTCAGTTTTGGTTGGAAGCACTGTGAGTGAGGACAGAATTCTGTGTTTTCCCAAAATTAGGCTCAGTCTTGCCACCATTGCTGTGCTTGGACAGGTTAGCTGCTCTCAGGCTTTCAGGTGAAAAATAGGATTTCTTATCTGATAGGGGCATTATGAGGGAAAACCTCATGGGAATCATGGAGAGGTGAATCCGCTGCAGTGGTGGAGCTGTGCCATCACCTGAGAGAGGCTGTACTGTCATTCCTGTTCTTAGCACCTAAACTGCACTATCAGTAAAACACAATTCCCTCTGCCTTGGGGAGGTTACATCTCCTATGCTGAGAGCAAAGTTATTCTTTCCCTGTAAAACCCAGTTATTCTTCTTAGGAATCAGGGAGGATGTGGGGGACAGGCAAAGCCCAAACACTTCCTCCAGTGCCTTCCTTGGCCAGCAGCTGGTGATGGAGAATACCTGCAAGGTGACCCCCCGCTCTCTGCAGGACAGCCAGGCAAAGCAGAGTGACAAGGAATGAAAGCCTTTGCTTCTTTTACTCCTTAAACAACCCGAGAAAAGTCCTGATGCCTGAGCCCCACAGAGCTGGAAGGCACAGCCAGTAGCAGGAGGAGCTGCACTGAAGAGAAGTGATCCATCTCCAGATGACAGCATGGCTTCCAGCAGCAGGAGCAGCTCTGCCCTCAGGATCACAGCTCGGGGCTTCCTGAGACTTCCCTGTGTTCTGCCCAGCCAAAGGCTGAATGCTTGGAGCACCAAGAGCCAAACAACTGAAGATTTGCTTCCCACTGGGGGACTGGCCAGAGTGACCTGCAGAGGAAGGGGTGACAGTGTGAACATTCCCAGAGCAGGTGGGGGAGCATCCCTGGCTCCCTGGGCTGCATGCTGCTCCTGTGTGGTTCCCAGAGCTCAGGGAGGCAGATTTCTTTGCTGCTCACTGGTTAGCTCGAGCATGAAATATTAAATGGATATTGACTGGGATTGAGGAGTGCATTAGGATTATTGAGCCAAGAGTTAAATACTGACTGTTGCAAAAGCAAGGTAACAAGTGACCATTTGACCACGCTAATGTTTGGTGCATGTGTTGCTGCTTCCATTTTGGGTATCTTCACTTAAGCATCCAAAGAACACATTCAGGGCAGAATTTTATATATATATAATATGTGAAAAGTAAGGACTTGTCAAGAAAAGAGAGAGTCAGGGGCTGGGAGGAACATTAGAAGTACAGCAGTCACTGGTGTGCAGGAAAGCTGTGAATGTGATAACTGTGAGCACAAAAAGAAACCCTTTTAACCTTCTCTCCTAAGATGGAAAAGCTTTTAGTTTCTGTGTGGGACAGAGCAATGCTCAGACTAGATTTTTGAGATCTCAGATCCGTCCTTTGGGACACCCCTGCTGCCCCACTGAGTGTGACAATGTGGAGGAAGCCAGGATTTCATGAATGCCTCATCAAGCACTCTAGTGTGCTGGATTTACAAGATTGTGCCAGAACTTCCATAGCTGCAAGGAGCTAAAATCATCTCTCGTACATGGAGTGGATGTTGAGCTTATCCATCTAGTAAATTAGAACATTATTAAGGAAATGATTGCACATGTTTCTATTTAGTTTTCATTCCATTCCCAGCTAGGATAATTGCATGTTCCTGAAAAACATTGTAAAACACTGTTTGAATGGACAGGAATATTTTGTATTTGTATTGGTTTTTCCAGGGATTTAGTATTGCTAATGAGAGCGAGCTGGTCCAGAGTTCCACATAAGAAGCTCATGTGCAGCTCTTATATGAATACTTTAAAATATTTACTTGCAGGGAAAGCAAGGACTTCATTAGGTGCTGTATAATATTATGTAGCTCTGCCTGTCTTAGATGCTGAATCCGAGGGTTCTTGTTCTGTCAGATTTGTTTAATGTCCTGGTGATGTATAATATAGATATTATCATAGAGTGGTTTGGGTTGAAAGGGACCTTAAAGATCATCTCATTCTTGATCTGTTTTGGTTTGGGGTTTTTTTGGGTTTTTTTTTTTGGATATATATTTTTGTTCTGCAGTTTGTTGGAATGTCATTTAAGTGTTCTGTTCAGGTGAGTGTCCTGCTGACATCTTTATGTGCCACAATTAGCATGTATTATATTTAGAAAAAAAGCTACATTTTTGGTGTAATAATGTAGATATCATGGGATTTTAACCTGACAAAATGCAGTTGAGGCCATGGATCTGCATATATAGTCCTGTCTGTGCTTAGTCTGCATGAAGGTCACGTGCCATCATTTTGTTAAATTTAACATTACTGTTACTGCATTTCCAAAAATGTAAGATAACTTTAGTGCTGAAAATTTATATTAGTGACAACATATGACTTCCCATTTAGCTCCCATCCCAAACCTGCCCCTGCTGTACCTTTCCCAGCACAGCCGTGGGAAGGGGATGTCAGCACTTCCCTCCCAGCCTCGCTCCCTGAGCAACTCCCAATTCAACTGGAAAATCTCATGCAGAGCAGAAGCTAAATGAACCAGGTGTTAACACAATTTGAGGGGGTTACTTCTCTTCAGCTGTTCCATTTAAGCAGAGCAGCTTTTTGCATGAAATACAATTTTCATTTCTGCAGATAGTGATAAAAACAAGCGCTGCTTCTTGTAAGCCTTGCAAAGCCAGTGCAGGGCTGAACTCACCAGGCACTGGTATTCATCTTTAGCCTGCCTTCACTGATCTAACCTTTGTGTGGGTTTCTTTTCAATGTCTGCCTTGTTTTGGGCAAACTTTTTATGGTGATGGGGGGCTGCTCAATTCTGAGTAATGAAGAGAGCAAAAGTCACGTGTTTTCTCCCATTTCCTGACCCCATTTCCCTCTGCTTGTACTTGCCCTGCTCTGGTGTCTGTGGGAGCTGCCTTCTGCATGGCTGGGGTGGGGCTGTGCCTCCCAAAATGCTGTGCTGGGCAAAGGGCTCTGTCAGCTGCTTGGGAAGAGGCAGGTTCACAAAGGACTGCTGCTCCTAGCCCTGCTCAGGACTTGGGAAGGTGCACTGGATTCACCCCAAAGAGAGGCAGTTCTGCACTCCCAGGGTTCAGCACCCACAGTCCAGAGGCATCCACTTGTCTTGCAAGATCTTAGGGAAATTTTGCTGTGGTAATTTTGAGTCCTTGTTCATTCTGCACACACAGTTCAAGTGATAGGAGTTCCCCAGTGCTTTGCTGCCACAGCAAGTTTGTCTATAGCATCATTTTGTACACTCTCTAGGGCAGGAAACCTCATTTCCTTTATTTCTTGCAGCTTTGTGCATATTTATGGATAGACGGTTAATGATTCATAAAGATGAGCCACTTCGCTTCTTTTGAAAATATTATTACATCTTTTGATAATGAAAATAGCCAAATAAACTATATTTCATGTTGAAAGAAAGATAATTCCTTCTGCTGCCATCCCTTTATCTCAGGTGTGCTCTGTAATTGCAACTGGAAAGAATTTGCCTTAGGAAGATTTCCCATAAATCTAATTAAAATAGGCTTGTATCATTTTTGAAGCAGTAATTCAGCACTGCAGATAGTATAAGCACCATATGTCAGATAGCACGAAGCCTTTGGAAGTTTAAGATGGACAAGAAAGCTGAGCAGCAGAAATGAAACCCCTTAATGTCTCTTGGAAAAGGCATCATCTTCCAGGACAGTGCAGTAAGTGGACAGTTTGCAGGGTAATTGCAGAGCAGTGTGGGAAGCTCCGAGATGTGGAAATGCTCCTCTCAGCACCATTGATCCAACCTCACAGTGCTGCTTCTCAGCACAATTAAATCGTAAACTTGAATGTACTCTGCATGTTTGAACCTGCCTCCAGCTCTCCCCTGCCTGGTGGCACACAGGTGCAGAGCAGCTGAGCAGTGGAAAATTCCTGACCACTTATCCCATTACCTCTGCTGTTCCCTGCAGCCCTGAGCAAGGAGGTATTTTCTTCTAAGAAGGCTTTCAGTCTTGCTTTAATACCATATTTTGCACTTAGTATTGAAGTCTGACGAGTGAGTGCTGATTTAGAATTCCTTCCCACTTCCTGCCACAGCTTGCTCCATAAATCAGATGGATGGGACCTCAAATGGGATGAAGAGAAACAGGACCCAGGAGTCACATAATGATGGGCAATGGGGGAATAAGCGTCACTGAATCCAGTGCTGATTTTTAATGTTTAGTTACATTCTAATGGAGTCTAGTGGAAATAAAAAATCAGATTAATATTCAGTCAGCAGCTATGAAAGATGTCTCTTTAACTATGTCATAGCTAAAATTTTACTGGCAAAATACGATCAGTGTAAAGCTTACTGACTAGCTAAAATTTTCCAGCAGTTTAGGTAATGACAGGCCGTAATCAGGAGGATGCTGAACGATCTTAAATGAAGAGTGTGCTGGTTCTGCTTAAGAAATAATTTAGTAGCTCAGAGGCTTAGGGTTAGCTTCAAAAAATACTCAATTCTTTCAGGCCTAAATTTCACACTCCACAATGGAGCAGTCCTCTGGAAAATATAGAATGAAAAGAAATAGTATGTAGAGATTGTCCTGATGAACAAAACAGGAAATTCAGCAAAATGTTGAGTATCTTTGCTGGGAAATAGGTTGGTATAAGAGCTCTGCAAGTGTTACCATTCTTTATTAAATGATTCTCTCAGGGAACTCTTTTTTTTGTACAAGGAGTACTCTAAAAATACCTTTTTATCATATGGGGAAGCCAGCAGATTTGTGGATGTGTAGGGGCAGATCCTCTCAGGGAAGCAATATAGCCAAATTCACATCAAGAAGGGAAGAGTTGCACTGGGTCTCACTTCCAGATAAATCTGTCACTTCAGAAAGAATGAAGTCCCACAGTGAGTCAAATGAAGAATCAGCTACATTGATGGGATGTTTTCTGCTTTACCTGCCTCACTGAGAGACACCACAACCACCTTTCCCAGGGTGGGGCTGGCACTAGTGACACTCCTGAAACAACAGCGTCTTACTACTGAAATTTCTGTATCTTGGTGGAGATGCAAAGAAGGAAATGAGCCACATGTGTATGCAGAGGGTTAAGATTGTAAAAATATGCACATAAGAAGCAGGGGTGAGAAATGCAACATCATTGCATAACCGCCTTGAATGAAGTGAATATCCCTCCAGCTCTGGAATCTAGTGCTTTGGTTTTCTTGGATCAGGGCATTGGTTTCCTGAAGATAACATAGCATAACTACTGCTCTGTGTAGGCAGAAACATCACGATCAGTTTCTAAAATTAAATTCCCTTTTGATTTAATGAATGAATTAATAATAAGGAAAGAGGAAAGCAATAAGAAAATAAAAGAAACCCCATGTAGTAGCATACCAAAAATATTACATCTTCTCAACTGGTTGAGGACTGTTGCGTGGTAATTGGCAGAATTATATACAGTATGATATTTGTGTGCTTTCTTGTCCACCCTCTCTCTCTCTTTCATTCATCAAATTGCCTGTTCACGCTTCAAATAAATAATTGAAATAGAAAAGCTAAGGCAGATCCGTAAAAACTGAATGAGCCTTTCAGACTCACAAAAGCTTGAAGTGCTGGAATTTTTTTCCGTGAAAGGGCGAAACATTAAGATCATGAACAAATCATTTTGTCCAAGTAGTGTGAGCTTCAAACACACAGCTGCATGATCCAGGGAAGTGACATATCTTCAAAGAATAGAGCAGCCTGAGTGATGAAAATCAGCCTTCCAGCCTGCACACATTTACATGAGTGCTTACACTATCAGTCAGGCATTTCCTCTACGCCCGTGGGTTTATTTCATGTAAGCTATCAGGGCTTACAAATGGACAGTTTGCCTTGCGTTTGCTCCCAGCTCCCAGACGTGAGCTGAGAGCAGGACTGGGGCACACCCTGGTCTCGGTGTGTGCCCTTGGGTGGGGCCCTTTGCAGGGTCAGCAGGAGCAGATCTGCAGCTGAGATGTTTAAAGCCTGCCAGGAGCTCTGTCGGGGGCACCCTGGTGAGTTTGGGACGCGGGGAGATGCAATCTGGTGCTGCAGAGCCAGCTGGGCCTGCATCACAGCCCTCATGGACCTCTGCTGGTGCCTTTTTGGGCTACCTAAAAACAGGTAAAAAATTAAGGGAATAAAAAGCAGTTATATTTATTGAAGGGTCTTCAGGTACTTTTAGGGCAGACAAACCCACCCCAATGGAGTACACCCAAATATGGAGGATGGGTCATGGGTTTTCACACTTTTGTAAGTTTGGTCCATTTGCACATTGGGGGTTAATCTTTCAATTACAGCTTCAGGTAATGAAGTCATTTAGCCCAAGTTTTCTCCTCCCCAATTCACTTTTGTTTTACGTCTCTCAGGACAGTGAGACATTCCCAGGCCTGGAGAGGAATTGTTGTGCCTGACTAAAATGGGAAAACAGTAGCTAACATTGTGTATGGAGTTTAGAGTTACACACAAAAGAATTGCAGGACTACAAATACATGAAATATAAAAGCTAAAATCCTAAGGTGTCAGTACACTGCCATGCCAAATGTGCCCACTGGGAACTGTGGCCATGGGAAGGCTCAGGAATGCAGCAATGTCCCAGGCACAGGTGCATGTGTTCACCTGGAGGTTTCCAGGAGCTGCATTGTTAAAAACCTGCCTGGAGGTGTTGGGCTCCAACCTGCAGTTCCCTCATGGCTCTCAGCTCTGCCCAGCATGTCCAGTCTGTCCTGGTCTTCAGAGTCCCATAGTGGGGAGGAGTCCCTCAGGCAGACCTAAATGCTGGGGGAGCAGTAGGTTAGTGAGGAGGAAGAGACAGTCTGGCCACAGGCTCCTGAAGTCTTGCTGTCACCTGTCCCTCCAGAGCCCCCTGAGGGTGTCACAGCTCCTGGTGTGGCCCGTGTCCCCCAGCACTCACCACCAGCCTCAGTTCAGCTCCTCAAGGAGGGAGTCAGCCAATTCCTTTGCCTGTTGTCACCAGGATGATGAACACACTTTGCCTGAAGGGGCACAGAGCAGTATCAGGTTTGTGCTGCCATCAGCAGCAGCATACTAGGCTGGATGAACTCCTCTCTCAACCTGTAGGGCCATTTTTATGGCATACTGATCATCTTGATCCCAAGCCAGTTATCCAGCAATTCATTCTGGCTCTGAGGACTTGTAGTACATTATCATACACTTTGAAATTCATGCAGGAAAGATGTGATATTGCAAGTATAAATCAGGAGGTGATAATCCTCTTTTGGAAGGTCATGTTATGTGGGACTGTGCTTTGCATTTGAGAAGCCTCTAGCTTGAAAAGTTTGGTGTGTTTATTATTTTATGAAGAGCAGATGTTGTTTATCTCCTTTTTGTGCTTGACACCTCCAAGATTCAAAAGGGTTTTTTTTTAATTTTCTAGTTGGGACAAAAACCTAGCCCTGCAAAGGTGGCCTTGCACTGCCAGCCAGTGATGTGGGGGCTTGGCAGGGGGAATTTGCAGCTGTGCCTGTGTCGTTCCACGTTTTCTTGATCCAGCCCTTCCTTCTGCAGGAGTATAGAGGGCTGAGAGGTCCTTGTGAACCTTGGTGTGAATGGAAACAGAGTACAAGGGTCTGGACTGTGGCACTCAGGGTGACGTGGCCAGGGTTAGCTGGTGTGGTCCTGGGCTTGTGGGAAGGGAGGGGAGAGGAGAGGAAACTTTGGGACACGGGGGAGAGGTCCAGTGAAACTCGCTGCATTGTCTGAATGGTACTTGTAAGAGAGATGGAAAAAATCCTCTTCTTCCTGCCAGAGGCACTGTTGACCTGCACAAACTGCAGGAGATTGCTCCTGTCAGATGGCTGATGGGGGCAGAAGGCAGAGGTGACCTGCAGCTCCCTGCCTGCTGCAGATGGGTGAGAATAAACCACCACGTGCAAAGATTAATGCTGCAATAAGAAAGCAAATGCTTCTGTAGGTGATTCACACAAGCCATAATGTGTCTTTTGCTTTGTGTTAGTCCCCACTGAGACCATTTCCTCCTTAGCATCAGCTTTTTTGTTTTCTGATTAACACTCTTACCTGTCCATCCTCTATGGTATGTTTTTGGGAAAGTATTCACAGTATGTTTCAGAATTGCTTAAGAGCTTAACTAAATCCTCCAAGTTCTGTGCACAGCCAGTGATGAAATAATCTGCTTAATTGCACAAATAAATAAAGCAGAAGTTTGGTTTAAAGATTAAGTATGTAAATGATAGGAAATAGTAGATATGTCTGCCTGTCTCTTCAGTGGGTTCTTGCTTCCCCCTCAGCTGTCTGTAAGGATCATGATATTTGCTCTGGTAGGGCTCCAATTCCAAGTTTATGTCATCCATTTTAATCATTAGGCCTTGCCCAGTGCCCCTGCCCAGTGAGATCACTTTAAAGCATATTACTGAGGAGTGAGAGTGGGAGTTGTTACCACATTTTGTGGGTCGGGTCTGCATTTCTCAGCTGCTTCCAAGACTGTGATGTCCACAGTTTTAACAGTGAGGACGAGGATACTTCTGTCTTCACTCATCTAAACCTGCCCTAATATCATTAGGGAATTTGGCCTTCGGTTAATATAGATGTCAGGCTTCAAGGGTAGTAGTCTTGAGGATAAAAGCTTTGATTTTAGCAAAAATTTTAGCAAAAATCCTGACAGCAGCCTGATGGCAGCCTGTGGACAGAAGCCTGATGGCAGAGACACGACACATCTGTAATGCTCCGTCCACATAATGACACTCCAGCTTCGTGGAACAGTTTGCTGAAAATGAGGCAGCATTGCTGTGGTGTTATCCAGCCTGACATTTCTGGCTGGTTAAAGCTTAGGAAAATCAGAGCAAGAAGTTTTAGCCATAGTGAGAATGTGCTGCCCAAATGTTAACAAGAGCCCCAGCAGGAACCTAGAAGGATTCCAGTAGAAGTAGACAGTAGGTTGTGCTCCTATGTTTTTATGGAGACGTCATTTTGCATAGGAAATTATCTTCTTCATATGCATGCCACTGTCTGTCGTATTAATTTATTCTGGAGAGGCTGGAATTAACAAGGAAACCATGTCTGAATGTGTTGCTAGAAGACATCAGTTGCCTTTGATGGAAAAAACTGAGTTAAACATAGTGTGCTAAACTGTGAGAAACAAATGTGACGTCTCCACAGAGGAGTGAATGGTTTCCATTAAGCTTGCTAAATCTGTCTTTCTCAGAATACCCAATATAACCTCATACACTCTTGATTTTAACAGGCTTTATTATACTGCACCTCAACTACATAAATATAAAGCTAAAATATCTAAAATATTCAACAGATGTGGAACAGTAGAGATAGACCTCAATGGCATACAGTATGGGATTGGTGCAAATTAAATAGTGATCATGGATCATTAAATATTAAGCCCTGTTCTGGAGGTAGATCATTATTCCTCACCTTCCATTGGCAGTTCTGGCACTTAAACGAGAAATAAAAAAACTCTGGACTAATATGATCTGTGAAAATGAGTAGCCTGAGAGTGGTTAGTTCTGATCTTGCAGGCTGCACTAACTTCCAAAGAATTAAATGAGATTAAATCGTGCTCCCAATATCAGGTACACCACAATTCAGAAGACACTGTACAAAGGGAGTTGTAGTACAAAAAAAAGTTAACAAAGGCAGCAACTCCAGATCAGCACCCCAAGTACTTCCACTCTTTCATAGCTGAATAAAGGGACTCAGAGTAGATGTGAGAAGCCAACTGCAGTGATGGAGGCTTTGCAGGCAGCAAGAGGAGGCAGAGTAAAGTGTGTGAGATCAGGTAAAGGGGGAAGAAATAACCCCAGAGTGGTGGGAGAGGAGAATGGAGACATCTGCTTGTGGGAGCACAGCAGGGATGGGATGAATGAGGAGAAGCCCTGGGGTGTTTAACTAGGGTATGTATTACTCATCGGAAGGGTGTGGGAGAAATACAACAGGCAGAAGGGAGACTTCACGAAAATTATAGCAAAATGTGGTTGCTTCAGTCAGTTTCCCCTTCCTTATAAGTGAGCAGTGACTTCCCTACACTAGCCATTTATTTTAAGTGTTAGATTACTATGGATTTATTATTAATATAAAATCAACGTTTATGAAAGTTTTCTGCTCCAACGGTAGTCCTACCCATGGTGTGACATAAATTCCCATTTTTGATAGAATACGAAGAAGAATCAGAGGATATAATCAACTCTTGCTGCATAGTTCCATGTATCAAGACCATTTAGAGACATCTTAAAAAGGGGAACTTGTGAATGAGGCCACTAATGTAAAACATCCACTGTAGATCCAAAGAAAGGATATAGAAAACATATGGATGTAGCCTATAGTAACAGTTTATTTGGAGGTAATAACTGCCTTTTTCTAGAAAGCATTAGAGTAGAGGATCTGTTGAAAGAAAACTCCCGGGCTTCTGGCTAATGAACAGAAGAGAGATAAACAAAACATAATAAAATAGTAAAACACCACCTTACGATGTTTTATCAAGCGTCATCATAACTGTTTTCATTCTTTTGTTAATATTGATTCTTTCATTTCCCATTCTTAAACATTTAAATATCAGTGGCTCTAATATCTGACAGAAGACAAAACATTTCTTCATTACAAGATGAAGCTGATCAGCAAAGCACACACCGTGCTGAACACCTTCACAAATAGATCTGAGAGGCACAACAGATTGCAGCAATTAAAAAGTCTCTTAGGCCCTTCAAAACACAGATACCTCAGCTGTGTGCTTCACATTAATCCAACCTCCTTGAAGATAAAATTTGACAAGAAGGTCCCTCATTATAGTTCCATATTGCCATCTCTTTTAACAAAAAAACAGCTGAAATGAATAGGAATCAGGACACCGTGTATTTAAATAATCACAACAAATCTTGCAATATGTGTTGTCATGGTATAACTGGTATAACTCCACATTACCTGGAGTGTGATGTGTCAGATGAAGGGGGAAAGAGGAAACATGATTTATAAAAGTGGGCACAATTAAGCACCATTCCCCTTATTAAAATTGCACTTACTTGTCTGATGTATACATACATTGTAATGGAGAGGTGATGAGATCAGATTTGAAAGAAAGCATAGAAAAGAAAACAGAAAAAAACCACCCATCTGTACAGCAATAAAAGAACAAAAAGCACGGGGGATATCCTTTTAATTATTATGATTAATCATGTTTATTACAGATGGAATAAGGCACTAAGAACAGCCCTCTATGCCGGTAATAAATCCAAAAGGGTCGGCAGTCCCTGCAGAGCTTGCAAATGGAGGAGGCCAGGTGAAGCTCTGGGGAGGGTGACAGAGAGCACAGCAGAGAGCTTGATGGTGGAGGTGGATCTTAACACAATTCCCACAGTGGCTTTTTTCCCACTTTGCTCCATAAAAAGGCTTGTAGCATCATTCTCTTTGTGTCCCTGTGAGTGCTGGTGGCTGTGTCTGTGTTGAGCCCTGTGACAGCATGGGGAGGGAAAATTTTTTGAAGGATGACCTTGGGTGAAATCAGTGAGCAGACTTTGATTTGGTAGTCAGCCATTGAGGACATCAGAGTAATGGGGATGAATAGCCCTGGCCTGCCCCATAACTTACAGGCCAGGCAGGGAAAAGAGAGGGAGGGAGCATTAGTGCTGCTGAGCCTCTGCAGCTGCCTCAGATTTCCCTGCGGGTGTTGCCCCCGCAGTTGTAATCACAGCTATCACTGCCAGTCCTACCTGCCTGACAGCAAGAACCATGGCCTCGGCTTTGAAGTTAAACTAAAGAGAGATTCATTCTTTTTCATGCCTAATTTGGATCAGATGACCAAATACACAGTGGGTCTCTTGCTGTACTTCATGCTATGTTTCAGCAGCTAAATATAGCCATATTACCTCAGAAATACTTAAAAGACCCAGACCAAACAACTCCCCCAGATCCAGCAGTGGTGCTGGGGTTCTTTGGAGACTGCTGCTCCTTCCCAGTTGGGGTATGGCCAGCACTGGTTTGTGTGGCTGCTGCCAGAGCAGTCAGGGCTCAGCACAGCCGTGCCTGAGCTCCAGGGAAGGAGAGGAAGCCACAGTGCCAGAAGGGTAAATTGTTCATAGTCTGTGTGCCACTCTGCCTTGTATTTTGTGATTCATGGGTAGGAAAATCAAGGCTCTGTAATGTGATTGCTCAGGTATCAGGTGAGAGGACAAGGGCACAAACAAAGGGAGTCTGCCTTTGTTTGCTTAGATCATCCTTTTTGTCATTACAAGCAGTCATTCCTCCCAGAGCTGCAAGTGAACACACCAGCCTTGTGGGGTGTCTTGGTTTGGAAAGACAGATGTCGGCCAGGGAAAGCCAGAGCTTCCCTTGGAATAGAGAATGTAAACCCCCTCCCTCTGAATTGTTATAATTTTGAAATTAAGGGGCTTTCAGGCAAAGATATGGGAATAGGAATAACAGTTCTTTACTAGGAACATTAAAAATAAAAATGTAGTAGTAGTACAAAAAACCCAAACAAACAAAAAAAAGAAATCCCTGACAGAGTCAGAACACAACCTGACACCCTGTTGGTCAGGGTGTTGGGAGCAGTGCAGTCCAGTCCTCCTGCAGTGACAGATGTGGTTCTGTTGGAGCAGTGATCCTGTACAAGGGTGTAGTTTTCCTCTGAAGGTCCAGTGGTGGTGAGATGGGTCTGTTCGCCCTCTGGGAATGCAGTGCAAACAGGCTGTGCTGGAGTTCTGAATCCCAGCTTTTATCCAGGTGGGAATGCTGGGCTCCTCCCCCTGGGTGGAGCCTCTCCCAAGGGGATGATGGAATTGTCTCAGCCCTGCAGTGAGCCTGGATGGCCCATGAACAGCAGATAGCCCCTGCAGGGAGGAAGGGTTTTCACAGGCCTCAGTATCTGCTGGGCAGAGCTGCTGCAGCCCATTAGGGACTGGTCTCTAGGAGAAGAAGAGCTTGCACACGTAAAACCTAATGATGCATTCCAACAGAAGTGACCAAGAAGCCTCCTGCTCAGCTGAATGATGACTGCATTTGGGCAGGAAAGAGGATGAGAGGGGTGGGTCACAAGTAAGCAGTGAAGAGGGACTGGCAAGAAAGATGAAATACAAATGAAATGGAGAGCATCTTGCTGAGAAGGGGGAAAACAAGATCAGTAGAATGTTTTGTTTTCCACTGACTGTCTTGCACTGGTAGTTCTCAGGTAATTCTCCTGGGTTTTCACCTGTTCCAAACTAGGTCTTAACAATAATAGAAGCAAGCTCCAGTCCAGAATTCTCACTTGTCTTTAGAGCTGACATCTTTTCTTTGCATGTTTTGAACACTGCTTGAAATTTAGGTGAGGTCTACAGAGCTGTACAAGAAGAGAATCTAATTTAGACCCATCAGTGGAGAAAATAGGATGATTGTTTTAATAAAATAAAGAGTTAAATTTTTGGTGAAATAAAAAATGGGATGGAGAAATATAGAAATCTTAGAAGATACATAAGTGAAAATTATTCTGTTTGATTAGGTGACAGCTTAGTCACTTGTCCATTCTGAATTTACAAGTATAAAATATAGGTGTAAAAACCTTCAGGGCAGATGATGGTTGCTTGGATGTGCTGAGATGGCTTAAATGAGTCCTGCAGGAAAGTGCAGGTAGCACAAGTCTGCAGCCTTGTTCTGAACATTCCTGTTCTCTCCCAGGAAATATCAGTTCCTTTATAAAGTGTGAATGAGAGATAAAGACAGACTTTCAAAGCCACTTTACATCTCTGGTAAATGTGGGCCAGTTCCCAGCTCTGAATTATAGGATATCCAGCACAGGAGAATGCAGTTATCAATTTCCCCAGTGCACCACGAGAGAGCTTTTGATCTTTGTGATCAGATTATCTTGTTAGTGGCTCTCAAAAGGCAGTAGGAGCAGATGATATTCCGTGAAGACCAATGCATTGACCTTTTTCCACTTACTGTGCCCATTCTGAGCCTGAACAGAATTTAAACCTTTGAGGGGAAAAGCAAAGCTGCCTCAGACAAAGAACTCCTCCTGCTCTCCAGAAATTTCCCTGCTGATCTGCCGAGGGCAGTAGGTTGTTTGCCCTCACGTTGTGTTTTAACCTGATTTCATAAACAAGCACGGCTTATGTAATGTGCCCTGCTGTGTCCCCGCCTCTCAGCCTTGCCACTCCTGCTGGAGCTTTTCTGGTCTTGAGCCAATTTTAATCAAATTTACTAGATCCTGAGTTCTGTGAGGAGAGAGACTTGCTGGTAAAAACACAGTATTGTGAACTCAGTCTTTCTGACGGCACAGAACCTCCATGGAAGCCTTCAATGAAAAACTGTAGGAAAAACCATAAGAAAAAAGCTCCAGTGACAGCTGCTGCTTGCAGAAGTATATTTTCTTCCCTCTTCTTCCCTTTTTAAATAAAAATGATTTAGCAAAAGCATTCAGTCATGTCCTCAGATGTTACCATGAAGCCGTGGGAGTACAACATCTGGAAAGAGAGTCTTTTCTTCTGTCAGACTTATGCAACATGAAATGCATTTGTCTGTTCTGTTACAACACCATGCTTTCCCAAACAGAAAAAATCTGGGCTGGCCTTTCATGTGGAATAAACTGGAGCAGCTCTGGAGAATTCAGTTTGCTGATTCATAGCAGCATAGGCTCCAATCCTTTATTTTCTCTTTCTTTTCCTGTACATGTGTCACTTTCTAAATAATACAACATATTTATGATATTCAAGATTTCAGAGCAGTGTGGTGGCCCTGAGACAGTGGGATTATTTCTATATGTGGCTTGGGGTTGCAGTGTTGTTAAAGCTTATGTAATGAATAATTGGTGATTTAGCTCCCAACATTGATACATGCTAAATGGATGACAAACATCATTACCCATCTTCTTCCCATATTTTCCGTACTTCATTCCATGTTGTATTTTAGTGCTTTGTTACTGTGATTTAGTGTGGAGGAGCCTAAGCAGATCCCTGCTTCTGTCATGTTTTAACACGAAACGTCAAATCCAAAGCCTGGGTCTGTTGAGCACTACCAAGAAATGAGAGACTTTGATTGTTCACAAGTCTTTCCAATGAAATGTCAAACTTTTCATACTAAGAAAATGATGTTCCCCAACATAGAGCTTGAAAACAGATAATTATCCAAGAACATGAAACAGAATTAACATGCACTGGAGCATGTCATGAACATTTCCCTCAGCAAATAACAAAGGTAATTGCTGTCAGAGTACAAAGCAAGGAGAAAGGTTGGCTCTGTTCCTTAGACAATTGAGATTGGCCACTATTTACTCACTTAGCCCATAAAAACATGCAGCCTAGCAGAAGGGTGCCATTCCAGGGCTGATGGAGTGTGACCAGCCTGCTGATTGCGGGCACTTCTCATTTCACACTTCCCAAGTCTGATCAGACACAAGGTCCTTGGCTATTATTAGACATCTAAACCCTGATGAGTCAGAGCTCATTTGTAAACCGTGTTAAGCCCCAGTAATAATTAATACATTTTTTGAACCACATTTTGACTGCAGGCACAATTAAGAGGCTTCATTCTTAGCCTAGAAGAAAGAATGGACATAATTTGCTAGGTGGACACAATTTTCCCACATAGAAATCAGAGAAGCAAGGAAAAAAAACCCCACTCCCAATTGCTAATGGGGGTGGTTCTGGTTTGTGATTTTACAAATCAATTTTCTAATATTAGAAACCAGTGGAGTGTAGAGTGTAGGACCAAAGTGTGGAAGAGACCTCCTGAAATACCACGTGTAGCTCACTGACATCACAGGCAGCTCCCTGCACAGATCTATTCAGCCAGATCTTGCAAATGCTTGAGAATTTTTGTCCCCATCTTTCTCATGCGAGGCTGCTCCCAAAACTCATCACTCTGAGAGTTAAAATGCTTATTTCCACCTTTTTTTTCCAATGCTTCTGCTATTCTCAGAGATGTTTGCATTTAAGGGAAAGGCAAGATACCTTTTACCAACAATAACCAGATTGTCCCAGTCATCTTTGTGCCATGATCTTCTCAGGGAAGGCTCTTAGGATATTTTATCTATACAAAATGAATTTGGGCCATCCTGTAGTGGATATCATGCACAGAGAGCTGAGGGGATAGCATGAAGCCACGGAAAAGTGACAGACATACCTACTATTTACAATCATTTGCATTCTTAATCTTTAAACCAAACTTCTGGGTTTTTTTTTTACCTTGTGGGCACTCCCAGCAACCCTCTGCGTCTGAAGCCATCGTACCAAACAGACCCTCTCCTGAACAATGAACTGTTTTGAAGGGTAAAAGGTCCTTTGTAAGCAGATTTTATTTCTAGGAAAGAGTACACTACACCATCTAAAGGTGGGTTTTTTTTTTCCCCCAAGTTAAACTATTTTGAAGTGTCAAAGGTCTTTTGTAAGCAACTGCTGCTTATTGCTCACCAATAATTATGTTTATGTTATATTTTTATTACAAATTGTTACAATTTTATTGCAATTGTTTACCTTTTTTTTTTTTCTTTTTACCTTAACAAGATGAAGAGAGTCTTCAATGTAACACAACAGATTTTTTAGCCATATGCTGTATTTTCAAACTACACGTATTGCAACTTAAAAAGCCAGTTATGTTTTTGGGCAACACTAGGCTACAATTTCTGTCTAAAGGTGAAATTCACACCTGTGGCAGGGACTAACCCAATGTCTGTGTCTGAGTTAGGCATATTAGATACCAGATCAGAAGGATCTTCTTTAGTGCATCACAAAATACCAGAAAGTTACAGCCCAACAGCAGGACAAGACAACAGGGAGAGGTGTCTGCTGCTCCCTTGCCCCAGC
This sequence comes from Hylia prasina, assembly GCA_013397195.1. Classification (NCBI taxonomy): domain Eukaryota; kingdom Metazoa; phylum Chordata; class Aves; order Passeriformes; family Sylviidae; genus Hylia; species Hylia prasina. The sequence goes on from VYXD01001537.1 coordinate 133,251, forward strand.
TGACTTGCTGAATTTAAATCAGATTTTCTTTCTTCTCTTTAAACATCTGTTTAAGCACATTATTAAGTGGAATAAGTATTTTTTTAACTTGTACTCACTTTATATCAGACACAATTAGTGCTTTTTGGGCGACGTTTTACCCAAACTGTTACTATGAAGCTCTTGCTAATAGTACTAAGATTCTGTGAGTGCACATCCTTGTTGCTCCTTCACAGTGTAATCAGGAAATACGAGAACATTTGTAGTTTGTGTAACATAATTCAGTGAATATTAAGTTGATACTGGTGATAGCAGTCTCCTAGCTCACCTTCAATAAGCAATTGGAAAATAGAAACCATAAACTGCAAAAGTAGTAGCATTAATTGTGCAGTGTAACAAAGTGAATCTCTAAAAACCATCTTTAGATTCCTGCTGAAACATTTGTAATCCAACCAGGAAGAAATAAATTCTTTTAGCTCTGGGGTATGGATCTGCAGTGGAATGTCCAGGAAATCAGAGAGACACAGCTGGGTTAGAGGAAGGACTCAGAGAAGAAATGAGAAGTAGTCAGAGATAAGTGCAAGTGTGGATTTGTAGGTATCCAGTGCATCACCTGGCAATAAGAGTATCAGGAAGAGGGTAACGACTCAACTGCATAAACCAGGAGAGCAAAAAGGAATCAGGTAGAGACAGACTGGGGCAAATACAAAGCTTTAATGACATAGGATTAGAAAGTGTGTGTGGAGAAGCTAGGCTATAAAATTAGGAGGAAAACAGGGAAAATAAAAGAATATTTGCAAGAAACTTCCACTGAAACCGTAAGAATCTAAAGCCATTGTAGGAATACAGATGCTGTTTCTGAAAGCAGTAATTTAGTGATCTGATGTGAATAAAGGCAAGTCAAAACAAATCAAAACACCAATTCCAACAGCCTTTTGGCTTAAAAAAAGATGGATAAAATCAGAAAATAGTCCTGACCTTCCCAAAAGATGTAAAGCTCATACTGGAGATGCTCAGAAACAGTGGGAGGTTTGGGCAAATAATCAACATACTTGAAACAAAATAATTGTAGAATGAAGCAGAAGATGAAAAACAACATGGAAAAGACATTAGAGGCAGCTGTGTCATTTCCCCCTGCCACATGCAGTGATCCCCAGGAAGCTTTCTGCCACTGTGACCCTCCTGCTCCTGGATCTGTAAGCCTGTCCTGCTCAACCAGGAATTTGTGCAAAAATTTTTTATCCAAAAGGTGGCTCCGTGGGGAACTGCAATGTCCCAAACCAATACAGAGAGGATAGGATTATTCTGAGAAACTTGATGAGAGAACAAATCAAAAAACCTGGGAAAAAAATAGCCAAAAATGGAAAAAGAACTTTGACATTCCTGGGTGTAGCTTGAGTGGAGATAGACTAAGGCAGAGGGCAAAAGAAGGGTTCCACTTTCTGAGATTTGCACTTAGCATGTTCCCATGTGCTTCAAGAGAGCCTTCCCCTTCAGTGTACATTATATATATATATATATTGTGGAAGCACAGGCATAGACAATAAATACAAATATCAATGTATGTAAATGTGAGGTGCTTAGGCTGGAGAGAAGACCACAGAACAAAGGAATTTACCAGTGTTGGTCCAGTTCCCGAGCTGAAAAGGTCTAGTCTGGAGGGATGTGAATAAAATTCCAAAGCCATTGTCAGGCCATAAGTGTGCCCCATAAATTATGTATAGCTGTTCATTTAAATTATTGTAATGTGTCCAGGTGACTTGTAAAGCAGGATGTGTCATGAAAGGTTATTGGAAGGATCTGAATAAACAGCAGGAGGAAGGCTGGGGGTGGTGGTTGCTGCAGAAGGTTGGATGTCTGTTCTCTTCAGCTAAAAAGGGGATTTTGGAGCTACCTCCTCGAGCTGTACTACTTCCTGAAGAAACTGGAACGGCATAATTCATCAGGCCTTTTTGGGTTTCTGTGAAATAGAGACAAAGGAAGAATGAAGCAAAGAAAATGCCTGACAGAATTGAAGCTAAATATGTTTATTTTCCTTGGTTGCGTTGTAATATATGAGTGCTAGATAATGTGAAAAGAAGAAACAAAAGCAACTGCCAAATGCTTTTATAAAGGAGATAAGAGCACATGTGGAGGAAAATGAACCATAAATGTTATCTCAGAGAGATCCCACTTGGAATAAGCATATATATGGTAGTTATGTCTAAAATTTGTTACGTTGCTATTGTTTTGTGAAATGACAGAACATCTGCTCAGTCACAAGGCACCAGTAACATGCAGCTTTATGCCTAAAGGAGTATGTCAGTTCCTAACAAAAAATGTATATAACAGACCAAAAACAAAGGCACATTGTCTTTTCCAGTTGTAGTCATTTCTGACCTAATAATGGTTTAGAAAGGATTTTTTATTTTTAAAGAAATGAATGGAAGGATTGAGTCATTTATGACTCTGTTCAAGATGAGGCTTTGTGCATTATTTGTGCATAAGCTGGCAAAACGCTTTGTCTCTGCAAATCATATTTATGTCACTAGAGCACTTTTAAAAAGGCAGCTACTTGTAAGTACCTTGAGAAAAAATCATGCTTAGCTTACAGTTTCTAAATGCAGTGTATAATCAGCTGGTTTTTCCTCCCCCTATAAACACCAGCAAGTGATAAGTGTGCTCACATGGCAACTGGACACAAGTGACATTTCACCTCAGAGCTGACTCTTCAGAAGGAAAAAGCATTCACAGTGCAATCTGTCATGTAGAAAACTAATTAACAAATCCCTCCGGAACAATTATTCTGTGGAATTTGTCTCTGAATATTCCAAGCACACAACTTTTAAGTGGCTTTATTCAAAGAGAATATTTTCATTGTTGTGTTCACTGACCTGAGAAGCCTAAAACTGTGGTGTAAAATATAATTTTAAAACCTATTTGATGAAATGGGGTTATTATCCTACAGCTTGAAGTAATACACATGCATATACGACCCCTCAGCAAATAGACTGATCCATGAAACAGATAGAAATTGGCACCTTTTTCTAAAATGGTTTTCATGGAGTGAAGCTGTTATTATTTAATTAAGGTGTGGAAGTATTCAAGTGGAGCATAGCTTCATGAAAAAACACCATAATGAATTTACATTCTGCCACACCTGTGTTCCTAGTGAGCATTAGGGTTAGACTCAGGGGTTGTGCAGAGCTCAGGGGTTGTGTGTCACGGACTCTTTGAAGCCTCTGAAGTCTGAAGGACTCTTTTATGTGACTGGGAATGTGTGTGCTACATCATGAAGTATTAATAGGGGAGAAAGACAGGAGCCACTCTCATATGAATTCTTTCTTCTGCAGAAAACCTTATGTCAGCAGAACTTCTTTTTTTTTTTTT